>JBBPBS010001075.1:12978174-13020710 GCA_037974835.1 Cicer judaicum | reverse complement strand
CTAAAAATGTAATTAATCAAGCAAAGATCTAAATCGTTAATAATTTTTTTTATTAAACCAAATTGTTAATAATTGATTAGAGATCCTTTCTATTTTTTAAAATAAATGAAGATCTCCATTAATATTATTTTTGTGTATACATGTCTAATTAATGTCAAATATTTTAGTAATATGTGCATTTATATAATTTATTTGTCCAAAAATTATAATAATGAAAAAAATTGATGGGTGCTACCAATTTTTAATTATTTTCTTCGATCCTTATTATAAGAATTTTTTTGAAATATTCTTTGGA
This sequence comes from Cicer judaicum, assembly GCA_037974835.1. Lineage (NCBI taxonomy): Eukaryota > Viridiplantae > Streptophyta > Magnoliopsida > Fabales > Fabaceae > Cicer > Cicer judaicum. Next base: position 13,020,415 of record JBBPBS010001075.1, on the reverse strand, counting down.
TCTTCTTAATAAAAAAAAGTCACAACTTTTGACAAGTATTTATTGCTTAAAAAAGCTTTTCTTACCCTTGTTTAACATATTTCTTTTTAATATTAGTAAACTCATTCAATACATCACAATTTTCTAAGATGGTATATTTGAAAAAATATCCAAAAAATGACCGCAATAAATAATTTAATTGGTTTTGATACTGTTTTATTTTTCTTCTTACATTAGACTAGAGGAAGTACTTCTTATGCTCCGTATAAAAAACCATAATAATTACTTGTCATGCTGCAATTTACTTGAAATTTTAGCAATTTGTAGATTATATTTATAAATAAAGAGATCGCGTGATTGAATTTAGAAAAACATAATTAGGAAAGTATATTTCAAAACAATTGAGTCATTATACAGTTAGACGGAAATGAAACAAATGAGAATTTCTTGCATTCATATCCAAAAAATCGTACCTACTTAGATGAGATAATTGAAAGCTAATAATCCTCTAGAATCGCTGAAAAAGAATGGTGAGAGAATAATTTAGTTAAGAAAAAACCGGAGAAGATATACACACTCACTCACTCTACTACTACTATTATTATTATTATTATTATTATACGGTCACAACAACATTCTGAATTCCATTCTGATTCTGATAGAGAAACAACGACCTTGTTAGACTCTCTTCCCACTGCTATGTTACCCCACCACCACTCTCTTTCTCTCTCCTCTCTCTCTCTCTCTAGAGAGGATGGAATTTTAGCATCCCAACGTGACTACACTCTTCTATAGATACACATAAACCAACTATACGCAGCTTCTTTGGAAGACCAAAAAGATTACAACATTCTGTCACTTGTTTTCTATTTCAGTGTTTCTTCTTCTCCAAACCCAACATCAAAAGTTTTAACCTTTTGCAACTATTTTCATCATCCCATCCCATCACCTACACCATAAACACTCTTCTCTCCCTCTTTTCCCTCCATCACTTGTTTACTATTAGAAAGTTTTCAACCTCATTATAAATACCCATTGAGGAAATTGCTCAAAGTTTGTAACTTTCTTTCTTTGACAAAATGGGTTTGTTGGAGAACTTCGAATGGGTGAATGGTTATGGAAAGAAACGTTGTAGGAGCTTGTTTTGGAGGATGAGAGCTGCAGTCAAGAGGGCTTTGAACAATGGAGGCAAACAGAGGCTAAAATTTCAATATGATCCTTCAAGCTATGCACTTAACTTTGATGATGGATGTTCCTCTTCCTATCTTAGAGATACTATGTCAAAGAAATTCATTGCAGATGCACCTGTTCAAGAGTTCAAAGACATTGACAGCACAACCTGGGTTTATGTCATTTGGATCAAGACTTGAGGCAGCCTTTTTTATGTTCTTATTATGTTTCTGGTTTCATAGAAAACAAAAAAAAAATGGCAGTTTTTTAATTATTGAGGATCTTGTTCTCATCCCTTTTGTTGGTGTACTATACAATCTGTCACGAGCTACAACACTTATTGTTTACATTACATTCTTTTAATTATTATGTCTTTAGCAACCGTTTATAATATTATGTCTTTAGCAAGAGTTTATAATATGGTACAACTTTGCTAAATAAATTGTCACACACGGTTCAGAACCAGCAATTAATTGCTCTCTGGAGAAACAGGCACGAGTGTTATTCAGCTTTTGCCAGAGAATTGTCGTTTCATTAATGAGGCATAGCAGAGAAGTGAAGATAATTCTGAACCGTAACGGTCCATGGTAGTAGAAAATAAATAATCCTGTCTTATTTAGGCTAAATTCTACTATCATCATGTTAAACCTTATTACTTTCATATGCAGAAGAAGTACTATATAACTTTCTTGCAAGTTGCAACAGAATATGGTAACAATCGGTAACTTGAAGATAAAATGAATGGATAATAACTGTATTGACAATCTTTTTGTACAACGGTATAAACCACTGGAGCAGCTATCTAGGATAAAACGAACATCAATGTTATCAAACATCTTTCAATCAAAGTAATACACAATTTTTAACATCAATGACCACAATCACTTAATCTAGAACCTAAAATTCTCCAAACTGAAATTAAAATGTTACAAGAATTTAAACAGGATCTTCTAATGCAGCCGTGGATAGATCTTTTATGCGAGGATAAGTAGCTTTCTCATCCAGCTGGTTTTGGGCCCATAACAGCATCTTCAACAAGCTTGGAAGTTTTGGGTCTGATGGAAGAACAAAAATACTATTAGCAAATTCTAGAGCTTTGAATTACCTAATTCTCCTCCAGGATATGAAACATTTAGCAAAGTAAATTGAAGTTTTGTAACAATTTAGAAAACATAATTCATAGCAGCGGAACACAAGACATGCCAAACAACATAAATACAAAAGTGCAATGAAAGCCTGGTTGGCAAAAAATAAACATTTAAGACCGAAAGGGAAAAAACATGCTTAGTTTCATGGTAGGATTGACAAAATCACGGTGATTTTGTCTCACGTTATTTTGTCAATTCCACCGTAAAATCAAGCATGCACGAAGTCTCACGGCAGTAACCCAAGTAATACTTCAAACTCAATCCTTCATCTAAGGCTCTAGACTTGTTATCATCCCTGTACATCACACACTTCATTGTCCTCGTGTTAAGCATGAAAACATGGTTTGTCGTATAAAAAAAAGCAACTTCACCAATCAAGTGGATTCCAATCGCAATTCGATTGGAGAAGTTGAACACCATGCCAAATCTTTCCCAATGCATAGAGACGGAACATATATATAGACATAATGTCTATGTCCCAATGGCATGCAAAGGAAATCAAATAAACTACTAGGATTTGACTAATGGTGAAGGGTTTTGGTAGTTTTCATCAAGCTATAGGTTTAAAACTTTTTGCCACTGTGGTATATCAAAATGTAAAGGATGCCAACTGGCTACTACACAAATGAATATGATGAGTAAGTCCTCAAAGCATTCATTGGAATCTAGATTTGTAAAAGCAGGCAAATATTTCAGAAATGTTAATCACTAACAGGCGTGATAAGTTTTAATCGATTTTTCGGGTATAAACCAACACAAGGCAATGGGATAGTGGTTGTTTAATCGGGTGAAACTGGCAAAGCTTCTATTTTGTTCCCAAATTTTAAAACACAACAAGCTATTCAATATATATATATATCTTAATCACCACACAACATGCAGCAATGCATAAAAATTACACACATTTCTTAGATAAACTAAGTAGCACAACAATATTTAAAATCATTCACATACCAAAGTTATATATACAAACAAACAGATTTATGAAGAAAACACAAACCTTTTTCATGACTCTGGCTTGTAAGTATAGCTGCATTCACCTCGCTTGCTGTTTTTAGACGCTGTGATATGTCGAGAAGCTCTCCAACAGGACAATTAGAAACATCTTCAAAGGCAAGCAGTGCAACAGTCCTCTCCAATTCTTCCAAAAAGCTTTGCTGGCACCCAAATTTCAAGCATGTGTTAGCACCAAGTCTGTGCAAAAAATATTTTTGTTCCTATTTTGCTTTTTTCTGACTCTAGGCAATCCAAGTAACTAAACAGCCAAAACTATTAACAAACCATTAATGAGAATGCCATAAATACTTCACTAATAAAGATATGATATGACAAAAGAGACACGAAAGTTAATTAGATGGGTTTACATTTTCCTCTCCCCTTGGTGCAAGCTCCTCCTGTGCAAATTCTAAAGCTTCTTCTACTTTTCCATTCCTGATTAGTTCTATCAACCGTTGCTGTTGAAGATGGAAAAATAATTGGGGGTTTGTGTCTAGTATCTGCAGACAGTATTACACAACAAATATTAATTTTTCAGAGCAGACTGTTGAATAAGAATAAGAGTTCTGCACACATTAAGAGTAAGGGAAAAAAACAAGTAACAAAGACAAAGGAGTTTACAGCAAGAAATTAATGACTAAATGGAAAATGAGTTCTCCGCAATTTTTCATTTAAAAAATAATCTGAGGACATAAAACATACCTACAAAATAAACTGTTGATAAAACATATGAGAAATAATAAGAAAACAAAAACTTTAAACAATTAAATGAAAATGCTTGGAATTAAGAATATACTCAAAGATAATAACATTGTTTTTGGCAAGTTATATCCCCTTAAATTGAGGTCCACATCAACTAGAGATATGACCAAATTAGTTCCTATAAAGCATGGACAATCCACGCCCTTTGAGTTAGCTTTTTGGGGTAGAGTTGGGTCTAGCAAACTAAAATAGTATGTATCAAAGCCTATCCTAATTTGCTAATAACCCACATTTGTCCACAGTTCACACTCAAAAAATCAAATGTTGGGCTTGAAGAGGTGTGTTCAAATCCCGTATCAACCAGATACATTACCTTGAGCTAGCTTTTGGAATTGAGTTAGGTCTAACCCAAATTCTAAGACATCTATTGTTGATATTCTTATGATGCCGTCCCAATAAGCATATGATGTTAAGTAAGGATAGTATAGCACGGTTGGAGATATTATGATAACCAAATAAAAATTGTGTGATGTACTGCTTAAATTCTGATAAAAAAATTTATTACATCCACAAGACTTGAAAGGGTATGTTGAGATCCCCCATCAACTAGAGATGTGGCCAAATTAGTTCTTATAAACTTATCCTCATCCTTTGTGTTAGCTTTTGCAATTGAGTTAGGTCCAACCCAACTTCTGAGACCTATGCCGTCGACATTTTTATGGTGCCATCCTCATAAGAATGTAAGTGAATCAAGCAAGGAAAGTAGGGAGGAGATACCGAGATAACCAAATAAAAGAGGCCGTGTCATGTTCTATTTAAGTTCTGCATCAATTCGGCCATAGTCATGAACAATGTGTGCATTAATTATGTGCGTTGCTCCATAAAAAATTGGAAAACGAAAATTAATAGAAAGTGGCAGTTCACAGTTATAAACTTATAATTAAATTGAAAAAAAGAAAAGGAATGGCCCGCTCACCTCAGGATTTAAGTCATTGACTTTCTCAATTGCATCCTCAACATTACCACTTTGTACTGCCTTCTTAACAGCCATCCGATCGGTGATCGTAGCAAGATCTATGTCAGCTGTAGATCATTAAGGACAAGCATAGATCAATAAAAAAAAAAAAGGATTCCTCCGTCCCTCCCCAAAAAAGAAAATAAAAATAGAAAAAGGATACGCTCAGTTCCAGACTCCTTGCGGAATTTCTCAGCAGCTTCAACGTAACCCTCAGTGACAAGGAAATTCATAACCAATTTATTCATGTCTTCTTTCCTAATCTTGACATTATTAAGCTTCTTCTCCCAATCTTCCCTTGTTATCACCTTCTTTGATGCCGCCTTTACAGGTATATTTTAAAAACAAAAATAATTAGCATACCATAGCCATGAGATACATGGGAATCCGAATCACTACATTTCCAAGATGCAAGCAAAAGGACTAAATTTAACATATATACAGCAAAAATACTAAATTTAACTACTTATACAAAACAAAACACACTTCTGCCTTGTGTAAAAGATAAAACAATTGAACTTGACTTACATCATTTTTTTTAATTCACAGTTACATGTAAGAAAACAGTGACCTTACATGTATATTAATTATAAATTCATCTCTTTATTTACCACATCAGTTTCTAGAAATTAAGGCACAAAAGAGAACAAATCTGGACTCTCTTTCTGAACCTCCTTACAATCACAACGAAAAAAAATGTAGAAAAATAAAACATTAAGGCTCTTAAATAAACTTAGATTTTAGATCATTTGCACAATCGTATTATTTAAAAATTTATAACTTTTTTTTAATCAGGAATAAATACAAGTCCACAGATAAATTTGGGGGAAATATTAAAGAGTAAAGAGATAGAGCCAATTACCATTGCCTCAATTTCTGCAAGTTGACGAATCACAATCCAAAACAATGACATCAGTGCACAGTCTCAAACCCCATTTTAACCCTAAACGACATCACACTCCTTAAAATTCCGAATAAGTCCACCAAAACTGCAGGTCGTATAATACATCAACAATTCAAAATCAAAACCTTCACATTCTTCCGATCAATAATTTTAAAAAATAAAATTGAAACAATCAAAATCCAAAACCCTATTTACCGAATGGTAGATAGTGAATTCACGGCACGGCAAAATAATTCGGATGGAAATGGATTCTTGATATTTTTCTTTGGAAAGTGGTTGGTGGGACAAGTTGAAATGTGAGTGCGTGATGCTGCGGATCCTATTCTTTGAAACTTCTTCAATTCAATCGTACGGTTTTCTGAACTTCCAGAACTTGTGCTTCAGTTTGATCTTTTGCTTTGGTTCTTCATTGGGTTTGGGTTCGCTTCATTTTGCAGTTCTTGTATGGGCCGGGATTTTTTTGTTTGTAGTTATAGCCTACTACCTACACCCCCTTTTTTTTAAGGTGGTGTCAACCTCACAATTCTTTGCATTTTATGTGATCATAAAATTCTATAGTGAAAAATGAGATTAATGATTTATCATAAATTTATTTGTAGTGTATTTTTATACATTTTAAATAAACATTGTGAGGTAATTTTTTTATATACCTCTTGATATTTTTATTTAATTTTGAATATAGGATCATTTTGGTTTTGGATAAATTCTTAAAGATTTATTTTATTATTTAAGAAAAATAAAATTACCTTTTAGTCTCTCAGAAAAATAAATCGGGTCGAATTAGTGATTATGTGAACCACAATTATAAAATTGGGTATTTTTGATAACTTGTTGGATAACTCGTCAACTTGATTATTCTATGTGTAATTTCTATAAAAAAAATTTGACAATTAAGTCATTGATAATAATTAAGCCGTTTACTATAATTAAATGAACAACTTAATTAATACAAAAAAAAATCACTAAATTAAAATTTAATTTAAAAAATATAGTCAATAATATTCAAATTAAACACACGACGGTATCCTATATGAAAAGTACATAAAGTCGCACCTTCAAAAACATGATCAGAAAGAACAATAACACACCTTAAAAAAATGTGATGACAGAAAAAAAAAAAATGCAATAATAAAAAATCAATCATACATAAATTTCAAGTCCAATTTAATACAACAACCAACATCAAAACAAAAACGAACAAAAGCTGAATAAACATTTAAAAAAGATAAGACTATAAAAATTAACATAATTCAAAAACTAGTGCAACAATAATAAATCACAATTAGTAACTAAAGTATGAAAAGTGGGAAAATTTGTTAAAGAGGAAAGTGTATGCGAGTATGGAAAACGGAAAGTGTCTTCAAGCATGGTAAGTGGAAAACAAAATTGTAATATAGATGAGTCATTAAATGAAAAATATATTCGAGTTACGCATATTTTTAATCTAAAGTATATAGAGTAGGGAGCAAATCTAGGATTTGAATCTAAAGTATGCAGTCAACATTTTGGATCACTAACAATTATGTAGTATATAATTAATTTGAACTCATATCTCAATTGTTAATAAGAACAATTAGTCAAAAAACAACAATAATGACAATGACAATTAAGAAAAACATGTCAACAATGGCAATTAGTCTTTTACAATAACAATTGTTCATATTTAATACAATCGATCGCTAGTACAAGAACACAATGTCAACAATGTGGAATATCCACAATAACAACTAATAGCCCAACAATTACGGGACACAATGCAATCAGAACCACACAAAACCTTAATTGGAAATAATATTAATAATCCCAAATTTCAAATAGATAAAAAAAAAACCCAACAATAATTTTACAACACAATATATTACATATAGTCCTAATTTCGTATTTAACTAACCGATTTAATGCAATTTTAACAATTTAAAAAATCTTAAATTCAAATATCAATTATATCATAGTTAAAAGTGTATGTGATTTGGAAAGTTTGAGTAACAAATAGATTATAGATTTAATTACTGATTACTGCCATTAAAAAGAAAATTGTTGTTTTGCTAACTTCACTATTGAAGGTTGGGATGGCGCGACATGCATCGGAGGAGACTCAAGGATGTGCATAGGTGGTGCGCGACTAAAAATCAACATAAAATAAGAGAAAATGTGGCATGTGAATGCAATGGATTGGAAAAATAAAAAGTGTTAGCCATAAATTTTGAAATTTCATGTTGTAAAAGTGTACACTCTCCATATTTTTGGATAGTAATTATGCATGTAATTCATTTTAATTCGAAGTTTTGATTTATAGTTTTTTAATTAAAATATAATTTTTCATTAAAAGTTATTGTTGAACTCATTTTTATAAAAAATAAATCATTTTACATTTATCTAATCTTTAATTAAAATTAATTAACTCAAATTCAATTATAATTATCGCAAAATCAAACATATATATATATAATCCACTATAAACTTTTGATATATAAAAATATAAAAATCACCAAACCATAAAATAATTCAAATTTCAATGTAGCGAAGAAAAAATAAAAAGAAAAAAAAGGAAATTGAAAGTTCAAAAGTGAGTTGCGAGAAATCCAACTTTAAATAATAAATATAAATATTGTGAAATTATAATGTAAGATGACAAAAACTAATTAAAACTAAAATATTTTAAAATACGTCATTTGCGGTTTGATTCATGAAGATGAAAGAAAGATTAACTTACGTGGAGCTAGTAGAAAATAAATTTTATATCAATATATGTGAAAAAAAGAGTTAAAATGATTAATATGCTAAAATTACTAAATTGCCTTTGTTTTCACTGCACATTACTCTCAAGATTGTATTTTATTTTTATACTTCTAATTAATTAAATTATTATAAAGATAAAAATATACATATATACTATTATATTATATATTTACAATATATTATATAAATAAATATACATTTAAATAATATCCTATTTTAATATAGAAGTATTAATGTAATTTATTAAATATACATCTTTTTTTCTTTCTATTTTCACTTTCACTCGTACCAAATAACTCTAAAATTATATTACTTTTTATTTATTTTTACTCATTTTCATTTATTTATTATCCTTTCTTTTCACTTTCTCTCCTTTTACTATGTAACAGCCTCCACTACAAATGTGGTAGTTAAACGGCGTCGTAGATACTCGATTACGTGTTGATTCAGCTTAACCGCGCGCCCACTAGAACTATATAACAACTCGAATAACATACCCAATCATCGGAGAGCGCACACCTTATTAACGTGCGCACCCCCTACGTACTCCAAACCCTATTTAAACCTAACTTCACAATTCACGATCGAGTCTTGTTCTCATCTTTTGTTCTTTCTCTCTCTAACTTTCTCTCTCCACGAGAAAAAAAAGTCGCAACGCGAACCTTCTCAGAAACCTACATTGATTCTTCACGAACCCGCATCACGCTACACGCCAATTTTCCTTTTTCACACCTCTGTCTCTTTGGAGAATGCGATTCAACGCGCTGCTTTTCGATTTCGAGAATCAACGCCGGAGGTTTTTGATTTCGGGGACACGAATCGGACGAAGAGAATTAGGGTTTTGATGCGATTGAGCTTGTTTGATTCTTGATGACCATGGCGGATGATGGATTTGAATTTCCGACACTGTTTGGGGACGATGGAGATGAATCCGATGACGAAAAGCTTGCAATGGATATCGAATCCTTTCTTAGCGTTCTTGATGAAGACTGTGTTCCTTCTGAGGTATAGCTACACGGACTTGATAATTGTGGTTTTGTGCTTGATTTCAGTGTGTAAAGAAAACCTTCTCCCTCTAATTTTGTTAATGTTGTTACTGGAAGTTACTGTGAATTCAAATATTCAGCCGTATCTAGTGCTCTGTAATTATATTCACACTTTGGTGGTCGGTGCATATTTGTTTTTTCATTGATTACATTGAGTGGTGGGATTTGCAGTATTATTACCTTTGTTTCTTTTTGCAGTTTTTTTGATTTGTAAAATTTCTTGTAGTATAAAACTTGGAATTTCAACAGAGCTCCAGGGCGTACTCATTCCAGTGAAGTAAATATATTGATGTAATTTCCGTTCGAAACAAGGGCTTTTTACTATGACAAATGTAGTTTAAGTTGACGCCTTTCTTATTTTTGTACTTTCGAAAGGGGAAACTTTTAGCCATTTTGGGTATATATCTACTGTATTTTATACTTTGTCTAAGGTAATTCATTATGGGTTTTACAACTTTGGAAATTTCAGCTACATTAATTTATGTCGAGGCATGCATATACTGAATAATCGGAAGTGGTTTAGTAGGAACACCAAAGTGCAATTGTTTTATAAGGAAAGTTTTAGTAAACTTTTTCTGTAAGATAGATACTTTGTTTGGAGTTTCCATTGGCATGTCACTCTAACCTACTTGTTCTGCTAAATTTGGATGACGGTCCTTAGTTTTTAATTCCTCATCCCTTGAAGTTACTACGGCTGGTTTATATGTCTCGGCTTTAAACCATATGCATGAAGAAATTGTTTTATTTTCCCCATACCTTTCATTTTCAGTTTCTTATAGTAATGTGGAAGGGTATTTGATATTTTTGACAATTGTGTCGCGTGTGTTCCTCATATTTTTAGTTAGATTTTGGAAGTGCTAAATAGGTAGCCTGTGTTTATTCTCCTGGAGAAAAGGGCTTATTGTTTTGCATGGATGCTAGGAAGTCACAGTTTATGTTGCTTTATCTTCTCTTAGAAAATATATTATCCCTTCTTTCTTAAATATTTTTGTTTGAATACATCTTAAAAGGATTTCAAATTTGATTTCCCAAATTTCATGTGTATCTTACCTATCATAATGATTTTATGGAAATAATACTGCAGAGTAGTCACGAGGATTCTTCATTGAAAGACGTTTCACCTGGTGAATCTGGGGTCCATGATAATTTTTTACTTCAAAATGGTATGTAAACTTCTGTGGCATGTTTTTGGTCATTGATTCTTGTCCTTGTTGGATGTAATTGATCTGTCTAAATGTAGAAATAGGCACTTTCTTGAGTTTCTTTTCTAAATTTTGCATGTGAAATACATTGCTGCAAATATTTTATAGTAGATTGTTCTTGCCTAGACTCTCCAGTGATGGAATAACCACTTTTTCTTAGATTTTACTTTAGTAGGTTCTATGTTCTGTTCAGAAAGGTCAGATTCTGGGACCAGGGTCTCAGTTCATTTATCTGGTTCTGCAGGGAATACCATGCCTGACTCCGAACTTGAAAACCAGGGACCTTCATCACAGACCTGCTCTTCCCCATATGCTTTTGCTGGTGGTAACAGGGACTCGTTCTCTGTTGTTGAAAGTGATGAGATTTATCATGTAGAAAGGGCTGGAGTTTCTGAACGCGAGATGCCTTCTTACAGTGTGGACACAAGTTTGGCTGAGGCAAATTCAAACTACCCAACTGTTTGTGGAGATAGTTTGAACTCAAGTATGTGGAAGGGTGAAAATGATAGCCAAATCAAACATATGGGAGATGATGTAGAATCTGAACGTATGCAAAATCTTCACTGGCTTATCATTATATTTAGATATTTGTGTTTCCTTCATTCTTTCAAACCTTACTTCACTTCTTTGTCACACCAGTCTGATTATCTTTTCTCCTTGCAGATGCTTCACACAGCTCTATCATTGAGAATGTTGATGGAACTTTTGAAGATTTTGGAACAGCTTTGAAAGATATTATTGGAGTTTCTAGGCAGCAGGAAAATGACTCATGTACATCTTTTGAAATGCCGTTTGTGGATGTTGACAGACCTACACATTTTGGAACTTCAACCAATTCTACTATTTGTCAAGGTTCCGACGTTCCTACTGATTTTAATGGATACTATCCATCTTTGAATAGTTACCAGGGTATAAATGTTAGACCTGTTGTTTTCGACAGTTCTGGTTATTTGCCTAATGGTGCTTGTCCCCAATTCTGGAAAAATGAAGAGATGGTAAATAGTAATATGAAGGTTGAAAGAATTGATTCTGGTTATTTGCCTAATGGTGCTTGTCCTCAATTCTGGAAAAATGAAGAGATGGTAAGTAATATGAAGGCTGAAAGAATGAATTTCTTAACCGATACTACAAATATGATCAGTGGCATGCATTTGAGGACTATTGGTCGGATGCCTTTTCAGGATAGTCAATTTATGCCAGCAGATAGTGAATATCGTTCATTTTTTCCTGGTAATGTTCTATTTGAAGACAGTGAATCAGCACAGCTATCATGTGCTCCATATGTTTCTGGTGTAGACCAGTCGCATATTGTCAAAGCTGAAAGAGATGAAATGATTATGCCTTATCAAAATTCTTTTCACAATGAGGATACCAAGTTAAATGCAGGTCTAGAGGTGAAACAGTTAAATGGTATGTTCCCTACTATTGGATGTCAGAATGATTTCTTCAAGAGTGAGGATAGTGATACAATTGTAACAACTGAGAATGCCAATTACTATCAAGCTCTTCTTGATGAAACTGCTAATAAATTTCCCAGAAACATTGGAAGTTTGAATTTAAAATCCTTAGATAAATCTCGAGCTATTGCCCAGGCATCAATCAACGGGAAACACTATAATTGCGTTGTAAGTGAACTAGAGGATAAACCAACTGAATATAAAAGTATCGGTTCTCAACTTTCGAAAAGAAGTACTGAGGGATCAAATGTCGAGGATGACTTTGATGTTTGCATTATTGAAGACATCAGTCACCCTGCACCTACAAGTCGGTCTTCTGAACCGGATAATTCCCTTAATATGTCACAATCTTCTAGATTTGATTATACCCAACCTTATATGGTGGGAGGCACAAGACCAAAGCCACGTGATGAGCAATACGTATTACGAGCTGCATTGCAGGTTGCTACTTTTATTTTTGCAATGAGTATTCTTTTCACATGCCACCCCTTCCATCTTATTATGATGTTAAATCATTTTGTAGTTATTGATAATTGTTATCTGAGGAATATGAATATGATAGAAGTTGGTGGTGCAGAATGCATGCATGATTTAAATTATTGTTATCTCATTTGCTTTGTGATCTAATTTTTTATACTGTTTTGTGTAAAGATGTTTCTTTTTCTGGGATGGGTAGGGTCTTAAAGAATTTGGATGTGTTGTTGTTTCTCCCCCCTTTTTAAATATATATTTTTAGTCCATAAAATTTCATAATTTGGTTTTTAGTTGGTATAAATCTTTTCTAACATTTTTTGTTCTCGCAATATTTTCTGTCAAAACTTTTAGTCTCTCTTGTTAGGTCAACTCAAGTTTGACTAATGGAAGTCCGCTGGTGCTACAACGAGGACATTTTAAATGATGTGGATGTTAATTAAAAAATAACAAACAGGTTTTTATTTATTTATTATATTGGGTTAGTTAATCCATTTATTAATACTACTTAATTCTAATATTCAATTAATTCCCTAAAACCTTTTTCTTCTCACTCTCCATTCTCAATGAACAACCCCACCAACCCGATCTCCCTTCTCATATCTTCACCATCCTCTTTCGTCCCCAATGGCAAAAAGATCCGTCTGATAACACTTCAATTCCTTCTCTAACCCCAACCCGTCTCACTTCTCCTTCAATCTTAACCTTCACCCTCTCATCGGCATAAAATTCTGCCGATGGATCCATCACCATCATGGTTTCATCCCCACAGTTCATTCCAACCAATGGGTTTCGTTGTGCAACTGAAAATGTTGGAAACTCCAGGATCAAGTCATGTGCTTCCCCACAAGAAGCAAGGTTTGTTTTGAATCTCTTGCGTCTAATGAACTTCACTCATCATGAACCACTCACGTTTATGCTCTCTAGTTGTTCTTGCAAATGAACGATGATAGTTGTTATCACAATGCTTGAACTTCTATGGTTCTCGCAGCTGCATTCTATGAGGTTGGTTCGACGCCTTTGGGTGTTAGATCCAATGGATCTTTGATGGTGGAGCTTAGTCATGCTTTTGGGGGTTAGGGTTCAATGGATCTTTAATCGGGGGAGAAATAATCTTAAAGAAAGATGGTTTAGGGTGGGTTCAATGGATCTTTAATCGGGGGAGAAATAATCTTAAAGAAAGATGGTTTAGGGTGGGTTAGCAGCCATGAAGGTAGGTTGGGGGAGACTTAGGTGAGTGTGGGAGTTGATATTTTGGTTTGTTTTTCGTTATAAATTAATAAATACATATTTAATGTTATTAATTATCCACATCATTTGAAATGTCCACATGGCATTGTCACATGGATTTCCATTAGTCAAACTTGAGTTGACATAACAAGAGGGACTAAAAGCTATGGTTGAAAATATTGCGGGGACTCAAAGTCAAAGAAAAACTTTTGAGGGAATAAACAAACTTTTGGAATATTTTAGGGACTACAAGTAAAAACATATTTAACCCCTAAATTTATTTGCATGGCTTGTCAAACATATAATATATTTGTTTACCACGTCCTACATGTCTGAAACTTGAGCTAACTAACTTCTGTGGTCGATTGCAGGATCTATCTCAGCCAAAGTCAGAAGTTAGTCCACCAGATGGACTGCTGGCAGTTCCTCTGTTACGTCATCAGGTTACTTTACAAGTTCAATCTTTTAATTTTTTGACGTAGTCTCCTTTAAAAATGTTCTTATAGGTGTATTTAGGTCTCCTATACCCGTAGAGCAGTTTTCACATTAAAGTGAATGGGAATATGTGGCTTTTGATGGTCTGGATCTGGAACTTGCTAGTCAAACTGAAAATGGAACATTTTTAGAATTTATTCATCGTATTAATGAATGGATTGTATCAATGATTGGAACTGGGTGTTTTATTTATAAGAAAATAAGGAAAACTCCCGTTTACAGGGATCAAAGTCACACGTTTCTAATGTAAAAAAAAAAAGTCACAGTCTTGCTTGCATACCCACCGAACATGAGATCAAAAGATAGAAATATTGCTTTGCCTTTTAAGGGTATAATACTTCTTACATTCCCTAACCTCCCAATCCTTACTGATAACTGCATACCTACCTTCCCTTTCTCATTCTTTCTGCCTTTTATCACAGTCTTGCTTGCATACCCACCGAACATGAGATCAAAAGATAGAAATATTGCTGTGCCTTTTAAGGGTATAATACTTCTTACATTCCCTAACCTCCCAATCCTTACTGATAACTGCATACCTACCTTCCCTTTCTCATTCTTTCTGCCTTTCATCATTATCGTAGTAGATTTCACATCCTCACTACCCTACCTGTCATGATTGCAGGGAGGTACAACTTTCATTCCTATCTTGACCCTTGGTCACTGCATCCTTGCTGCCTTAATAATATGAGTAACCATATGATGCTAGGAATCGATAGTTAGTGTGGCGTTCACATCCAAACTGATCCAAAAAAACCAAAAACCGCACAAAACTAAATATTATAGGATGTGTCTGAATCTTCTTTTGTAAAAACCGCTCGGATTGGGTCGGATTTTAGATTCATTTTAACCGAAAAACGGCATATATAACTTTTAATACTTATTTCTGAAAATAAGTTGTTTTTTCCCCAGTAAGGTATCGAACATTGTTGCATCAGATATTTGCTTTCCTTTTAAAGTTGTACGCTGTTGGTTGACTGCAAAAAATCTTGTGTGAATCAGTTTGACGCTTGTTATTATCACCCCCCTAGATTTTTTTTTGATGTCCCGATGATTTTCTTTCTCTATATCTTTGGGTCATCCAACTGATAAAAGTTGTTGTGTCAGAGAATCGCTTTATCATGGATGGTTCAGAAGGAAACATCAAGTTTATATTGTTGCGGAGGAATTCTTGCAGATGACCAGGTCAGTGCACTGTTGTCATTCTGGGACGGTAATTGGCTGTCAACAATTATCTGGTTTCCTTGTGAATTAATTGATTTAAAAGCTGGTCTCTTGCAGGGTCTTGGTAAAACAGTGTCAACTATTGCTTTAATACTAAAAGAAAGGCCTCCACTGCTCAAGACATGCAATAATGCACTAAAAAATGAATTAGAAACTTTGGATTTGGATGATGACCCACTTCTCGAGAATGGAGTAGTGAAGAAAGTTTCTTACACGTGCCAAGATATATCTAATAGGAATCCAATCACAAGTGTGAATTTGTTGGTGCATGCAAAGGGCAGACCATCTGCAGGAACCCTTATTGTTTGTCCTACTAGTGTCCTAAGACAGTGGGCTGATGAGCTGCAGAATAAGGTAACTTGCAAAGCAAATCTCGCTGTGCTTGTGTACCACGGGAGCAGTCGAACCAAAGATCCTTATGAGCTTTCCAAGTATGACGTTGTGTTGACGACTTATTCAATTGTCAGCATGGAGGTCCCTAAGCAGCCTCTGGTTGACAAAGATGATCAAGAGAAAGGAATTTATGAAGATCATGCTGTGCCGAGCAAAAAAAGGAAATGCCCTCCTAGTTCTAGTAAAAGTGGCAAGAAGGGTTTGGATTGCATGATGCGTGAGGCTGTTGCACGCCCTCTTGCAAAAGTAGCTTGGTTTAGAGTTGTCCTGGATGAGGCCCAGAGTATAAAGAATCACAGAACTCAAGTTGCAAGGGCTTGCTGGGGTCTTCGAGCTAAACGCAGATGGTGCTTGTCAGGGACTCCCATCCAGAATTCAATTGATGATCTCTACAGTTACTTTAGATTTCTTAGATATGATCCTTATGCTGTGTACACATCATTCTGTTCCACCATCAAGATTCCTATCAGCAGAAATCCATCAAAAGGGTATAGAAAGCTACAAGCTGTCTTAAAGACGATAATGTTACGCCGGACCAAAGGTAAGACTTGCTGCGAGAATTTTACATCATCATTTAGTTAGTCATTACTCGAGATTGCCCTCTGCTTAGGAATGTAATGCTTTTTGTTATGTGATAGAAATCAAGTTTGGAACTGGTTTTGTAAATAGATTTTACATTCTTATTTTCTTGCCCTTTTAGCTATTTTATTATGCTAGGATTCATTCATTTGAATGACTGTCACTAGCACTAGATTCAAATTTGTTTGTGACTATGCAAGTGTGATCATTTACTGTAGGTACACTTCTTGACGGGGAACCAATTATTTCTTTGCCACCTAAGTCTGTAGAGTTGAAAAAGGTGGAATTTTCACAGGAGGAACGTGATTTCTATTCCAAGCTAGAGGCTGATTCACGTGCACAGTTTCAGGTATGATTTATCTTTAGTCCTTTCTCCTTTGAAAGGTCTTGAAAGATTGGGATACTCAAATTCTTTGTATTCATTTCATTTCCATATCAAGAGTATTGCTTCTTGTAACTTATTTTCATGGTAACCCTTATTGAGTTTCGGTTTCTGCATCCATATAATAGGAATATGCTGATGCTGGAACTGTGAAGCAAAACTATGTCAACATTTTATTGATGCTTTTGCGCCTTAGACAAGCTTGCGATCACCCTCTGCTTGTCAAGCGTTACAATTCTACTTCTCTGTGGAAATCTTCAGTTGAGATGGCAAAGAAGCTTCCTCAGGAGAAACAGTTATCTCTTTTAAAATGTTTAGAGGCTTCCTTGGCCCTCTGTGCTATCTGTAATGTATGTTTGCCCCTTTTTTATATACTTTATATATATATATATGTGGATTGATGTCAATGCATGAGGTTTAGTGTGTGCACATGTATTTTTTATGTTGAGAAAAATGTAATTTTTAGAGAGAAAAGGTGAAATGATTTGAGGTAGGTAATTCAACTTACAAGTCAAATAAATACTAGCTGATCTTATGCTTCTGTTTATTCTAATAACACAGCTACTCAATGACACTTACAACTTACTTTGGGTGCACTGCAGATAGCAACTTAATCCCAATTGTCTTTCTTAATTACTTCCGTTTGTTTTCCACTTGGCTTGCAAAATGATTGTAGTTATGTACTATTTTGGGGTAGGTAGGAGTAATTCAAAAAGGTGGAGAAAAATTATAAAAAATGAGGGATTCTTGGTTTCTGTTTCTTCTAGCTTTTCAAGATAGATAGAAAGGATGGCTGAGAGTTTTTTACAAACCCTCTTGCTTGATGGAAGTTGAAGTTGAGAGTAACATTATATCATCACGATTGACCGTATTTTTTTGGCAAATTATATTTCAGTACATTGTCTTCTTTGCTCTAACATGCTTATCTCATGTTTCTACTCAGGATGCTCCTGATGATGCTGTTGTTTCAGCCTGTGGTCATGTTTTCTGTAACCAGTGCATTTCTGAACTTCTTACTGGTGAAGACAACCAGTGCCCTGCAACTAACTGCAAAACTCGACTAAGCACGTCTTCAGTGTTTTCCAAAGCCACACTGAACAGTTCTCTATCTCATCAGGCATGTGATCATTTACCTGGTTACTCTGGTTCTGAGGTTGTGGAATCTGAACCTTGTTCTCGGGCTCAGCCATGTGATTCCTCAAAAATAAAAGCTGCACTGGAAGTGTTGCTTTCATTGTCTAAGCCGCAATGCCATATTTCCCAAAAAAGTTCTGTGCAGAGCACTTCTAGGGAAAGTACTGATTGCAGCTCCACTTCTGCTGATAATGGAAAATCCTTTAATGATGTTTGTGAAAAGAAAAGTGTGGTTTTGGAGAAAAGCTCTAACAATTCAGTTGGTTCCGTTGGGGAGAAAGCTATAGTGTTTTCTCAGTGGACGGGGATGCTAGATTTACTTGAAGCATGTCTCAAGAATTCTTCAATTCAGTATAGAAGACTTGATGGAACAATGTCTGTTATCGCAAGAGATAAAGCCGTTAAAGATTTTAACACACTCCCTGAGGTTTGTAACGTTATAGACAATGATATCAATTACTGAAGTTCTTACTGAAGTTCTGAATTAGCAAACCTCACCTAGAAAAGGCTTTAGTTGTAGTATGAGGATTCTGAGTTAGATACTTCGTAATGTATGGTTCTATCCATGTTTTGAATATTTGTTAAGCTTGTTTTGTCATCTTTCAGGTATCAGTTATGATAATGTCTTTGAAGGCTGCTAGCCTTGGTCTGAACATGGTGGCAGCCTGCCACGTTCTCATGCTAGATCTATGGTGGAATCCTACAACTGAAGATCAAGCCATAGACAGAGCGCATCGAATTGGACAGACTCGTCCTGTTACAGTTTTACGGTTAACAGTCAAAGATACGGTTGAAGACCGTATTTTAGCTCTGCAGGTACTTTTCTTGGTTCAATGTTAGCTTCTATTTTCATTGCTGTCAAGGAAATGTGTTTTATATTGTTCTAGTTTTACGTAAGAAGGTGCCTCACTTTATAAATTCTTAAATTATTCAGTTGCAGATATATGGAAATTTTGACATGGTTGGCTTTTTTAATTTTACAGTTTTGAGGAACCAGTTAAAAATATAATGTTTTTGGAAGGATATTTTAATGCTGAATCAGTGTTTGAACTATTTCTGTTTAGCCTTGTTCTGGTTTCTTTTAAATTTTGGGCTATGTTTGTTGAGTAATTTGTCCTTGGTAGTTTGCATTTATGCATGACATTGATTCTTGGATGGGGGCATTCTACTTTGGCGCCTCATTTGAAATAAACAGATTTGAAGTTATACAATTATATAAGTACGGATAGAGAGAAATTTCGATGCAAATGAGTCTTTCTATTAAAGATGCATCAAACACATTCATGTCTGGTGCTAAATAAATTTACAATTTCTTTTAAGTAACATTTTGTTGTTGACGATTTTTTTTTTCCTATCTAATTTGCTGATAGGCACCCAAAAATAGGAAGTCAACTGCATTAATATGGAAATTATATTAGGCAAATTTGAGAAGCTTATTTTTTTTCTTTCTGAATTCCCAACTCTTATGGTCGGTCTGCTTCATTTTCCTATATAAAAAATGTTAATAATTAAGACAGTAATCATGAACAAAATTAGTAGTTAAGAGGGAGTATAAAAGTTGATCTATTGTACTTGTAATTTCATCACTAAAATGTGTAAATTTTCTGTGGCTTGACCGCCAAACAATGTATTCTGTAACATTTATCTTTCAATGATGCTTCCGTGCCTCTTAAAATGTCAGATTTGGTTATTTTAGTTCTCTGGTGCCTGCATATTTCACATTCTTGGATTTTTTAAAATATTCTATTATTGCGTCCAAGCAAAAATATTGATGGTTGTTGATGGTTGAAGATATGATCATCTATATATTTTGCATTTTGCAGCAAAAGAAGCGAAAGATGGTTTCATCTGCCTTTGGAGAGGATGGAACTGGTGGTCGTGAAAGTCGCCTTACAGTGGATGATTTAAAATACTTGTTCATGATGTGATTAGGCATACATACTTAGGAATATAATTTTAAATTTTTGAATTGGTATTTTTTTACCTGGGAGCTGGCGTCATTGTAGGTTGCTTTTTTGGTGACAGCAGAAGATACAGTGAAATTTGTCTAACATGGCCTCTCTGACTTTTGACATGAAGATTATGTGAATTGTGGTTACAGTTGATGATTCGTTGGTAAACACCTTGAAATTTTGGTTTAGTCTTTTGATATGTATAGGATGTAGAGAGCAGTAGCATAGACAGCAACATAGAAATTCTTGTTCTTATTGTAAATAATATATTAAATAGATAATATTTTTTCCCTTTAGTTAGGTTTGTTTTAATTCTTTCTATTATTATAGGTTTGTTTTAATTCTTTCTATTATTGTAGGTTTCTTTTATATATGATTATTCAATCAACTGTGCGTGAGGTCTTGTTTGGGGAGTATGGTTTTGGCATTTTAAAGGGAACTTTTATTTATTTATTGAAAGTGCAGTTGAGTAATTGTTTGAAATCTCTATTGGGTTGATAATAATCTATGATTGATTCTGTGATGAAAAATAATAACTGTTTAACTTGTTGAATTCTTTACGCCATTATTCTTGTTCAAAGTTCAAAATTTAGATGTAACTGTTTGACTGAGTTTTACATTTT
Source organism: Cicer judaicum (assembly GCA_037974835.1). Taxonomy (NCBI): domain Eukaryota; kingdom Viridiplantae; phylum Streptophyta; class Magnoliopsida; order Fabales; family Fabaceae; genus Cicer; species Cicer judaicum. The sequence continues at coordinate 12,999,574 of JBBPBS010001075.1, read as the reverse complement.
ACTTTGTATTCATATGAAGAAAAAGGGTATACATTTGTTTGAAGTATAGATTTCAAGTGTTTATGAGAAACACAGCCCAGCTATCTTAATTCTTACCTCCAGTCTCATTATTTCAGTTTGAAATGCTATTACATTTTTTCCAATAATATCCCCACATTATTAAATTGTTTATCTAAGAATTTCATTACTACTAATTTCAACTACAATGAAATTATATAAGTATTTTGTCTTTATATAATTTTTTTTAAGAAGTGGACATTGTTTAAAACGGCACTTATAATAAGGCACAGAGAGAATTCAAGTAATAAAAGAGCAACCCAGGAAGGTTATTAATATTTATTTTGTATTAGTTACAATTATATGATGATATGAATTTCAAACTTTAATTTGGTATTATACACAAATAATTGTTATGGGAATATATAATCCTGAAGGATCTTAATTTGATTACAATATAATATATATTGTTTTCCGAATTATATGAACACCAGTGGTCCCATGGTCTAGTGGTCAGGACATTGGACTCTGAATCCAGTAACCCGAGTTCAAGTCTCGGTGGGACCTTTGTTGTTATATTTTTATCAATATAGCTGTTTGTTAATGAGTAAATTATAGTGATAGCTGTTAGGTTAATTACCACTCCTCGGTTTAAGTTGACCTTTTGAAGATTCATTTTCCGGGACATTTTTTTAAATGTTACTTATAATAATGTTTTAGTCTATGGTTTTTTGTCATTGTTTTTCCAATGTCTTGCACTATGCGAAAAAATCTATTTTATAACGTTTTTTAAAATTATTTATATCATTTTTTTTTAAAAAAAATAAGTGTTATAACATCCAACGCTTTAAAAGATACAACAACTCTTTTTAAAATAAAAAAACGCTATAAAATAGGTAGATATATTGCGCGCTGTAAAAGTTGGATTCAACATATGCACCTATTAAAAAGATTTTTCCAAAAAATACTGTAAAAAGTGCTTCAATAAATGCATTATTATGTACCTATTACAGTGTTTTTTTGAAAAAACGCTTTAAAAAATGCATTCAATAGATGCATTATTTTGCACATATTACATCGCTGTCTTTTAATTTTTTTTCCAAAATCTTTTTCATCCAGAATCAGTTCACACAATCATTTCACAATCAGTACACAACAACAAAACTATATAACTTTATAATTTAACTTTATAACTTTACATATTTACACAATCAATTCACAACATATTCAAATACATATTCACATATTGTGCCCTATTCATATTCATATAACTACATATTTACAACTTTTCAAATGTGCCCTATTCATATACATATAACTAACAAAACTACACATAACATAACTACCATATATTCATATAATTATCCCTTGCAGTATACCTTTTCCCAACAAATCAAATAATTTTCATTTCAATCACGTAAACACCAGACTTCCTTTATTTCAATTAGATTTCTTTCAGAGTATGTTGAATTAGAATTGTCAAAGTACTGTGCGATATAAAAATTGAATATAAATAAGTTAAAATCAAATATATACATAGTTTATATATGAAAATACCGTACCATTTCTGGGATTATAGTTTGATTCATATCAACAATATCTTTCATGAATTGTAATATATAGTATCCACAGTCGATGTTGTTAGTTTGACAAGAACACTATAAAATAAAACATATAAGTCAATAAATATTTGTGCATTGATAGCAGTATAAGTTCAACATGCATTTTATTGAAACAAAAAACTTATAAATACAATACTTGAAAAATAGAAGAACAATAAGGTTACGGCGCAGAAATACGAACAAAGAAGAACATCACAAAAATACGAACGGTTCGTAGGAGAATAGGGTTCGCATAAACAAAGATGGTTCGCAATGACAAGGATAATAAAGAGGAAACAAACGTATGAAGTTTACGTAATAAGAGTTAGTAACAAGACAATATTGTTCGTAGGATTCGCAATGAGAATGAGAATGAAGACGAGGAGGAGGAAACAAGCGTATGAAGTTTACGTAATAAAGAAAAAACTAAAGCGGTTTAGAGTTTATGGATGATATTTGAATGAGAGTTGGTAGGGATAATAACAAAGATGAAGATGGTTCGCAATGAAGATGATTGACAATATGGTTCGTATGGACAGTAGTTGATTGAAAAAAGTTGTTATTTATTCATAACTTTCAAGTCAAATACTACTCTATATAAAGTAGTTATATAATGTCTTTTAAATATAAATTAGTATTTTATATATTAGTATTGAAGAAAGTTAAATTTATTCCAAAAAAAAGTTTAAATTGTTATAAAATATTTTCAAAAAATTATAATATTATTTTTAAAGTTTAATGTTAGTAAAATTTGTTTAAAAAAGTATGAGCAAAATATTTGTACTAGTGTAAAAATTTTCCTCAAATTAAAATGTTATCTTTTTCTTATTGTAGTTATTTATTTTGTTATGGTTTATTATGTTAGTAAAATGTTATATTTTTAAGAAATTGTAAATTTTTTCAGAAACCAAATAATATTTATTTATAAGAAAGCAAGTTCATAATATTGATCTAATTATGAAATAGGTAATATTATATATATAAAATGCGTTAAGATTATTTCCAAATGTATTTTAAAATTCTATTGTAGAGTTGTAAAAAAAAAATTAAATAGAAGCTATGTTGTTAATGTATATATGAAAAATAAAATTTAAAGTATGTGAAAAATGTTTTCATTTTAATGTAATTATTTTTAAAAAAATATAAGTTAATTTTTAATAGTCTATTACAACGCTCTTTGAAAGAGCGCGGTATAAGACATATTTAACTTCCTTAACTTATTTTTTAAAAGCCTATTACAATGCTCCTTAACTTATTTTTTAAAAACCTATTACAGCGCTCTTTCAAAGAGCACTGTAAAAGGTCTCTTTAACTTATTTTTTAAAAGTCTATTACAACGCTCTTTGAAAGAGCGCTGTAAAATACCTCATTAACTTATTTTTTAAAAGTCTATTACAGTGCTTTTTTAAAAAACGTTATAAAAAACCTTCTTAACTTATTTTTTAAAAGTCTATTACAGCGCTCTTTGAAAGAGCGCCGTAAAAGAACTCGTTAACTTATTTTTTAAAAGACTATTACAGCGCTCTTTATAAGAGTGCAGTAAAAGGTTTTCTTAACTTATTTTTTAAAAGCTTATTACAACGTTATTTAAAAGAGCGTTGTAAAAGACCTTGTTAACTTATTTCTTAAAAGCCTTTTGCAACGCTCTTTCAAATAGCGTTTTAAAATACCTCATTAACTTATTTTTTAAAAGTCTATTACAACGCTCTTTGAAAGAACGTTGTAAAAGACATCATTAACTTATTTTTTAAAAGCCTATTACAGTGTTCTTTGAAAGAGCGTTGTAAAAAAATCTCCTTAACTTATTTTTTAAAAGTCTATTAGACTGCTTTTTGAAAGAGCGTTGTAAAAAACCTCCTTAACTTATTTTTTAAAAGCTTATTAGAGCGCTATTTGAAAGAGCGCTGTAAAAGAACTTAACTTATTTTTTAAAAGTCTATAATAACGATTGTATTTAATAAACGCGGTAAAAGACGCGCTATAAAATGTTATTTTTAGCGTAGTGTTAATTAAAAAAAATTATAATATTAACTAAATATATTTTTATATTAATTCAACCGTTAATTTTAGCAAATACTTCGATTAAATCAATTAGTTTATTTACTATCTATTATTAGATAACTTGTAACCTAATTCATAATAGTAGTTTTTTATGATCATTAAAACAGTTTTTTTGAATAAAAAGTTCTGTTATTAAAATTTATATTTTAAAATAAAAATGATGAAATATCTGATCAATACTTCCACAAAATAGGACTGAAATCGTTATAAAAAATAAAGAAGTGTGAAACTATATATTTCTTTTTTGTTAAATGTCTTAACCATTTATGAAACAGCTAGTACTATTAGTTGTATTGAAAACGAGAGCATACTACAAGAATATAAATCTGGCTTAATATATTTATCATATTTATGCATCACAATTATTATTATTTAATTTTTTTTGCTGAAGCACTGAAAATAATACCTTTCAACTTAATTATCTCAATATATATATTTGAATCAGGTTGGATTCACTGTGCTTGTTAAATAACAAATATTAACGTACGTCCACAAATCTCTTCTTCTTCTTTGATCTATAACTATATATAGAACTCACCTAATTTACAGTTTTTATGAGAAAACTAAAACAAATTTTCTGAAATTATAATATTAGTTGTTTATGTATATATATTTTTTTTCACTGCATAATTATAAAGGATCTGGAATATGCCCATATATTTACGGCTCTTCGATCACCTTAAATATTAAAATTAAACAAATTATAGCGAATAAATTATGTAGATTAAGAAGGTCACTTTGGTTTTAAACCATCTTTAAGAAGTAGCCCAGAATTTGCAAGTCAAACTTCTTGGCATTGATAAGGATTGTTCTTGGACGGTATTAAATCTTCCTTGCAACTTGTTATAGGAAAATTGGTTGAAATTTCTTTTTTATTTAGTATGAGTCATGCAACTTTTAAGGACTCACACACCCACTTGAATCTGATTGATTATTTAAGATAATCACAATTAATTATGTTGTACACTAAATCTTCAAAAATAACAAAGAGATGTATTCACATAATGTTGTTGATTGATATCTTCAGCTAATTAAGTCAAATTTGAAGAATTAAATTAATGCAGATAAACTTTATTAATTAACACTATGCAATTATTGCAATGGTTGCCCCAACAATTTAATAGTAATGATTATTTTGTTAAATTGATACATTTTTAGCTAATTAATTTTTAAAGTTGAATGGTACAATTTGGATATTTGTATTTAAATGATTAATTGAGAATGAGATTAGCATTTTTTTTTTCAAAGACTAGTATCTCTCAACCAACATTACACGAGTAGTAAAGTTATTCCTTGTATATGTTTGTGTTTTGGAGAGAAAGGAAAAGAAAACAAATATTTTTCTTTTTTAAATTAGATAAATTGTAAAATATCAAATATACTGTATTCATTTCATTCTTTGGATATTGACTGAGGTACACTTGTATATTGTAGTTAGTAAACAAATACATAAATAACATGAGTTGAATAATTTAAGCAAAAAAATGTACAATTTACTGAATTTTACTCTAAAATATAAATCCCGAAAAATGGGATCAGATACAAAAGATGCACCATACCATAGAAGGATCAAAATAGGAGGTGAAATAAAAAAATAGTATTAATACAAAATTAAAGAATCAAAGCTTGAATCAATTAATTAATATAATTCAGGCCAAATAGCTGAGTGATCGTGTCAACGGAAGCATATGGTCTCTCATATGCAAAAAAAATTAATAAACAAATTAATTAATTATTATATTTTTATTATAGTATCCAAGGGTGAACATTAATTGAAGCATTCACCGTCTTTTCCCCATGCTCTATTGCTTTGTGCTTAATTTCCTTCTACCTCCAACAAGTTAATAATCACTGCATCTGAAGCATCCCTTAGCAATTCCGACCAGTCACTAAAAAAAGTTAATTCATTATTTTATTAATGTTCTGTACATAATAAATTAATATTTTTTTTATTTCATTGGAGAAAATATTAATAAACGAAAAAAAAATAGAGAGAGAATATCAATTATGTACTAATAATGTACATGTGCATAATAATATATTTGTATATATTAATATATATGTTCCTACCCATTCACAGAATCAAAGGTTAATCCCACGGTATTTTTGGCTTCTTCAAGTGCAAACCTGAACCTTTGAAGCTGTTTCTCAGAGCATGTTCCGTTGTCTTTGACCATAAGTTGCGACGGCTTAACGTCGTAGAAAATAGGTACGACTTTTTGTTTTGTTTCCATGAGCAGAGCAAGCTCATGAAGACAAAAATAAGAGTCGCAATAACGAGGAGAAAAGACAGCAACACCAACCTTACAATCAAGAATGGCTTTATCAATATGTTTAAAGAGTTTATCCCCCGGTTTCATGTTCATGCTATCCAAAAATGTTCTTACTCCCATCTTTGTTAAATCATTGTACAATAAACCCGCTACGTTCCTTTTTGTGTCTATTCCACGGTGGTTTATGAAAACTTGACATGTTGGTTGAACAAATTTTTGGCAAAAACGTTGCATGGCTTCTTCGATAAGCTACCTAAATGAACCAATTACGTATGTGTCTTTGTTGGTTATGTTTTGTTTAAATTGGAAATGTTTCCAATCTTGTATTTATATAGTTTATGTTAGTGTAAATTTTGGAGAAGATGTGTTTAATTATATATATGAATATTAATTTTAACTTTTGGCTTATAATTTCAGTTGGAGTTGGGCGTAAGTATTATCCAAGAAAATACTAAGAATTTGAATGGAGAACACACGAAAGAACTAAAAGAAAAAGAGTATAAGTGTTTGAATTTTCTGACCGTCAATGGTTTCATGTTTCGCACGATTTGTCCTTCTTACACGTATGCATGTGTCCTTAGCTTTTACTTTTTATTTTGGATGTATACGGGTTCATAACCTTATAGTATTATGTTTGTTAATTTTTTATTTTTATGAAATTATGTTTGTTAATTTTTTTAAATGGGTATAAAGGCTTTTCAAATCCGCTTGAAATAGTCGTTCTTCATTTCCTCTTTTTTTGTTTTTGGGAAACTAACGGGTTGCTTCCATGAGGGCCCTATAATGCGTAATATTATCTCTCTCTCTTATTATAAACAATTTGATTAAAAAAATTATATAAATAAAACGGTATAGTTATCACTTAATACTCATACATTTTATTATTAATATTTATCAATTAAATTATGACTTAAAAATTCAAATTCGAAACATGAAATTTCTGTCTTATTATAAATACAATTTGATAATTTAATAGATATGAAAAATTAAATAATGTACTAAATTCATTTATTTAATGTATAGATGATTTAAAATTATCATTTAATTAATATATTTTTCAACTGATTAATTAATATTTTTTAACTACATACAACACCAACAAAATAAATTATTCATATATATGTATTTTTTGTAAAAAGAAGTAATTAATGCATGCATCCAATAATTTTGCAAATGGTTTATTATAATCTGAAGGCATTAATTTGTTCGGTGTTCTCCGTGAAAATTTGATTGTTGTATATATTTAGTATAGGATTCGTCTAATAGATAAAATAATTTCTTTCTAAAATATGTTTATTTTTGTTTACCATATACAACTTCACTTCACAAAATAAGTAACAGTTATTAATAATAAAGTCAATATAATATTCAAAATATTTTAAAAAGTTGTTATGCACTGTTTATTACATAGTTTTTTTTATAGGTTTTCTTCTAAGAAGGATACATATTTGAACAATATGTCTTGACACAAAATATGAATATCTCTTTTCATTCAAATTCAAATTTCCCTTACAATAAAGTAAATCCTCCTAGGTTACACTTTATTTATTTTATTATTAACATATTTATAGCTATTTGCCCATGTTGGGATATGAGCGGTACATAGATTATTTTATAATTGTAAAAAAAACTTTTTATATAAGAATTCAGTCAAACCATCGACTCTGATATTAAAGTTGAATCAGAGATCATTATATTGGATTAGAAACAACTATACAATTGACTTAGACACCACATTTTTATCAAAAACTTTGATATATTGGATTAGAAACAACTATACAATTGACTTAGACACCACATTTTTATCAAAAACTTTGAAATATCAGATATATGAGCCTTTTCATTTATATAATACTCAATATCAACTTTTTATCTGATACAAGACTCATACTCACACTTGAAAACACCAATAGTTTTAACTTTATTAACTACAATATTAGTCGACCGGTGAACTTCATAAGAACACAAAATAAGTCCTACAATTTATATCATATATCTTAAAATGCCACATATTAATATTTGTTGGTCTTAATATATAAATACTTGTTATTCTTACTCGTTAACGATGATGCTCTTAATTACCAAGTTTAATTGTATTTATAGTCTTTTATTTTATCACACACACAAAATAACATACTAGAAAAGAACAAAGGAACAAAGGAACAAGCATAGAACAAGAACAAAATAAAATTTATAATTTTTCTACTGTATGATTAAAACAAACTAGAAATATAAAAACTACTTACATAAGAGACAAAACAATTAATCATAAGTTTTACTTAAGTTAAAAGTATAATTAAACAAAATCATTATAATACATATAAATTTGAATTTGATGCTGCATCACACGGTACTATGTGGTCATCCGGTCTGAATCGATGAACAAAATTGATTAGTGATATGAAATAAATTATATAGTTTAAACTGTTCGATCTCACAATTACAAAATAAATTTATTAATATTGTGTGTTGCATTTACTCCGAAAGAACATGGTCCGTGATTATACTTTCTTACTTTTCATAAACGCTTTTCTTATCATGTCATGACATGGTGTGCAAAGATTTGGAAATCTTAAAAGGGTAAAATTGAGGTGTCAATTTTCAATCTCAAAATGGTAGGATGGAGCTAATAGTGTGTATTCATATTTTATTTTATTCAAATGTCAAAATGGTAGGGTAGAGCTAATAGTGTGTATTCATATTTTATTTTATTCAAATGTCAAAATGGTAGGGTAGAGCTAATAGTGTGTATTCATATTTTATTTTATTCAAATGTCAATTCAACGCTGCTTCATAAGGAATAAAATAATCTTATTCAAACACAAATTTAACATATATATAATGAGATATAAATATAATATTTTAACATTTTATAAAAATTAAAGCACGACTTTCGAAATGTGTCTCACATAAAATAGCATAATTCACATGAATTTAGTTTAAAAAGAGAGTACATATTATAAAACGTGTATTTTTATAACACTTTTCATTTTACGCATAAGTTAGGGACCACAATAGGTAGGGTTTGGGTAGGGTATTATAGTATCCGTCTCCATACCCGCAGTTTAAAAAAATACCCATATCCGTATTCATACCTTCATGGGTATCGACTTAAATACCCGTATTCTTAACCTTTGGATATTTAAGTGCCCGTACCCATACCCATTATCCACACTTTAATAAAAATAGATCGATAAATAATCGCAATGCGATTAAATTTAAGAAATTTCCAAATATCTCACGTCTAAATCATAATCATAAAATATTATAAACCAAAATATTTTCTAACTCAAAATATCCAAAACATATCAAATTACAAGTCCTTTGACCATATTCTCCAAAATAATATTACTATACTAAACATATCAAATTACAAGTCCTTGGGTAGTATTCTCCAAAATTAATCATTCTTGTGTAGTATCAAAACATATCACATTACTACAATAAACATCAAAACATCATAAATAATATTTTATGAAGTTGCAAGTTCTTGGACATTATTCTCCGAGATCTGTAAAAAACTTGATATGTGTATTATATTAGTTATTTATAATTATAAAATCGTTATTAATAACAAAAAAAAACTCTTAAATATAAAATCAAAATTATTTACCTCTTCATAAGAATCAGATTCTTAAAAAGTTTGCAAACGTTTATATTTTGATTCTAAATATTGTAGCGGTCCAACGATACCAATAGTTGCTAAAACATAAAAGAAAATAAATAGTTAAACTAAACACAAATTTAATTGAATAAATAGTATATTGAAATAATTATTACTTTGTTTTTCATGTTTTATCCAACTTTTGGAGCACATAAGTGCCTCCAAAGTATCCTCATGAAGTCTAGACCGTTGAGGACTCAACAATCTACCACCAGTACTAAAAGTAGATTCTGACGCAACAGTAGAAATCGGGATGGCCAAAATATCTTTGGCAATTTTTTGCAAAATTGGATACTTGATTCCATTTGTTTTCCACTATCCAAGAATATCAAATGTAGCACTCCTAGGCAATACCTTTTCCTCCAAGTATAGATCTAACTCAGATTTTGATTTCACATCATTGGTATCATTCACATATGAATCATAATCGCTAAAAAAATTGGCGCAATTACCATTTTCTAAATTTGACTCATTCTCATTGAACTTTTCAGTTGAACTTTCCACCAATCCATTGGTTTTAGCTTGATATTCTTCAAAAGTGGTGAGGTGAACCAGTGAAAAAAATAAATAAATGAAGACCACGTATAACGTGTTATAGAAAACAATAACAATTATTTATATATTTTGTAAATAAATTAAAAAAAAATAACAATTATCTATATATTTTATAAAAAAAAACAATTATCAATACAACTTTTTACTTTAAATTAATAATAAAAAAACTAAAAATTAAGTATATAAAAAAAACATTAAAACAAATAATGACATGTTAATTACTAAAAAATAGAAAATTCATATAAATATACATGTTTTATTGACGAATAAGTCACATAATAAATTGTCATAATCAATTAGATTAATATTTTAAAATGTGTCTGTCAAATGGATTAAACTAATAGATTGTAAGTGTTTGTATTTTTAAAGATTTTAGAAAATAATAATAAAATATAAAACTATATCGTATCGTGTGAATGTGGATAATGGAATTATGTAGGATGATTATAGATAATTAAACTGTAACTTTGTTTATCATTTGAAAATTTGAAAATTTGGTAAATGGTAGGTTACACTATAATTTTTTTTAAAATGTTATTTTACATTTTTGTTTAGTTAAATATCAATTAGAATAACAACTAAAAGATATGCGAAAAATTCTAAGAGATTAAAGAATTGTTGCAAGATGTGATGACAGTAAAGCTAAATTGGTAAGGTAGTACATTATGTGTACATTGATATGTGTAGAGAATCATGTAAATTGGTAAGGTAGAATATCACGTAAATTGGTATTAAGGACTCATTTTTTAATATTAAAAATGAATCTCCAAAATCTATTACATGCATATTTTTGTGATGATTTATTTATAAGTTTATTTTTTAAGAGGATAAAAAAATTATGAAATTGAGTATCTAAGTTCACTGCTTTAGATAGAGATTAGATGAGGAGATAAAGATGCATAGAGATTGGTAAGGTAAACATATGCGTATTTAAAAATATCCTGTATTTAAAAAAATATTTTTTTAAACAAACATATTTTCTTAAAAATCATTTTTATGTACTTTATGATCATTTTTGTTGTTTAAAAAAAATAATTTTATAAAAAAAATAATTTTATAAAATTTTATACAAACAGGTTAAAAATTATTTTACAAAAAAATATAATTTTTATAATAGTAAACAAACATGAGTTAAAAAATATTATTATATAAAAAATCTCTAAATCATTTAAAACAAAAATTATTTTTATTTAAGTTCAAACAAACACACCAAATAATAATAATATTAATAATATATATAATATATACACGTGCGGCTGCGGGGCGAGGCGGGGTGGGTACTATAGTACCCGTACCCGCACCCATACCCATTTAATTTTGCGGGTAATTACCATCCCCATATCCATATCTATTGTGCGGATTTTTACCCTACTCATTGCGGTTTTTTTTTCAGGTACCTACTGGGTCTGGGTCTAATTGTCATCCCTAAGATAAGTGTTTTTTTTTTATAGATTATTTATCTCTCTTCACTGATGAACTTCATAAGAACACAAAATAAGTCCTACAATTTATATCATTTATCTTAAAATGCCACATATTACTATTAATATTTGTTGGTCTTAATATATAAATACTTATTATTCTCACTCGTTAATGATGCTCTTAATTATTAAATTTAATTGTATTTATAGTCTTTTATTTTATCACACACACGAAAATTGTCTTTATTTTAAAATTAAATTTTTTTATCTCTCAATTGTCATATTTGTTGTAGTTTTCTCAACTTAGATTTTTTTATTAAAAAAATGATAATTTATTGTCTTTATTGAAGAGAAAATACTATTTTTATGGCAAAAATAAAATACAATAATTAAGTTAAAAAATTATCACTTCTGGAGTAAAAATTATGAGTTGATCAAATTTGCAACTAATGTGATAATTCAAAGACCAAAAATTTCAATTTTTAAAATAAAGATACTATTTTTGTGAGTGTGATTGAATAGATAGATCAAAATATAATCTATTTGACCAAGTCAAAGCTGAATATATTAAATAAACATTTCAAACACTAGAACTAAACTACTCAAATAACATACTAGAAAAGAACAAAGGAACAAGCATAGAACAAGAACAAAATAAAATTTATAATTTTTCAACTGTATGATTAAAACAAACTAGAAATATAAAAACTAAATTACTTACATAAGTGACAAAACAATTAATCATAAGCTATACTTAAGTTAAAAGTATAATTAAACAAAATCATTATAATACATATAAATTTGAATTTGATGCTGCATCACACGGTACCACTGGTCATCCGGTCTGAATCGATTAACAGAATTTATTAGTGATATAAAATAAATTATATAGTTTAAACTGTTCGATCTCACAATTACAAAATAAATTTATTAATATTGTGTGTTGCATTTACTCCGAAAGAACATGGTCCGTGATTATACTTTCTTACTTTTCATAAACGCTTTTCTCATCAAGCCATGACATGGTGTCCAAGATTTCGAAATCTTGAAAGGCAAGTTATGCAATTTAAAAGGGTAAAATTGAGGTGTCAATTTTCAATCTAAAAATGGTAGGGTGGAGCTAATAGTGCGTATTCATATTTTATTTTATTCAAATGTCAATTCAACGCTTCTTGATAAGGAATAAAATAATCTTATTCAAACACAAATTTAACATATATAATGAGATATAAATACAATATTTTGATATTTTATAAAAATTAAAGTACGACTTTCGTAATGTCTCACATAAAATAGTATAATTCACATGAATTTAGTTTAAAAAGAGAGTACATATTATAAAATGTGTATTCTTACGACCCTTTTCATTATACGCATAAGTGTTTTTTTTATAGAGTATTTATCTCTCTTCACTTTCCACCCTGTTTGTTGGTTCTACCTAATATTGATTATAATTTCAAGTCACTTAAAAAATTGACCACTAATATTCAACGATAATGATATATTTTATTTTATATTATATGATTAGTGTTATTTTAAAAACATAAGTTTTATGTAAGTCATAATTTTATAATCATTATATTTATTTTTTATTATAATTTATTTATTCGTGTCATAGAAAAGGTTATATTATTGTATTAATAATATAAAAAATCTTATATTTACAAAATATTAAAATTTTAAAATAAGTGTTTCAATGTTTTCAAATGTCCACCAAAAAGTTGTAAAACTTCAACCAAACTAATGTTCAAAATATCTTTTGTTACATATAATTAAGTGATCATAAGTAACACAATAAACTCATACATAATAGTAAAATTCCAAATTTAAAATTAAAACAAAATGTTCAACCCAACAAAAATAATATTTATTAATTGAACTAAAACTTAAAACAACATTCAAAATTTTTACTTCAAAATTTATACAATTTTTCGGTTTGATTCCTCCTCTCTCTTTTGTTTTGTTTATAAATTTGTTATGTAATATATTTACAATGTAAAATTTTAATATAAAAATACTATAACTAATTTATCAATTTAAATTTTAAAAAATTGACACCCCAAACTTTGTGTTGAAACCCTGATGTTGATTTTTATATGGAACATTTAATTTGCTGATTTTAGATTTAGTTAAATTTTTTTTCTAGAAACCTACATAAAAAGGTTTGGCAAAATCACGTTTATTTATCTTCGTCAAATACCAAGTTTTGGAGTAGTTTTCTTCCCCCAAATTTATCTTTTTTCTTAAATTCTTTTATTTATAATTTTATATTTTTCTACCAAATCAAACAATTGAGTTTAATCATAATTTTACATTTGAATCAAATTATTTTGATATACTTCTAATTTATGTTTTAAATCAAATCTAATAAATTCTTCAATTAATCTTAACAAATCAAATATAAACTAATCGTAATTCCATTTTAAATTAAAAATAAAAATAAAAATTCTAAATAATATATTTTCGTCCAAATTTTCAAACTTAATTTTAGGTTTGATTGAGACTGATTATGATATTCATATAAAAACATATGCATATGCACATCAGTCTCTATTAATTACTTCTATAGCTAAATTAAGTCATGTGTGATTTTTTTTTAATGGTTGATATTTAATTAAGGAGACTTCTATGATATATTGATAAATTATTGGGTTCAGTTACAATTATTTCCTTGACTAGTAAATTAATGATCGTTTTGGAAATAAAAAAACTATTTACAAACTTTTATACTTTAAGAAAAATTATTTCATAGAAAAAAAATATCATTTTTATGTTTACAAACATAACACTAATTTTCAAAATATTTTCTTAAAAAAATTCAACATTCACTATTATTAAAAATAATAAAATCGATTTATTTAAATATTACTTTGCTGATACTTTTGATAAATGACATTAAATAAAAATTTATTTAACTATTAATTTAACGATTAAATGTATTTTACGCTAGACTATGAAGTGAAAAATGTTTGATGTTTTTTTTAAGAAGCAAAAAAATTGATGTTTAAAAGCAAACAGAAGAAATTTGGTCGGTAATAGGAACTGATCAATTCCTCACATGTTGAATAGTTTGTAGTACCAACTTTCGGCTTTCACTTTCGAAGAAGTACAAAGGAAAGAATACGAGTCAATATTGAATTTTGAAAGTTGATTATGAAAGCTCTTCAATTCTTTTAGTCTCGATGATTCAAGGTTGCATGAACAACTTCAACTTGGGAAACTTGTGTACATATATAGGACTTCTGAAAATTCAACAATTCTTCCCTTAATCTTCCATAATTTCAATTTCTGTTTTAGCTTTACAAATTGATATTCTTAAGAAGTTAATGAGTATCAATTGTTGATGTAATTAAAACTATTTTGCACATACAATCAATTATATTACATTTATTGTTTCAAATAGTAATAAAAATATAATGACATGTAAAAATCAATAATTCTAATTAATTATTAATGTAAAATTAATTTATTTACGGTGTATAATTTATTTTCCTTAATATTTTTATTAAATATCAAGAAATCAAGAATAACGTAGCCTCAAAGTATAAATTTTTTTTGGGTTTGAGTTTGAATTAACTTGTTATTTTATTTTACTTATATTTCCATCCTCTCCTTTTAAAGCCTTTACAAAAATACCTCAATAGAAATATTATTATTATTATTATTATTATTATTATTATTTCACGTTTTTCTTTCGTTTTCATGTTATATTTGAATTTTTTACATTTGTAAACTTCATTTTTTATTTTTTGCAACTGTTTAATGTGTAATTCATTTTACTATAAAAATGATTTATTTTAATTTGATTAATTTAATAGAACTAATTTTAATTAAAAATAAGTTAAATATAAAATAATTTATATTTAGATTTGTTTACACGGAAGCAGGTTAAACGATAAATTTTAATATAAATATTTCTTAAAGGTAAAAACTACAAATATTTTTAAATGAAAACAACTCTAGAGTTAAAATAATAATAATTTTAATTGACAGCTTAAAATACCAAAAGTATTTATAATTCTTTAGACTTTGAGATATTTTAAATTTTTTATTCTTCTATTGGCTTTCTGCTGTTGGAATATAATCAACTCAACAAGAAGCAACATTTCAGAGAATTCTATGGTGTTAGCAGAGGAACTATCATCGTTTGAAAGATTCAAACATCACAAATATAACCAACATATTAAGAGTGATCAATAAGTCATAAGTCACACTATTTAAGGAAACTTTACTCCTATTCCTATCTAGACACTAGATTTGGCTAAAACCACATACATCTATGTAATCAAATTTAAAGTAATTTTGTTATTAGCTTACTCATTCATCATATGCGGATTTATTTGCAGACTTTTCTTTCCAAGGATTTGCACCAAATAAGAATGTATGACCCACAATTCAAATATGGTTTTAGTTAGGCGGGGACGATGAAAATGAGACTTGTGGTCCATAATGCATGATAATTATTTATTCTTAAATTGATCTATCATCAAAATTGTTAGGTTGGGTTGAAATGGATAATTTGAAAAGTCATACATTGCTTAAAATTGTGAAGGAAAAGAGAATTCAAGTTTATATATATAACTTTGGTTATTAATTATAAATCAATTGACGTACCGTGACACACAAAATATGTCACGAAAAGCTAAGAACCGTAGGTAAAGGTCAATAATACTACACTTTGAGACTGTCACTACATGTTTTTGATTTCTACCTACAACAATGACTGTCACAAAAACCTAAATAAATATAAATAAAGAATTGGTATATTCCTACGGTATTGTCTGTCACTAAAACCTAGAAAAATATAAATAAAGAATTAATCTATTCCTCCGATATTATCTGCCACTGACACTTTCATGGGATCTTCCAACCATGTCTTTAGCAGTCACAATACAACCATAAACTTGAAAAATTCTTTTTGATCCATGCATTGGTTTATTTGTTTCCTGTTAAACAATGTACATATGAGGCAGAGTTTAGGATACATGTTAGGCATTTCAAAAGCAACAATAACATGATCACCATGGTGTGATAATAAACATTGACCTAATACTTCAATTTTTATTGTAATCATATAGAATACAGGCCAAACACAAGTGTTTCACAATTTTTCCAAATCATCCCACATTACAGTTTTCACATAATAAGATTCGTAACACAAACCCAAAATTATACTGAAAATTTACCATCTTTTGTAGTTCACTTTGTCTAGATGGATCCACAAAGGTATGGGGAAGAAGCTTAAATATCACCTGTGCACCAGAGCAAACTACAAGAAAGGAAGAGTCAATTTTGAGTATAAGAGTCACTTTTCAACATTAATTAATGAGACAAAAGTAAATGAGATACATCATAAACCATTAGTTCATGAATCTAGTGATGATTTGACTTTCAACTTGTCATTATGTCTTCTTAAGAAAGGACCCGATGTTCTAAATTGCAGTCCTTCAATGGTTCAATCACCAAAATCCTATTTGTTGCTTGAGCTCTTAAGTTATCCTCCATCGGGAGACTATTGTAATTTGGCATTGAATCGGGAATTGAACGTGCAAAGCTATAAAAAGAATTTACAGTGGACAGATATCACAATAAAAAGAAGCTTTGATTCTGTTTCTTTTTTCTTTTGTTCGAGCAAGGGGTGAGAGTGAAAGGATCTAAATTAGTACCCAAGTAACCAGACTCTGTTGTCCACGTGGTAGTGTATGATCAACAGGTTTTATTCTGGTCTAAAGTTCCAGAAGGACAACACCAAAACTGTATACATCATTCTTAGCATTCAATTGTCCAGTCATTGCATATCTACATCCACAAGATAATATTTAGCAGTTGAAGTTGGGGCACTAAATATAAATGATGGTTTTCCCAAATTGATACTAAGATAAAGAAACATAATATATGGGAATTGCTCATGTTTGTTCAGTAAGCTGTAGCATATGAACATTCTCCATGGCTTTTCCAATAATTAATATTCAACATTTACACAAACAAAATAGGTCCATCACATCCAATAGGGATAAAACAACGCACGTGGTCTAATATGTAACTGGAAATCTTACTCTGGTGCATGGTAACCAAAGGTTCCAAGGACATGGGTGGAATGAAGACGTGCAGCCATGTCTGGAGCCTGATTTGACAAATCAAAATCTGCAATTTTAGCAACGTCATCATCAAAGATCAGCACATTGCTTGACTTGATGTCTCGGTGAATAATATGGGGATAAGCTTTCTCATGCAAGTATTCAAGCCCTCTTGCAGCCTCAACATCAATTTTTACTCTCTATGCCCATGTCAAAACTGGACCAGGTTGTGCTCCATTAACCCCTTTTCTGCCTTCATGTAAAAGAACAATGATGAAAACATTTAAATATAAGTAAATATAGACTATAATCTATAATTTATCAATTCCTTAATGTAGAAAGAAATTCAACCACTGTTTATCAATGTTTGATACTTTTATAACATGACCAATTGAAAGGCAAAATCATATACCATGTAAAATGTCATGAAGAGACCCATTAGATGCAAATTCATAAGCAAGAATACGGGAGTTTCCATCAACGCAATATCCAAGCAACTGGACAAAAATTTCGTGCTTCAGCCTTGATACCATTGAAACCTGAAAGCTCAGAAAACCACACGGTGTCTTTATGGATAAAAATGATTGGTGTGAAGTGTGATGGCAGTGATGGTAGTAATAACCTTAGAATGATTGATGCGTATAAATAGTATGAACCTCAGCAATTTGATTTGAAATTTCTGTACTACTACAAATAAGAAGAGAAGCTACAATAATAGTCATTAAAATATTAAAGATCTCTAAAGGATTTTATGAAGCCAAATGAATGCAAATATTGATTTTTAGTGTTTATGTTTAGATTCCTTCCCACTTCCAAAAATTGATGAAGTTTGTTACTTGACTAAAAAAATGACACAATCTGCATTATTGTAGCATTACATTGATAGATGTTTTCATCAACTTTACAGGCATATTCATATTCATAGCACCAATATGCATTACACAAAACTCAACTATCTTTGCATTTACCTTCTCATCTTGCAACTTCCTTTGAAGATAAATTTGAACATCAGCCATATGGATGGTGTGACAGATTTTCTCTTGTCGTAGTCTAGCCTTAAGAGGACTTCTCATTCAAGACGATGCAACTTCCACCCAAACTTTTGAATATCATAAATAAAATCATAACAGCAATTATATTCACAGTGTCACAGGATAAATAAATATATTAACCCAATTAGCTATTTTTTCACTATTTGTCAAAAAAAAAAAACTAATTTTCCACTGAACACCATATCAATATTGTTGTTTCACTATCTACTATGTTATGTAAATCAACAATCATCATGCTTCTATTACTGTTATATATATTTTCCTTCCAAAAAAAATATAAAATTCCAGACTATAGAAACACATTGGTTTTGGTGCTTTGTATTTACAAAGACTTGTATCATGTTAACAAACTAGTTTGGTGGAAGAATATGTGAAAAGAGGAAACAAGTAATGCAAGACCATACATTTTTAATAACAAATAATTCAGAATCATCATATTAAAACTTTAATAACAAATGATGACATTTTTATTCAGGTTAATTGAATATTAAAATGATGCCATGAGAGTGTAGTAGTTTTAGAGCAGAGCCTACATAACATAATTGATAATAGACACGTTTACTGTGTTTATTCCTCCGTTTGAAACCCTCGTCACGCCGATGTGTTCGCTTCCGCTTCCAGTGATTGCACGCATGCACAAGTTAGCAAGCAATTTCTCAAACACAATCACAACTCCGAAAATAAGAAACAAATTAAATAGCAAAAAAAAAAAAAAAATCAGCCAAGCTTCTCAGTTACTTGCAAATGCATGAGAGATTAAATCAAAAACATAAATACAAATCCCTGAACGAACACACTCAAATCGAACAAAGCAGAGTGAGATATTCAAGTGTCATTATAAATTGTTGCTAGTTTTAGAAAATACCTGAGAAAATAGGTAAGAAGCAGCGCAACACAACAATGACGGCGAGTTCGGGAATAGCTTTGACGGTGTGAATCGGAGCTGTGGTTGAAGATTGGGGGATCGATTATGGGAGTGACGGTTTCGCGCGAATCAGATATAGATGTCGATGCAACAAGAAACACAACGGGTATACGTAGATCGAAGAAGACACAAATCAATGGAAGACGGTTAAGTTCGGAGAGAGTGGAGCATCGCAGAGATAAAAGTTGCAGCTCTGAGAGTGAAGGACAACGATTATCGATCAAGAGTGATAACGTGATTCTGAAAGCAATAGATATTGAGTTGTTGGGCGAGAGCGATGGAGAATGAGATCTTGTTTTTGGAGAGAACGGAAACCCTAGCGAGTTGTTAGAAAACAAGAGTGTTGTTGAGAAGTTAAATGAAAAAGAAACAAGAGGGAATCTGTTTTCTTAAACCCTTTACCTACAGTTAGCAACAGTAGGTATATATCATTTTCTTTTGTCATATTTAATGACACTCAATGTGTAGCTAATCGTAATTATAGTAAAAGACACTAAAATAAGAGTATCACAATAGATCAATTTTTTTGTAGTGTTTGTTATCTTATTAATTGGGACTTTTCATATTACTTTGTTTTAGATTTAACTCCTAAACATAAATCGAAAATTTTAAAAATTTTAATTCATTGTTATATATGATACTTTTATCTAAAATGAAATATAAATAAAAAGAAAATTTTATTATTCAAATAATAACATTTAAGTACTAATTGTTAATGCAAGACATATATATGAAAAGTTATTGTGTAAAATAATGCAAGAGTTAGCAAAGATGGACAAATCCGCCACTTTTTTCAAAGGTCTTCAAAAGCATACCCAACAGGAACAAAAAAAAGAAGAAAAGTTCACACTGATGAAGAAGGAAGTGAAACAAGCTAATAGTATTGTGAAGGATTATAAAAAGATATTAGTACTCTTCACACCAACTATTGCAATAGGCAAACAAAACCTAAGAAGACTTATTGGGTGATGCACCAATACCATCTTGGTAATAACGAAGAAGAAAAAGACGGAGAATTAGTTGTTTCAAAAGTTTTCTACCAAACATAGCCTAGACATTTTGGTAATTCCATTACTATAAGAGATTCATATGAAAAAGTAATTAACAATGTAATTGACCATGATAAAAGTGCTACAATACCCAACAATTTAGCTCATGTGGAATGCTACAATGATCCTTTTACAAATTATGACCATGTACATGTTGGTGGTCATATTAGTGAAAATTCACAACAACTTATTTCAAACTTAGAGGTGCAAGGTGATGGGTCTTTTAATCGTTTATCAATGTATGCAAACAAATGAAGAGTACAAGAAAAAAAATAACACTTGAAAGAGCTTCTTGGTAGAAGAAGAATAGTGATTTTATTACTAGTTAATTATTAATAAAATAACAACATTTTTTTTTGGTTTGTAGATCAAATATAATAACATTTATACACATGGGATTGGAATTAGAAATATTTTTTGATATATTACATGGTGACTTAAGTTTATGGTATATAGGAAATACAAATAAATGTATTTTTTTTGTTTTTGTTTATATTACGGTATTGAAGAAGTGCGTTAATATGTAACATATTTTCGTTGTTAAAGTTTTTTTATAAAAAAATACAATTAAAAGAGAAGATATTCAATAACCTTTAGTGTATTTTTGGACGAGATAATTATGTTTTTTTAATTAGTAATTTTAAATGATTCAATTAAATTTACTTTATTTATAATTTTACTTTTTGATATAAAGTATTTAAAACTCTTATTCTTATAAATATATA
>JBBPBS010001075.1:12963551-12977838 GCA_037974835.1 Cicer judaicum | reverse complement strand
TTTTTCTTCAAAAACAACCTTGCATTTTATTTCCATTCTTCTATTTCACTCTTAAACTATAAAAATATAATCAAATAATTCTTTAAATATTTAAAATCTGTTAAATTAAATTATTTATTCTATTTCTATAATTTTAGATTAAATAAGAGAGAATAACCGTATTTAAATCATAATTCAAGTAATATTGATATTATTAAATTTAACGTCCTATATAAAATTTAAATTGTATACAAATTTTAAACAATAAATATTATCACCACATAATAAAATATATATATATATATATATATATATATATATATAAAAGTGACAATTTAGAGACCCATTTAAAAGATATTCTATAACAAAACTAAAGAAACATCTTGTTGAATGGAGTTAGGTTTTTTTAATTTGATAGTTGAATTAAATTAAGCATCCTATTCTTGTTTCCTAGGAGTTGAGACAACAAACGTTGTCTTTGTCTGGAACGTTTTCACACGTGCCAAGCAAGAGCGACACAATATAGAGTACATCGTATATAGTCACAGTTTGGTAAATAACCTATTTGAGCTTAGTGACTGCTGCTACAAACTATTGTTCTCTGATTTGTAATAATCACTTCTCTTCTCTTTCTAAATCATGGATGCTGCTGCTGTTGGTGGAGCTTTTCTCTCTGCTTTCCTTCCAGTTCTTCTAGACAGGCTTGCTTCTCCTCAGCTTGTTGACTTCATCCATGGAAAGAGGGTTGACTTTAATTTGATCCAAAGGTTGAAGAACACTCTTTATGCTGTTGAAGCTGTTCTGAATGATGCTGAGCAGAAACAGATCAAAGACTCTGCTATTAACAACTGGCTTGATGATCTCAAAGATTCTCTCTATATTGCTGATGACCTTCTCGATCACATTTCCACCAAATCTGCTACTACTCAGAACAACAAAGAGGTGAGTACTACTGCTTCTAGCTACTTGTCTCGCTTTTTCAACTTTGAAGAAAGGGATATGGTTCGTAAATTAGAAGATATAGTTACTAGGCTTGAATCCATTCTCAAACTCAAAGATATTCTTGGTCTTCAACATATTGCAACTCACCACCACTCTTCTTGGAGAACTCCATCAACCTCTCTAGATCATGGATCTAACATATTTGGTAGAAATCAAGACATAGAGGCGATACTGAAATTACTGTTACATGATGGTGATGATAATGATGATAGTGATAAGATTTCTGTGATCCCTATAGTTGGCATGGGTGGTGTGGGGAAAACCACTTTAGCCCAATCTGTGTACAACCATGATGACACTATAAAGCATAAATTCGATGTTCAAGCATGGGTTTGTGTTTCTGATGATTTTGATGTTTTGAAGGTTACAAAGGCCATTGCTGAAGAAGTTAGAAGTGCTTCTAACACAAATAATTTGAATATTATTCAGCAAGATTTGAAGGATAAGTTGACCGGAAAAATGTTCTTAATTGTTATGGATGATGTCTGGACCCAAGATTATGACAGTTGGAATTCTCTTATAAAGCCTCTTCGATGCGGAGCTAAAGGAAGTAAAATTCTTGTAACAACCCGTATTCAAAAGGTTGTTTCTATGGTCCAAACTTTTCAAGGTTACTACTCTCTTGAGCAATTGTCTGATGAAGATTGTTGGTTTGTGTTTGCAAACCATGCTTGCCTTTCTCCAGAAGAATCCACTCAGAATATGGATCTCGAAAAAATTGGCAGAGAGATTGTTAGAAAATGTAAGGGATTGCCTTTAGCAGCACAATCACTTGGGGGTTTGTTGCGATGGAAACGTGACATCAGGGATTGGAATAATATACTCAATAGTAATATTTGGGAAATTGATGAAAAGGAGAGTAAGATCATTCCAGCACTAAGAATTAGTTATCATTATCTCCCTCCCTATTTGAAACGCTGCTTTGTTTATTGCTGCTTATATCCTAAGGATTATCAATTTGTTGAAGACGATTTGATCTTGTTGTGGATGGCAGAAGATCTTTTACAGCCTCCAAAAAATGGAAAGACTTTGGAAGAAGTTGGGTATGAGAATTTTAATGACTTAGCTTCAAGATCCTTTTTTCAACGTTTTGGAAGTGGAAACAACTTTCGGCGTTTTGTGATGCATGATCTGGTGCATGATTTGGCAACATTGATTGGGGCAGAATTCTACTTTAGAACAGAAGAACTTGGGAAAGAAACGAAAATTGATAACAAGGCTCGTCATTTATCATTTAGCAAGTTAAGTGATCCAATGACGGATAACTTTGAGATTTTCGACCGAGCAAAACATCTAAGGACCTTTTTGACAATCCATTTTAGACCTACTCCATTCAACATTGAAAATGCATCCTGCATCATTTTGTCAAATTTGAAGTGCTTGAGAGTTTTGTCATTTAAAAAATTCCGTGAGCTTAATGCATTGCCTGACTCGATAGATGAGTTAATTCATTTGCGTTATTTGGATCTCTCTTCCACAGCTATAAAGACACTACCGGAGTCATTGTGTAATCTGCATAATCTACAAACCTTAAAGTTGTACAAATGTTATCAACTAACCAAACTTCCCAATGACATGCAAAAGCTTGTGAATTTGCGCTATCTTGATATCCGCTGCACTGAAATGTTAGAAGATATGCCAAGAGAAATGAGCAAATTAAACCATTTGCAATATTTGAGTTGCTTTGTTGTGGGCAAGCATAAAGAGAACGGGATTAAGGAATTGGGAACACTGTCAAATCTTCACGGATCGCTTTGCATTAGTAAATTAGAGAATGTTAGCAACAACTATGAAGCATCAGAAGCGAAAATAATGGATAAGGGGTACCTTGAAAAATTGTCTTTTGAATGGTCTGATAATGCAAAAGAGCAATTTACAAATTCACAAAGTGAGATGGATATACTAGACAAGTTACAACCTGCCAAGAACCTAAAAAAGTTGTCTATATATGGATATTGAGGCACGAGATTTCCAGAATGGGTTAGAGATCCTTCCTACCGAAATTTGACTAATTTGTCTCTATTTGATTGCCATAATTGTTGTATTCTTCCACCACTTGGACAGTTACGCTGTCTCAAGGACTTGAGAATCAGGAGAATGAGTATGTTGGAGACTATTGGATCTGAATACGGTGATTCCTTTTCAGGGATTCTCTTTCCCTCCCTTGAACGTCTTCAGTTTCATTACATGCCATGTTGGGAAGTGTGGCATCATCCCCATCAGTCAAATGCTTATTTTCCTGTACTCAGCTCTCTTGTGATTCTTGATTGTCCCTTATTGCGGGGAGATTTGCCATCTCATCTTCCTGCTTTGGAAACAATTTATATTTTACAATGCAGCCAACTTGCTTTTTCTCTCTCAAGTGCTCCTGCCATCTGCAAATTATGGATACGTGAAAGCAATAAAGTAGCATTGAGAGAGCTACCCATTTCATTGGAAGAGATCGAAATTGATGGAAGAGAGTCAACGGAGTCCTTCTTTGAAATAATTGCCATCACCCTACCGATTTCCCTGAAAATTGTAATTATCAAGAATTGTTTGTCTGCGTTATCGTTTCCTGGAGATTGTTTACCCGCATCCTTAAAGAATTTGTTAATCATAAATTGTAAAAATCTAGATTTCCCAAAGCAAAAGCAGCAGCAGGAGTCACTTCAATGGTTGTCAATAGAGAGTAGTTGTGATTCTCTGACAACCCTCCCACTGGAGACCTTTCCCAACCTCAGTAGTCTCGAAATCAAACAGTGTGAAAATCTAGAATGTATATCCGCTTTGAAGATTCTTCAAAATCTCAAAGAATTTGTCATTTTTCATTGCCCCAAATTAGTTTCATTTGCAAGAGATGGATTGTCTGCGCCCAACTTGAGAGAATTGTATGTCTGGAGTTGTGTTAATTTAAAGTCATTGCCTTGTCAAGCAAACACTCTTCTCCCGAAGTTAGAATTCCTGAATATAGAAGATTGCCCAGAAATGGAGACGTTTTGTGAAGGTGGTATGCCGCCTAGCTTGAGAACACTTGATATATATAATATAATTGTAAGAAGTTAATGAGGAGCCCATCTCTAAGTTTGATGGACATGCTCACCGATCTTACAATTGGTCGTTGTGATGGTGTGGAGTCGTTCCCCAATAAGGATTTTGCGTTGCTGCCTTCATCCCTTACCTCTCTAAAGCTAAACAGAATGCCAAGTTTGCACACGTTGGACTGCACAGAGCTTCTCCACCTCACGTCCCTCCAAAAATTAGCTATTGAATGTTGTTACAAGCTGGAGAATATGGCGGGTGAAAGGCTGCCTGCTACTCTAACAATACTTCAAATCTACAGGTGTCCACTGCTGGAAGAACGGTGCCGCATGAAACACCCGCAAGTTTGGCCCAAAATTTCCCACATCCATAGCATTTTGGTTTAGGATTTAGAAAGCTTCAACTTGGATTTTCAACTGGTAATTGTTTTGCCCTGCCTCTCGTAAATGCCACTTGCCCAATTTTATTTATTTTCCACACCAATTTTTTAGTTTAGGATTTGCAATAGTAAAAAATAGAGGTGTAATAAAATGTATTCTACATAATTACTTTTAAAAATGATTTGTAATACATTAAGATCTTCGTGATGCTCTAAAAATTTGTAATGATTTTGAGTTCTTTTTTTTAAAGACATTTACTTTACTGTTTTGTTTAAAATTTATTAATTTTTTTGTTAGTGCAATATAAGTAAGAGATATGAAGAGTTTTAAGAAAGAGATTTTGAGTGTAAAATATGATAAAACTAATATAAGTACTAATTTATTGATATTTAATTATAAAAAAATATCTTTCAACTATTAATAATGATATTGAATATGTCATTACTAATATTGTATTTGATTATTTTCTTTTATCTTATATTCGTGATAGAGTCTTGTGAGATGTAGTTTAAATATTCGCTTTAGATAGTGTAAATGTATTAGGATTATGTGGAGTTTGAGATGAATCTATATTGTAACAATTTTTACATAGAAATATTCTTTAGTTGTTGTTAGACAACATTCGTAGTTTTTTCTTTGATTTTGGAGTTTCCACATTATTTTCTTGTGTTTTCATTGTATTACTTAATGTGTTTTCATTCTTAGTTCATTGTATATTATATACGATGTTGTTTTATAGGATTAGACATGGTAATAGGGCATGAACGTATTTTGCATCCTCTATCCCATATTTAACTAATCGGTGAAAATTTGTATTCACTCCCATTTTTATTGGGTGTGAAATCTAGGCTCCATCTTTGCCCGGGGTTTCAATTTCCTTGCCCACAACGACACTCATTCATATATATATATATATATATATATATGTATAATTATAAATTTAAAAATTATATATTATAGTTAATATAATAAAATAATAATTATTAGACAATAATCAAATTAAAAAAATATTTCTCTATAGAAATGAGATTATAATTTTTAATAATTAAAAAATATTAAATATACTATGCATATAAAATTTAAAAATTACAATAATATTGCTAGCATTATGAGTTCGAATTCGGGGTGGATATCAACACCTCTAAATTTATCTTAGTCCCTGAATTTTTAATTTCGAGGAAATCTGCATCCACATTGAACCCAATCAAACGAGTTTTTTCCATCTAAATTAAAATAGAATTATGAAAAACCTTAAAATAAAATCGTTAATTTTATAAGTTTCTATAAATTTATAGGCTCTTAAAACAAGTACTTAAATTTCAGACCAATGATACAGTGAGAGTGACATAAATTCTTGGTGAACATAAAGACTTATTATCTATTTAACATAAAATAAAAGGTCTATTTACCAATATAAGTAAAGATAAAATCTGGTCCAAAAATAAATCTTATATAATATAAATAAAAAATAAATACCATAATGGCAGAAGTGGATAATTTTGCTAAAAAAACTTGAGAAATCTACTTGGTATCCCTCATTTAGTCCTATATCCCACGTTTTTCCATATATTTCACTTTTGTCCCTCATGTTTTGACAATAAATATTCCGGACGAAAAATGTATTTAATTTTTTATGCAATAATTATGAATTTTTCACATTTTTAATAATACAAATTTTGGATCACATTGAAATTGTGAAAAGACAGTTTTAATACAAATCAAAATATCTTGATTACATCAAACGCAGTTTATAGTGCCAATTTTATTGTTGCTAGGTCGACGCTAATTTTCACTTTTACTAAAATGTGAAAAGTAATTCTTAGTATTGCAGCTTTTGAAAAAAAAAAGAGAGGAAATCTGAATATTTTAGAAAAAAAATTCTTCTAAATATGAAATAAAAAATTTAGAATAATTTTTTTTTCATATTATTCAGTAAAATAAAAAATTTAGAATAATTTTTTTAATCTCATTTACTTGTATTCTAAATATTTAATTAATTTGTAATTTCAATGAATTTATGGAAATAGATGACTGAATGGGACATCTTTATTATATATTTTTTTAATGTTTTTAGTCTTTATAAAGTTTATTAGCAAAAACACAAAGTAAAAATAATAGAAAAATCAAATTAAAAATCAAATTTTGAACTCATTTAAGAAATTTTTTATAATATTACAAATAAATATGTAAAAAAATTATTGAAAAATATATGTTGAAATATTTAAGAAAACTATTTAATTTTTTTTTTCTTTCAAAAAACCATATTTAACCTAAAGGAAAATTTAAGCCCGTTTTGGTTGTTAAATGGGCCAGTAAGTTGAGCTTGGTTGCATTATTTGGTACAAGGTATTGGCACAAAATTTGTCTGAGAAAAAAGTATTGACAAAAAAATTGGCAAATATGTCCATATTTGGTTCATTGTGTTGATGTTAATCAAATGAGGAAATTATTACTCACAATAATCTCTATTACAATTATTGAATAAATAAAAGCAGTCTTTGTTATTATATTACTTTTTTTATAATTTATTTGACCACTAGTTCTTATATTTTATAAATAAGACTATTAACTTTGACATTTCACTCGTGAGACATATTAAATTTTAATATTTAATTTAGATATGTCACTCATGAGTTATCTTAATAGATAATCTCATGAGTTATCTTCTAAATTTTACGGGAGTGTGCCTCCATAGATCTGTCATCAGTCATATGATACTCTGGGTAGTAGCTCACTACACATTCATTTAGAGCATCTCAAATACCTCTATCAGTATTGCTGGAACTGTAGTAGTTATACAGATCATCAGCAACTCCATTAAAAATATAATTCTTATCATTATTTTTCGATGGGTTAATTCTCCAGCTTTCTTATCCTTTTCTGTTTGCTTCAAAACTTAAACAGTTTATTGAAGAGGCAACATAATCAAATCCAGTAATCTCTTCGGTTGACATGGCAGAATAAAACGTCTTAAAATTGTTGGATTTTGAGTTTCAAAAACTATTTAAAATTCACAATTTATGCCACTGAAGATATTACTGGGTTGAGTCACGGACTAGGTCGCTCTCTTTAAGACATTTTGCGGCACTGCCCAAATTGTGCAAGGGAGACTATCAACCACGAAGTCCCTAGGATAAAATAGCTCAGATTCACTGTATCAGAGTTCCATTGTACCGTAAAAAACCGCTCTAGAATTACACCCTCAATATGGCACTTAAAATCCACTCTTAATATGACGATTAAAGTCACTCTCAATATGACGATTAAAGTCATTCGCAATATGGTACTACAACCACTCGTAGCTACGGCATAACAACCACTCTAAAAACAAAACAATTACGGCATAACAACCGCTCTAAAAAACAAAGGGACTACGACATAACAACCGCTCTAAAATAGAAGGAATTACGGTATAATAGCCGCTCTAAAAACCAAAGGGACTGCAGTATAATAACCGCTCTAAAAAAACCTGAAAGGGACTGCGGTATAATTACCGCTCTTAACTGAAAGGGACAAAAAGAAAAGGGAGAAGTGGCTCAAAATTAGGCAAGCAAAATATAAGAGGGAGAAAAAAGAAAGTTGGGAAAATCATCAAACTTTGGGGTGCTTTTCACAATAGTTTAAAGCTCATTATATAGCGATGGAAGTAAACTCACATTTGTTTTCTAAGCAATGTGGGACTTTAGTATGTATAATTTGAAACTACTCAAAATACTAGAGTTTTCCAATGTGGGATTTCAAAATTATTTCTTTCCAATGTGGGACTTAACAAGTTTCTTTTCACTTAAATTTACAAAAATTATTTCTTTCCAATGTGAGACTTAACAAGTTTCTTTCCACTTAAATTTACAAAAAAATATTTCTTTCCAATGTGGGACTTTAACACATTTTTAAATTCACACTATAACTTGCTTTTTTTCAACAATCCCCCACTTGAATTTAAAAAAATGTTTCTAAAATAGCTTCAAACGCTTCTATAAGATCGTGCATAAACAAATGTGTCTCTTGACTTGAACCTTTGTATAGTAAGTAAGATTCAGATTCAACAAGAGTGACTCGTAGTCTTGAACTCTATCTCTAACATCAAACCCACACACAACCTTTTCATAGGGTGTATTTTCAAAAGCCCGTGCATTAATGGCCATACACGTGTATCCTAGTATAGTGAACGCTCTATGAATTATGCCTCAAAATTCCATAGGAAGCGGCCCCACTTCCACATTCACATAGGTGAGTCTATTAAGAGTATTCATGTAGCTAGGTACTCCCTCCACATAGAGTATAGATCTCATTAAGAGTTTCTATTACCTCATCCTATCATCGCTTCAGGAATCATGCTTATCTAATTTATAATAGCATGTTCATCTCATATCACTTCACGACTTGTTATTACCCATTGAACCTAATTCTTGGGATCTCCAGTCTTTTAGGTCGGGTTACCATCATGAGTGACTCTATAGGCATTAGTCTCATCCTTTTGGATGTATTTATGACTTTCTCTGTAGCTAACCCTTTCGTCAAAGGATTTGCTAAATTATTATCAGTGTATACATGATCCATTATAACAACTCATTTTGTAAATAACTTTCTAACAATATTGTGCTTACGACAAATTTGTCGTCCCTTATCGTTGTAATAACGATTTTCAATCTTTCTAATAGCCGCGGTACTATTGCAGTGGATCAACACACTTGTCATAGGTTTTTCCCATATAGGGATCTCTTCTAGCAAACATCTCAACAAGTTTGCTTCTTTACTAGCAGTAGTAGTAGATAGTATTATCATTTCAGACTCCATAGTGCACTAAGCCAATATCGTATGCTTCTTCGATTTCCATGATACAGCACCACCAACTATACTAAAAACATAGCCACTAGTTGCTTTGGAGTCATCTGATAAGGTATTCCAATCAACATTGATGTATCCTTCAAGGATGGCAGGAAACCTTTAATAATGTAATCCGAGACTCATGGTCTTTTTCAAGTATCTCATGACTCTTTCCATAGCATACCAATGCTCCATACTAGGTATACTAGTAAACCTACACAACAATCCCACGAAATAGGCAATGTCAGATAGGCATGGCAACAGGGCGGGGCGGAGGCGGATTTCGCCTCCTCCACACCCGCCCCGACTAATCGGGGAAAACCCGCACCCGCCCCCGTTTCATAGCTGGTGTAAAAATTAAGCATCCATCCCCGCCCGCAACGGGTCTCGGGTTTCCCTGCCCGCAACGAGTCTTGGGTTTCCTCGCCCGCACCCACTCAAATATATAAAATTATAAATTTAAAAATCATATTTATTCTAATAAAATAATTATTATTAAATAATAATAAAATTAAAAATATTTTATATAAAGATAAAATTATAATTTTTAATATTTTAAAAAAATATTAAATATATTAAATAAGTATTTGTATATAAAATTAAAAAATTACAATAACAATACTTGCGGGGCGGGTTCGGGTGCGGGGGCGGGGTGGATATCACCACCTCCAAACCCGCCCCCGCCCCCAAATTTTATTGTCGGGGAAAATCCGCATCCGCACCCAATTAAAGCGGTTTTTCCCTGCCCAAATCAAGCGGATTTGGGTGGGTACCCGCGGGTGCGAATTTTATTGTTATCCCTAATGTCGGGTCTAATACAATTAGTGGCATACTTGAGGCTGTCAATGATGCTCGCATATTCAGTTTGTCTAACACTTTCACTAGTGTTCTTGAAAAGTTTCACACTTGGATCGTATGGTGTGCAAGCAGGTTTACAGTCAACATTTTTATTTCTTTAGTATTGTTTCAACATAGTGAGACTGATCCAAAGAAATTTCATTTTCTGACCTAGTAATCTTAATTTCAAGGATTACATTCGCTTCTCCAAGGTCTTTCATATCAAAGTTGTTACACAACAATAATTTCAAAATTTTCCAGCATGAATGTTTAAATCAAATATGAGTAAGTCGTCTACATAAAGACATATGATAGTGCAAATGCCATTTTCAAATTTATAGTAAATACATTTTTCATTTTTATTCACTTTAAACTCATTCGATTTAATCAAGTTATCAAACTTTTCATGCTATTTTTTAGGAGCTTGTCTAAGACCATATATAGATTTATCTAACTTACAAACTTTTTCTTCTTGACGATGAATTACAAAACCTTCAGGTTGTTCCATATAAATTTCTTCTTTCAGGTCACCATTAAAAAGAAACTATTTTAACATCCATCTGGTGTATCACCAGGTTATGAATAGTCGCAAGTGATATAAGCACCCTAATGGATGTTAGTCTAGGGACTAGTGAGAAAATGTCGAACAAATCTATATTTTCTCTTTGTTTAAAACCCTTGGCTACAAATGTGTGCCTTGTACTTATCAATACATCCATCGGGTTTTAATTTCTTTTTTAAAATCCATTTACAACCTATTGGTTTGCAACCAGGAGACAAGTCTACTAAATGTCAGGTCTTGTTAGACTCTAGAGAATCCACTTCATCGTTTATAGCTTCTTGCCATAGGTCTGCATCCAATGATGATAGAGTTTCTTTAAGATCTGTAGGATCCTCAAATTATAGGCCATATATTCTGGTCCATAATCTTAGGCAACTCTGACTCTCTTACTTCTTCGAGTTTTTGTTTCACCTTGTTTGCTGCTTTCAGTGCTTCTTGTAACAGGAACATAACATGGTTCTTTACCCCCACTATTTCTCCATTTTATAGGGAATTTATTTTCATAGAAGTCAACATCATTTGACTTTATGATCACTTTTGCATTTAGGTCATAAAACCTATACGCTTTGTTCTTTACCGCATACCTAATGAATTCTCATTCATAGGCTCTACTGACAAGTTTAATTCGCTTGGGATCGAGGATTCTAACATAAGTGAGACCACCCCATGTTTGAAAATAAGACAAGTTCGATTGTCTTTTCTTACTATCTCATAAGAAGATGTTTTGTTTTTAGATTTAAGAACTCTGTTCAAACATAACAAATAAGCAATATATTTTCTACACACCAATTAAATGCAACAATGTAGTTAAGCATACTAGCAACAACTAGTTCAATAAGAGTTCAAATTTACCATTCACTACAAACAATTATGGTGCAGTTGTTCCATGTATAATTCTAGACAATTTATAAAACTTATTTAAACAATAACTTTGGAATTAAACCTTAGTTACTTAATTTTGAAATCAAATGTGTTTACATCACATAGTATGGCATGTCAAAAAAAAAATTAAAATCATACAACACATAAACAAAAAGATATATTTTTGATTTCAACATTCAAACAAAATGAGACATATTAAATTTCAATATTTAATTTAAATATGCCATGAGTGACGTACCTTAATAGATGATCTCATGAGTTATCTTCTGAATTTTACGGGAGTGTGCCTCTATAGATCTGTCATCAGTCATCTCATACTTTGGGTAGTATTGTTGGAATTGTAGTAGTTATACAAATCATCAACAACTCCATTAAGAATATAATTCTTATTATTATTTTCCGATGGGCTAATTCTCCAGCTTTCTTATTTTTTTCTGTTTGCTTCAAAACTTAAACAGTTTATTGAAGAGGCAACATAATCAAATCTAGTAATCTCTTCGATTGACATGACAGAATAAAACGTCTTAAAATTGTTGGATTTTGAGTTTCAAAAACTATTTTAAAATTCACAATTTATGTCACCAAAGATATTATTGGGTTGAGTCACAGACTAGGTCGCTCTCTTTAAGACGTTTCGCGGCACTGTCAAACTATCAACCACGAAGTCCCCAAGATAGAACAACTCAGATTCGCTGTATCGAAGTTCCGTTCTAGAATTACACCCTCAATATGACACTTAAATCTAGAACTACGACATAACAACCGCTCTAAAAACCAAAGGGACTGCGGTATAATAACCACTCTAAAAAAACCAAAAGGAATAAGTGGCTCAAAATTAGGTGAGCATTCATAAGAGGGAGAAAAAAGAAAGTTGGGAAAAGCATACAACTTTGGTGTGCTTTTCACAATAGTTTAAAGCTCATTATATAGTGATGGAAGTATACTCACATTTGTTTTCTAAGCAATGTGGGACTTTAGTATCTATAATTTGAAACTACTCAAAATACTAGAGTTTTCCAATATGGGATTTCAAAATTATTTCTTTCCAATGTGGGACTTAACAAATTTCTTTTCACTTAAATTTATAAAAAATATTTCTTTCCAACGTAGGATTTAACAAGTTTTTTTTCACTTAAATTTACAAAAAAATATTTCTTTCCAATGTGGGACTTTAACACATTTTTAAATTCACACTATAACTTACTTTTTTTCAACATAACCTTTTTCAATATATTAATTCTCACTTTGGAATTATCAGTTTGTAAAGTCTTACTCATTTGATAATTCACACTATAACTTACTTTTTTTCAACATAACCTTTTTCAATATATTAATTCTCACTTTGGAATTATCAGTTTGTAAAGTCTTACTCATTTGATAAATATTAATATTTTTAAGTTTAGTATATTTGTCTGCTTCAATAATTCTACATTTTTTTTACTAACAATAATTCAACCTCGTTTTTTTATGTAATATTAAAACAATAATTCTACCTCTTATCATTCAGTATCAACAAAATATATAGTGATTCTTCTCCCGTGAAAGTAAGTGTTGAAGGCAATATTTTGATTGGTGTATTACAAAGAATACTATATACTATGATTGAATCATGGCATAGTCAAGTTGCTGAAGAAATTTTGTCGTGTTGTTTAAGGTTATTCATTGAATCATTGTCAATCGCACAACAAATCATAATAGAACCCCACACATCACACATGCATAACATTGCTTTCCAGCTAATAAAGTGACCTATACATCTGTTTTATAGTTGGCTTCAGATCTACCTCTCTATTTTATTATTTCACCTAATTTAATTTAATCTAATCATCTTAATTATACAATAATCATTCTGTACTTTTTCAATGTTGTCATCTAGTCTAGTAATACAATTAATTATGTAATAACCATATCTCATATCAATGGTTTCTTTTTCTCTATAATTTTTTTAATTAGATATAATTTTATTCGAAACACAATAAATTTTTTTTTTTATAAAAATTAGACTTTTATTCACTATATTATAAGAGTCTAATCAAATTATAAATCTATAATTATATAAGGGTTAGGAAGTATTGTAATAAAAAACAGTTGCCAATTCTTTTAGAATAGTGAACTATTACTACTATAAGATAAATGAGCATATCCTTTTCCAACATATTTTCAATAATTAATGATCCTCTTTTGGAAGATACAAGATGAGCAACCACTAAAAAGATAGAGCTTCCAAATGTCTTGTATCAAATGATAATGATTTGGAAACTTATTTGTGGATATTTTTGGAAACTTATTTGTGGTAGAGTTAACAAAGTCATGGACAAAAAAGCGGCCTATAATCACACACACATCGTTTTTTCACCTGCCCCCATTATTAATATTAGCATATACTTTCTATCATTAAGGTTTTTCAATAATTCAAAAAATCATTTTTCTTAATTATTGATATATATTTCTATTATCAATATAAAATAAAATAATGATATAGACGTTATGTATATAGTAATAATTGAAAGGTAATATAAAAAAAAATAATTAAAATTGTATTAAAAAATAATATATTTTTCTAAATAATTTTCTTTTTATTAAAATGACATTTATTATAAAATAGAAGAAGTACACTATTGTACTAATACCTATTAGTGATGTGCAATAATTTTGTGTAATTTTCATTCTAAACTAAAATACTTGAATTGATTAAATATAATTAAAAAAATTAAACATATATATATATATATATATATATATTTATAGGGTTGATGTTTTTAGGTAGTTATATTTTTTATCTGTATCAAAAACATAC
>JBBPBS010001075.1:12947450-12963476 GCA_037974835.1 Cicer judaicum | reverse complement strand
ATAGACTACTCCAAAATGATATATTGTCTTTATTATAGGTATAAATATATTAAACTAAAAGAAGAAGAAAAAATTAACATTTATTTCATGTTATTAAAATTTAGGTTGATCATCAACTCAATCAACAAATTAAATCATCAATCAAAATAGTAATTCATTAATTGTATTAATAAAATGAAGTATTTCAACAGACTCTAAAAAAAAAAATTCTTCATTCAATTTACTCTATATAAACTTCTCATATATTTTTCTCTCATTTTAATTAGTTAAATATCACATTTTACTCTACCATATAAAAAAGATCTATTTCATTGTGAAAATACATCTTTCCATTTTTTTTGGTCAATCTTATATTCTAATGCATCTCCATTATTTATTTTTTCCCTCTAAATAGATAGATCAAAAATAAATAGTTATTTTAGTCTATAAAATCATAGAAATATGAATTAATTTAGTCATTCATACAAATATTTCTTCAATATTTAGTAAGTATCCAATAAAACCAATAAAATACAAACATAATAACATCAATAATTTTTTGTAGGATTTAAATAACTCTAAAAACCTATAAAATCGTAGTGCAAAAGAGATTATAATAATTAAAAATTAAACTTAAAAAGAGGTAAAACTTGATAAAAAATAGTTGCTATGAATTTTGGTAAGAATAGGAGGTATTTAATAAAAGGCAATTTGTTAGTAATAGTGATAGTAGAAATAAGAATGCATGATTGCATGTGGTCTTAGCATTGAAATTGAAAAAGAATCGCCGAGTTCACACTCCATGTGCGATGCTTCATGTCCCTGCTGTCTTTCTTTCTTTCTCTCACATGAAACATAACAACAACTTCACCTCAAAATTACTTCAACAACGTTAACAACACCGTTCCCTCAAATCATACATTTTCCAAGGTTGTATCTTTCTCCGACCAAACAATAACTCTGTTCTGTTTGGCATGGATTCCAACACCATTCTGGATTATGCTCTGTTTCAACTCACCCCAACTAGAACCAGGTTACTCCCATCACCCCATTTTGTTATTTCCTCTTATTTCATTTTTCTCTTCTAAAAAAAATGTGCTTTTTTTAGTTTTTATTCTTTCAACTTATTGGGTAGTTTTGTTTTGCAGATTTGAACTCTTAGTGTATTATGGAGGTATTCGTGAGAAAATAGCTTCTGGGTTATTTGAACCTTTCGTTTCTCACCTCAAATTTGTTAAAGATGAGATCTCTAAAGGTGGATACTCTATTAGGCTTTTGCCTCCATCCAACGCTGCTTTCTGGTTCTCTAAATCCACCTTTGAGAGGTAGGTGCTGTCAACTTCTTGTCTTCATTTTGCCAACTTTTTACTTTAATTTTTAATATTTTGGATTCTTAATGACTCTTCTTTGTTCTTTGATTTTGTTGGGTATTGTTCGGGAATCATCTTGTAAACTGGATTGTAGTATTTAAATATGTACACAGTAAACTATAAATTTGAATCATAATAGAAAGCAACAGTCACTGTGTCGTAGGAGATTTGGTCACAGTTGGTTGAACTTCGTGATCAAATGTCTGTGTTTTTTGTTTGTGATTTTCATATCTATTTTATTTTGAAATGAGTTGCTGTTCTAACAGATTTCAAGAACTATATTTATATGTTTCCATTTTCCAGTCAAATTTGAAGAATCCTTGAATCAAATTACCTCTATTTGTGAAGCTGACTTTGCTCTTTTTTTTGTTTTTGTTTTTTGAATAGATTTGTGCGCTTTGTTAGCACACCTGCAGTTTTGGAGAGGTTTGTTAGCATTGAAAAAGAAATCCAGCAGATTGAAAGTCAATTTCAAGCTAATGCGTTATCGATGTCAGTTGCGAACCCGGATGAAGGTATTGTTAGGAGCTGCAACTTAAAAAACATGTTTCGTTGATGTTTTTGTATGAATTGATTAGGTTTAGGTGCTAGAATTAAATTTTTTGAAACAATACTTGTTGATTCTTTTTGCCTATGAATCAATGAAGCTATGCTATATATAGATTCCTTCACCTAATCATAAATTTCTACTAAATTTCTATTAAATTTCTATTGTGTATCAGGTAATTTGTCACAAACCAATGGAAACACAAGGAGATTAAGTGATTCTACAAAGGTGATTTATTTCTTAAATTATGTAATAATTACCTAATAATCTCTATTGATTTTTTACTGATTCATGTTTTGTATATGCTTCAGTTAAATGAAGTACCTGAAGGGGTTGACATTAAAGAAGAGGAAAACTCAAAGTAAATTTCTACTTCTTGAATAGTTTTTGTTGATAAAATCTAATCTCCCTTTGTTTGGCTAGTTCTTTAGAAACTGTTCCTAATACATTCAATTGCTGTAATGATTAGGATTTCCCTGCAACGTCTTTTGGAGTCTCGAATCGCTCTACTCCGGAAAGAGCAAGCAATGGCATATACACGTAGTCTTGTTGCTGGATTTGATATTGATAACATCGATGATCTCGTGTATTTTGCAAATGCGTTTGGAGCATCGCGTTTAAGGTATGAAATGGAAAGATACAACTTACAAGTTCTTATTTGGAAACTGTACAATGGAAAATATCCTCAATTCTTACCAAATATGTCAATGTTATATAATTGGAAATAATGTGATTTTTTTTTTTGTTTAAGAAGTTTGATGCTTATGTTATTGTTGCCAGTTTTCAGAAAGTACTGTTTTTTTTCCTTCAAAATCCTTTCCCTTTCTTTTCAGACATAAAAATTATCTTGACAATTGACCCTACTTTGTAGATTGTGAAATTTCTCTTGTCTAAGGGGATTCCTCTTTTTGCCATCGGAGGTTCAACCAACTTTTGATGTTAGTTCTCTCATTCCTTGAAAATCTAAGGATAACCGAGAACCTATTTGTGCAAATTTTTAGTTTCATTTGAACTATTAATGGCATCAGGCATGAGGAGCATGTTAATCGACTATGCTGTGCACGTGTGTATTAAAGTAGTGTGAAGTTTATATGAAACATAACTGTTTTCTTACAATGCAATGTTTGTTGATTGGTGGATCTTGCCTCATTTAGAAGAAACCTGCAGTCGAGTTTCGAAACCAATTCTAATTCTTGCTATTCAAAATATGTAGGGAAGCATGCATTAATTTTAAGGAATTGTGGAAGAAAAAGCATGCAGATGATCTTTGGGTTAAAGAAGTTGCTGCAATGCAGTCAAGCTTACCACCAACTCTCTCATTTTCCGGAACATCGGGAATTATACTAGCAAATGATATAATCAGCCATGACCAGAATAACAAGAATAATAGCTCCACAGACAGTATTCCCTCTGGCGACGAAAATGTGTTTCTCGAAACATCAAATTCTGCCACACCAGATCAGAGACCATCACAAACGGCTAATGTTCATATGCCAATGCATATGACATGGCCTTACAACGTACCTCCATATATGTATAATCTTCAAAATCCTACTCAGCAAATGCCTTCATACCAAGGGTATCCTTTGACTAATATGCAGTCTGTTCCTCCTTACCTTCAAAATAATATGCATTGGTCTTCTAACCCGGGAGTGAATCAGAAACCATCTGCACCCAAAAAGGAAAAATCTCGTTATAAGAAAGGATCAGAAGAATATGAAGATCAGCAAACAGAATCCAGTGACACTGATTCCGGGAATGAATCTGATTCGGATAAACAGAATGACTTGAATAGTTCTTTGAAGGATGATAAGAGGAAAAAAAACAGAAGAAAATCATCTGGGACAGTTGTGATACGGAATATCAACTACATCACCCCGAAAAGGAGAAATGGAAATGATAGTGGTGCCTCTGGTGAATCTGCTTCAGAAGATGACAATGTCGTCGATGAAGAAATGATCAAACAGAAGGTTGGTGTTGCACTTGAATCATTGCAAAAGGTCCACAAAACTGAAAAACGTTCTAATCGGAAAAATGTAGTGTCCAAACGCAATGTAACTAAATCAAGGGATGCTGCTGCTGAGGAAGATGCCGCTAAAAATTCAAGTGATGCATCTGAAGATGGAAACAAAAATGAGAACTGGAATGCATTCCAGAGCCTTTTGAAGATAGATTCAGAGACTGAAATTGATGGATCGAAACAGATGGAATCAACTGATGTCCAAGATGAACATTTTGTGATGAGAAACAATGAAGAAAGAATGCCATATGCAGCAAGTTCTGCTCCAAACTTGGATTTCAAAGAAGTTCCGAAGAATCCTAAAGTTGCAATTGCAAATGACTCCTTTATTGTGAATCATAGAGACGGAAGAAATGAAGGCGGATCGAAGCTAGATGACTATGTTGACAACTATGGCCCAATTACAAAGATCAGGGATAACATCAGTGAAGATCAATTATTATCACACAGATCAAGAGAAACAAGAAATGAACTTGATGATCCATTAAATACTTTTGTTTCTGATTCATTGGAAACCAAGGGAAGAGCAGCAGAAGATTGGTTTATTGTTGATAATAATTTAGAAAATATGAGGAACCATGATCCCTCCATTGTGCCTATAATGTTTGATGGTGATGTTACTTTATCTTTGGCGAACAATCATTCCAATGCTGAAAAAAGTAATGAAAGAACTCTCATTGATGATTCCTTCATGATACAAGGTCATTTGGTAGATAATAATCTTTCCGACTCGCAATGGAAGATAGATATGAGTATGGTTGATGATCTAACATCTTCTTACAAGCTAGAAAGTGACACATCTGCTTCAAAAGAGAAGCATGCATTATCAAAGACAGAGGAACCAAATGACCTCTGTGTAGTTCTACAACGCGATTTGGGATTGGATTCTGTTGAGGCCTCGCGGACCATGGACTATGAAATCGACTTTTCTTTCTCAGAAACTGATAGAAGATCTTCTGTTGATGATTCACATGTTAATATGAATAACAACCTTCCTATTAGTCCAAAGAAAACCAACACGAATAAAAGCAAAATCTCGCGATTATCTCAAAAAGGCAAGCCTGAAATTATTCCTAGGAACAGAAAGCCATCTCTTCCGAGTAGGCCTATAGTTCAAAAGAGCCAAAGGGAAAAGGTACTGTGAATTTTATAATTTTCTCATAACATTCATTAATTTAGCTTCTGATTAATGATGATTATTTATAATTATGTTGTGGTAAACAGGAAGATGAAATTAGGAAGAAGTTGGAAGAAAAGCTGAATGAACGCCAGAGGAGAATTGCTGAAAGAACTGCATCTTCTGGTGTTACTCGAACCGTGTCCGGAACTGAAGGTAAAATGGCAAGGATTTCTTCAAAAACTGATAAGAATAAGATTCAAACTGCTAAAGAGACAAATAGAGTCAGTTCTGTGAAAATCAGGGGAATTTAGAAATACTTGTCAGCATAAAGGTTATTTAGTTCAATGTGGACTCAATGCAGCTCTTAAAGGTACAAACCTTGGTGAATCTATAAGGTTAAGTGTATTTAAATGATTGAATGATGTTATTAAATTAAATTAAAATAAATAGTTTTGTTTTGTATAAATAAACTCTCAGGTCATTGGAAGTATTCAGACCTATAGTCACTCAAAATAGAGATTTTTTATTATTTTTTGAATTTTGTTTCATGGTTGTATATCCTATTATTCTTTATTCTATTGTAATGTATGAAACTTGTAGCTTTGTTTTTGTGCAAACAATAATGAATGAAAATTTGTCATTTTGTTTTGATTCCATTTTCAGTTATACTAAAAATAGGAAAAAAAGAAAAAAAAAATCACAAAAAAGATTTCTCTATATTTAGGGTAATACCAAATAAATTGTCTTGGTAATATTTTTACATAAATATAAAATTATTTAATATTGATAATAATAATATACATTTTTATAAAAGAAAAAGTTTATTTTTACAAATTACTAGTTGATAGTAATAAGTTGGAA
Source organism: Cicer judaicum (assembly GCA_037974835.1). NCBI lineage: Eukaryota > Viridiplantae > Streptophyta > Magnoliopsida > Fabales > Fabaceae > Cicer > Cicer judaicum. The sequence goes on along the minus strand of JBBPBS010001075.1, from coordinate 12,957,579 downwards.
CGATTTAGAACGAAAAATGTGTATAGAATCTATAGATGAACCGTTCACCAAATTCAGCAACCGTAATCATTTAACATACAATAAACAAAAATAATAAGTAGTTTGTTAAATGTTAGAACTGAATAATAGAGAAGTTGATTATATTTAGAAAATGTATAGAAGCATAACAATAATTCCTAGCAGCAGCATCGATATCAAATGGAATTAGAAACTGTTCGTTTGAAAAACAACCATACCTTATACCGGTAATGTGTTTTAGCGCGGAATACAGTTAATTAATTTTCTAACTTACTTTAATTTTTATTTTTTGATTAATGGAACCTCTTTATACGGAGAGTGAGTAAATCACATAAATACTCATTTGTAACAATACTACATAACCTGCATCTTTCTTTTTGCTCATTTGGTCTTCTTGAATTTGTAACAACAATTCATGACTTAGATATTGTTAATTCTAATGAAGATACAAAGCATTAACACCAAACTCGTGTCAAATTCACAACACATGAACGGAAAGGTGACTTTACAATCCTCAATTTTCTTTTCAGCTTTAAAATTAATAATCAATCATTTTTTTATGAATAAAAAAAAAACTTGTTACCCCACCATTAGGTCCTAACCCCCTTAATTGCATGCATGTCTCGTATTTCTATTGTCAACCCAATTTTAATATTCATTTCTGAACCTATTTTTCACAAAAAAATAAAATAAAATAATATTTTGTGGGTTTTGACTATATGATAAACATTAATTTATTGATTGCGCAAGCTTATACGCGTTTTGTGATGTTTATGGTTGGCACATCATGGCGTCATATGTTTGTTTCTTTTATTCCAGAGTTTCTAGGCAATATAAGCAATTAAGGACTTAACCTAAGGCATGTCTAGTGTGAGATTATGTGGTTTGAAGCCATGTCTCTTTCGTCGAAAATCAAGTTCTTTTGAGGTAACTAATTAAGGCTTTCTTCTTTTTTAATTATATAAATATTTTAAATTGCTGTTACAATTATGTTGTGTACTATCTTATTCAACACAAATGTGATTAATATGATTGCAAACCCGTTGCAAACATCTAAAATTATTATATTATTGCCATTTAAACCATGATTTTGTAAAGATTTATATGATAATTAGTATAGAAGGTGTGTAGAGATTTTAGAATTAGTTAAGAATTTTACATGTAAGAATATTAATTACAAATGCAGTCAATGAAAAGTTCTACATCACCAAAGAAGTCTTCAAAGGCTAATAATAATGGGAAGGGAGATTCAAAGGAGTGGTCATTTGTAGGTATGGATCAATTGGTTTTAATGATGAAAGTTCATAAGAAAATCTTTGTCTTTAGAGACATCATGGACCTTGCTCCTTTGCACACTTCTGCTTCCTTACGTGAGGTACTTACTTTTTGACTTTTTTCATGTTAAAATTGAAATAACACAATATGTTCTTGCCTCAATTATAACATTGTCTTTCATATATGTCATATTTTAGATGGTTATTACAACATTGGAAGATCTACAAAGGCTTTACCCAGGGATCATACCAATCAAGAAAGTGTCATATATTAAGGACAAGTCTATAGATCAGGTTGCAATCTTTTCTTTGCACCTATTTAACATGAAATGTTAATTGAACAACAAAATATGCACAATATTGGACTTTTGATATTCAAATAACGGTATTCTAATTAAAATGTCCTAATTACTATTATTAGTATTATTGATTATTGAAATCTCAATCATGGAAAATACTAAATGTAGATATTATTTCATTAGGGCTTGGCCTACTTCTGTGAGGCTTTAAAGTCTCTTGGAGAGTCATGGTTGATGAAAAATGATTTTATGGACAACAAAAGCTGTGAGTTACCAATACCATCATGTAAGGACAACACCAATATGCAACAATTGGGTATGTTATGAATATTAATCTTTATTTCCTTTTCAAATAAATTAATCAAAATGAAATTTATGGAATTTGAGTATGGTACTATTTCAATTGTTTTGCAGGTGAAACTATGTTAGCTATACTTGATTGTTTGATTAAGATTGCAAGTGAGAAATTTGATATCATGGAAGAAGATGCTCCAAGGAAAATTTTCAGCTCCTCCAACATTTTAGATATCACATCTTCTCCTGTCACACCAAAATCTGTTCTTACAGAATCAATTAAATATCCTGCCAATCCAATATCTAGTACCTCAACACTTTGGTCTCTAAGAATTGAAGCTGTTGGAAAGCTAAGTCCAATTGAGTTAAAGCGTTTATCTTACCATATGTCACCACAACTCATGGAAACACAAGATAATAAGATAGAGACATTGGAAACATCAAAGGATCTTGTTATTGACTTAGACACAGATGAGAAATTGGACACATCAAAGGATCCTGTTATTGACTTAGACACAAATGAGAAAATGGACACATCAAAGGATCTTGTTATTGACTTAGACACAAATGAGAAAATGGACACATCAAAGGATATTATTATTGACTTAGACACAAATGAGAGATTGGACAAAACAACTAATGATCATGAAAAAGCATATATTCCTCAAGCAATGGAAGAAGTGGATGTTACCTCTCAGACTGATCTCATGATTGTTAACAGTCCTACCCTGCTACTGAAAACACAAGAGCCTCTACCATCATCATCTACACCACTTGTGGTGCAGCCAAATGTGACAATGCAGCCGCCGCCATCACCACCACCTCCTCCACTTCCACTATCAACACCACAATTGCAACAAAGTAAAGTGGAAGTTAGGATGCCACCACCACCACCTCCTCCGGCGCCATTGTCACTAGGTTTACGCCTAGTAGCACCACCTCCACCACCATCCATTCCCTTGAAACCTGGATCCGCTCCTGCTCCCCCACCACCAATGCCATGTGGAAATGGAGGCGGTGCGCCACCTCCACCTCCACTTGGAGCAGGGAGATCCTTAAGGCCAAGAGCAACTACGAAACTGAAAAGATCAACACAATTAGGCAATCTGTATCGAACTCTCAAGGGAAAATTAGAAGGGACTAGCCTCAAAGGAAAATCTTCTGGTGTGAGAAACACTGCAGTTGGAGCAAAAAACACAGGAGGAAAACAAGGAATGGCTGATGCTCTAGCAGAGATGACAAAAAGGTATGCTGAATTACTACTGATCATGCTTCTAAGTTGCGGTTGCAGTTACATTGCAAACTTTGATATTCCATGCGAACCGCAATCTAAAACTATGATGCTATTATTCATTATGTCTTCAAACTGTTGAAGTTGAATCAAATATTGCACCCCTTTCTGTTTCTTATTTTTTTGAATCATTTTTATTAGATCATCTTACTTTCAACAAATAGAAGAAGATGTTCAAAGGTACACAAAACACATCATAGAACTGAGATCTTCTATTACCAATTTCAAGACAAATGAAATGAAAGAATTGATCAAGTTTCACAAAGATGTTGAATCTGTTCTTGAGAATCTAACTGATGAATCACAGGTGAGATTAACTTAAAACCTTAGAATTGCACTACCATACAATACAAAGTCTTTATCATATTAATTAATCAACATTATTTTCAATAATTAAATACCATAACATAGACATATAAATAAATATTCATTTATATATGTTCCTGTATAGGTTTTATCACGGTTTGAAGGTTTCCCCTCAAAAAAGCTAGAAGCTATAAGAATGGCAGCATCACTCTACCACAAATTGGATTCTATACTTAATGAGCTTCAAAATTTGAATATAATTTCACCAGTGAATCAAGTCCTTGACAAAGTTGAACGTTATTTCAATAAGGTGATCCAAATATCTCTTAATAATATGCTATTAGCTATTTCATTTATTTGTATTTAATCATTACTAACATAACAAGATCAAACAAAAACAGATCAAAACAGAATTAGATACTTTGGAGCGAACAAAAGACGAAGAATCGAAGAAATTTAAGAGCCATAACATCGAATTCGATTTCTACATCCTTGTAAAAATTAAAGAAGCAATGGTGGATGTTTCCTCAAATTGCATGGAGTTAGCACTAAAGGTTAGAAAACATGTCACACATTAAAAAAACAGAATTATATTTTTTTTCATAATAAAACATACTTGCATTATTTTTTTTGAGAAAAACATAATTACATTTGATCAAACACTAAAAGTTAATTTTAATTTGGATTGCATTTGCATTTAAATTTGATGCAGGAAAGGCGCATTAATAATGTTGGAACAAATTCAAATGGTAGTAAAGATGGGAAAAGAAAGGAATTTGGTAAGTTACTTTGGAGGGCTTTTCAATTTGCATTTAGAGTTTATACATTTGCTGGTGGACATGATGATCGTGCTGATAAGCTTACAAGAGAATTGGCTATGGAAATTGATAGTGAACCAAATCAATCACAGCCATAATCTACCACAAAGATTCTTATCAATATTAATAAAAATAATCATGTAATATATATATATGTGCATGTGTGGAGTAAAAAACTGACATGTACTTAGATTCCTATACGTTTTTTGTTTTATTTATAAAATAGTCGATCCATTTTTGTATGTGTAATTGTTTTCTTTTATGACAAAATTAATATATTGAAAAAATTGGAGATTAAGGTTAAACACAAGATGTGCTAAGGCTTACTAAAATTAATGTGTCCACATACAAGAGATAAGAATAAGAACAAAATATTATATATCTACCATGCACACACATGCATAATAAGTGGTTGAAATTTTCATTTTTCAATCTTCAAACACTATCTTGATACTTCTAATTTTGACAAGTCCTTTCCCATTCCTTGGAACCAATGTAACCACAACACTATCATCATCTTCAGCTCCTAAATCTTCCAACAAATCAGTTAATCCAAGTCTTAAACAACTAATAATCTTCTTCTTCCCTTTATTTTCATTGAAATGAGGTACATTCACAAAACTTCCAGCAAACTCTGTATTAACAGGCCTAATCACCTTATCATCTTCATCATTAATAAACACATCAAACTTAACACCTAAGTTCCTCTCAAACTCAATCCCTTCAATCACTAAAACCTCTTCCTCTTCTTCCTTCTCCTTCTTACTTCTTGATTTCTTTGGTCTCTTCACTATAGTACTCACAACGTTATCTAAAACCAATGGAAACTTAACATATTTCCTTGAATTTTCAAAAGCATGTGCTGCACCAATTCCAAAATGTAGTCCTTGTGCAACTTCAACCTTCTGTTGTGTTCTTCCTCTTGGTGTTGGCTTAGACTTTAGCCATGGAATATCAACATCTTGATAAACATAACCTAGATTCTTTGTGTCAAGACAATCTTTAACCTTAACATTCACAAGATTCTTATTCTCATCATAGAAGAGAAACCCTGATTCCAACCAATCAGAGTCAGTGAAATCTTTTCTGTTTTTTCCACCTAAGGTTTTCCATATAGACCATAATCTATCGATGTTTGAATGGTGAGAGAAAAAAATAGGATCTCTTGCAGCTGAATAAAAAACTCCCATGTCTTCACGGTTAGGTTGAGTTTTATCACCACTCCATCCATGAACAGTACCATGTGGAACATTCTCAATGGATCCAGCACCTGGATCAGGTTCATCACCAGCACGATATGAGTTTCCAAGGAAAAGTTTTGAAGTTTTTCCATTAGAAACAACTTGTCTATACATTATAGTGAGGTTTGTGGAGATTCTTTCATTAACATCGTCGTCGTCGTCACCATCAAAGTTTAAGTTTATGAGTGTTGGAGGTTGATGATCAGTGTTTCTTAGTTTATCATAAAGAGATGATTTTGTATCTGTATAAATGGTTGGAAATTGCATGCCATTAGGAGCATCATAGTTCCAAAATGGTAAAGCAAAAGTAGGGTCATTGATTAAACTACCTAAGATTCTCTCATAGAAATAAAGATACCATCTATGAAAAGGAAAAAAGAGCCAAGAGTTATGAACTTGAAGATCAAGGTCACTAGGAAAACCAACTTGGCTATATGCACCATCACAATAAGCACAATGAATATTTGCTTGTTGGATGAAACTACGTGGATCATCCGACGGTAAGGATTTCATGAGTTCAACTGCTTTGTTATATTTTTTAAAGTATTTATCATCTACCAAGTGTGCTGCTTGTCTTATTCTTAAAGGTTGGTTCCTTGAAGGAATTTTGAAATCTATAATATTTGTGGAATTTGGTGGACAACAATTTATGTTGTTGGGTGTTGCACCTAACGGTAGATCTGGTGGACCACACGTGGAAAGATCTGGTGGAGATATTGGAGATGCTAAGGCAAAAGGGTTGTTGTTAAGAGTGGTGAAAGTACCACAAAGTCCTCCAAGGCCAATTAGAACATTTCTTCTATGTTCTACATTAATGTGTGGCACTTGTTTTTCTTCTTGAGGGTTGTTTTGGTAATTATTATTTCCAGTGCATGTGATCACTTGGTGCTTTGGTTTTACATGTTTAGAAGATTGGTGTTGTTTTTGTGAAAATGGATATAGAGAAGAAGGGGAAATTTTGGAGATGAAGGAAAGAGGTGTGATAGATGCCATGGTTTAATTATAAAGATTTAATGTCTTTCTAGCTTATTAGTCCTTTTATAATGAATTCTAATGAAGATATTGTGAATGCTAATAGTCCCAAAAAGAAATTAATAACGTGGACATAAACGTTAAGTTGACATTTCTTTCTTGATATATATATAGTTGAATAGTAGTAGTTTTTCCTTTTTCTTTTAGACATTGAATGTTTGAAGCTTTAACAGTATCGTATGCATTTTGAGTACTACCAGTATGTTTATGTGGTATATGTTTAGCACCTATACCATAGTCCAAATACATATCAAAATAATGAGAAAATAAATTGCCCAAAGAAGTCCAGGTACATAACAAAATGTCTTGGCCGGTAGCCAGCTAGGATGTGACTCTAATAGAAGTGAGAAAATAATTTTGCATACGTATCTGATTTATTATTTTCGTAGATTCAAAGTTGTGATTGAAAAAATGTGGTTAAGTTATTCATTAGAATTTTAAGCAGTTATGTGTATTTCATTAATTTTTTATTTTAGAATTTTAAGTTTGATGATATAGTTTTTTTTAATGAAAGGTTTCACGTGTATAACTATTATTTATTATATTTTTTAATAAGTGTAGTTTATGGTTTTTGTACGTATATTAAATAATATAATAATTAAAAAAATATAGAAATCATTTTATCGAACTATCTATCTTTATTTATAGGTGAATTTTTCACTATTATCAATACAAAATTTAATAATATTTTGAAAATCATGTATATGATAACCATTGAATGGTATAATAAATAAATAAAATTGTTAAAGTTATATTCAAAATTGTGAGACATTTTTTTATTGTTAAGTGAGGTTTATTTTGAGACATACAAAACTTTAAGTTAAAGAAGAATGTCTAATTGACACTTAAACATCCCGTTAATACTTTAAAATAGCAAAAGATAGAGATGATTATGTGATATATTAATAATATAATAAATAATAATAATAATAATAATAATAATAATAATATAATAAGAGATTGATTGAATTTTAATTAGAAAATTTGAGGTGTCTACAATTAAATTAAAAGAGACGTCTAACATGTCATTCAAATACCTTTGGATTCTCTCTCCCCTTAGAGATCGAGAAGCTTGAATTGCATCCCTTCCTCTCTTTGGAATATAAGTATGTAGATAAAACTCTACTCACGTGAGAGATGTGTTTGAACTACAGTCTCCCCTCTTAAGAAATATATATTATTAAAAATCAAATACACATTACTAAAGTTGTAGCCCCTAAACATAAATTCTAGCTGCCAATTTTTTTTTTCTCTTTTCAATCATAAAAAGGTGTAATTTAAAGTTAATTTTTCGTTGAAATTACTTCTTTATATTTATAGATATAAGTAGTTTTTACGTAATATTTTTGCAGTTTTATAAAATAAGTCATATTTTAGGGACCACTTTCCTATAGTCCATTTATAGTAATAAACTAATTGAAGATATTTTATACTCTGTGTATATATGGTCCCTAAAAGAAATTAATAACGTGGACCTTAGGTCAGTGGGTAAAAAATATTTTTAAAATAAAAATATATATTTAAAGAAATAAATTTTTAATATATAAAGATATAAAAAAATAATAAAAAATACAAATCTTATTGTTATTTTCTATACAATGCTATGGTACGATGAAATTTAAATGAGTCAGCAACTCAATTTAAGTGTTAAAAAAATAGATTATTTGAGTGTTAAACAATAGATTATTTATTGGAATAATAGTCACTAATTAAACCTTTTATAATATTTTGAGAATAACATACATAGTATTAATTAGATGTGATGATTTAAAAAATAATTAATATTAAAAATTAAAAAATATATTTATTTGTTATATTGACACTTGTTTGAGGTATTAGTAATATGTATCATCACCATAATAGCGAATAAAAGTTATTGACTTTACAGTTATATAAGTAATATTTATTATTAACATATTAATAATAATTAATATTGCACTACAAATTGAAATAAATAATTTTTTGCAAAATAAAAGTTTTCAGCAAATAGATTGTTGATTGTTGGATTGAGTTATCGGGAGTATAAGTTAAAATTTCATTTTAAATACTCTCTTTGATCCTCAATCTCTTATCTTTGGTGGCAAACAACATTTTTCATTCTATCTCAAATTCAAACTTGCATTGCGTGTGTGTGTATAAATGCATGTTGAACAATATTTGCGAAAGAGATACAATTGTCTTCTGTTATCTATTGGTGCAGAAAATGTTAGGGTCATCAAAGTAATTATAAATAAAACATAATATAATTGGTTCAAATTTAAAAATCCAGCGGGTGCAAGTCTACATATTTCATTCATTTAAAGTAAATAATTTATTATAGATAATAAAATGAATAATATCAAATTATTGATGATTAAATTAATAATTAATATTAAATAAAATCAAAATTTCTCTGCAGACCCGTATGAACATGGGTAGCTCCTGGTGGACGTAATTGTTATGTTGACATTTAGCAAGTTGGGATTGGAATTCGTCGTTGATAACTGTTTTTTTATTTTTATTTTGATGTCGTTATTTGAGTATGCAATTTGAGTACTGCAATTCTATATATTTTAACAACTACATAAATTACAAATTACATTTTTGTCAGTTTTTTTTATGTATATTTTTTTTTTTAAATGCCACACTTAGAAATTAATTTTTTTTAATGCCTTATTTTTTTGTTTCAATAAAAAGTTGTTTACTTCTAAAGAGGAAATTTTTTTATTTTAAATTGGAAATTATTTTCTAGTGAAGCTACTCCAATTGAAAAAAATATTTTAAAAAAATTGCAAAGATTACTTTCTCGAAAAACAACTTCTTATTAAAATAAAAAAAATTTCTCTTCAATAGGTCGCTTCCCCAAATAACGATTTCCGTGTTAAAACCAAAAAGTAATTCCCCAAATAAAGATTCCGTGTTGAAACCAAAAAGTAGAACATTCTGATAATTTAATTTCGAAGATGTAGCATTTAAAAAAAAAATAAAAAAAAAAGATATAAACATTAGAAAAAAAATAAAAATAAAAAAACTCCATTTTTTTGTCTCACCGTAATGTAATATTGTAGTGTAACTGAGTTTATACGTGAAGAGTTGGAAAGTTGAAAATTAAATAGACAAAATTAACTGAAAATTAAGTATACAACAGTATTTTCGAAATCAGAGATTATCTTAATCAAACATCTTGGCCATCAATATAATTTTTAAAATTGGATCATTTATTAAAAAATACATAATTTTAATAATTAAAAATTATTTTAAAATATTATATTTTTATTAAATAAAGTGTAAAAAACACAAATTGTTTTACTTAAATTTTAAATAACATCTTAATACATTTGAAGTCTAATGTTAAAATGGTTATAATGCAAAAAGTTAAGGATGTAATTATAATTTTTCAAAATTCAAGAATATTATATTAAAAAAAGTTGAATTTTTCATCAATTAAGAAACCTGCTATTGAGCTAGATGAAAAACCTCATAAATGACTATGTTGAAAATATGATGAATTTTCTATTATAAAATATAATATAATATTTTAAAACAATGCACACGACACACCTTATTTTAAATATAA
>JBBPBS010001075.1:12928588-12945820 GCA_037974835.1 Cicer judaicum | reverse complement strand
AAAATTAATTTTAATTTTTTAACAAAATATAAGTTAAATATAAATTTTTAAGCTTAAAAATACATATTTAAATTATCTCTTGTTAAAAATTCTAATTTAATATAATTTATATGTTTATGTCATAAACATCACCGAAAAATTATTTAAATATTATAAGATACATATGTGTCGACATAAAGTTAAGGATATTGAATTTAACATGTTACAAGTTTAATTTTTATTAGTGTCATGGAAATAAGATAAATTTAAATTATTTTATAAATATTTAATAGATTTTAAGATCTTCTTTATTTTAGATCAGGACATTGTCTTTTTGCTCTAAATTATTTTAATTAAAAAATTAGAAACAAAAAGATAAAAGAAAAAAAATTGGGACTGTAAATTATTTTTTATGTTCACTTTTTATTAAAATAATAAACATTTTTAATTTATTAATAATTAAATTCATACTAGATTTTAATTTAATGTTTTTTTAAAATAATTTTATCCTTCTCACTAGTTATATTGTTAAATTTACCTTTAACTTATTAAAATATTTTATCTTTTATTTTTTCTCATTATTATATATAAGTGTCATTATATAAAAGTGATATTTTCTTTCTAAATAACCGGCTTGTAGGATGTAGTATATAGACCTTATCTTATTCAATATGGACGCTTAATACACACTTCTCACCCCTCACCCCTCACCCCTCATGTCTAGGACAAACCCTACATAATTCCGATGAGGACTATTCTCATCCAAGGGAGCTTTTTAATACCTTTTATTCTTTTCATTCATACCAAACCACTAAATTGCCATTCCAATTTCTACTAATTTTATTTTCATTATAATTTATTTTATTTTATTTTGTTTTTTAATCTTTTTACATAAACCAAACATAGTATTGAGATTTCGAGATTGACGAAGAGAACATAATATTTTTAAATTTTTGTGTTTAGTTTATTTCTGGGGTGATCAAAATCCTTGCTATTGCTATATCTTCTTTTTGTTTTCCCAAATTTCTAGGATTTGAAGAGAATTAGAGGTAATTAAAACACCGTGAACAAAATATACTTTTAATTAAGAGAATACAAGTTATACAATTAATAAAGTAGGATAAGCTTTGTTTTATTTAAACTTAGTTTATAATCATTCTTAATTTGTTTATTTTGATGTTGTAATAATTTTTATTTAGATTTAATTGATATTATTTGTAAATTTATTCTAGTGACTCTTACTTGGTCATTCTCATTTAAGGAATGTTTGTAGTGCCTTCTACCATCTTCTTCTCCAACTCTATGTTTCATTTTATTTCCAATCTTTGTTGTTTCCTCCTTTTTTTTAATAAGAACCATACCAAGAAAATTTTATTTGAGACTAAAGTGTGTGATTTGAATAAAAAAGAAGAAAAAATAAATCATCAGTACCAAAAAAAATTATATAACTTTTATATAAATATTTTAAATTTATTTATATATAAATATTTTAAATTTAGTTATATATTTTAAATTTATTTATATGTAAATATATTAAATTTATTTATACGAAGAATTAATGCATTTCTAACAATATATGAGAAGGATATTAAAATAGTTTGAAATATTCTTAACCCTCCGATCTTTTAGAGAAATAAACTTCAAAATGTGGTAAAAAAGTTATTTTTAGTCAAGAATCAAAATTTTCTCCGTAGTTTTTATCACATAACTGTAGTACAAAATTTATTGTTCAAACCAATTATTACATAAATCATATTTATAAAATTTTATATTAGCATGAAAAAAATCTGTATATCATTTATACACTTACAAATAAATATTTTATTAAATAATTTCATATTAATCGATTTTTTAATATAAATAACCTATATGATTGTAGTTTTTATATAATAGGTATTTAATACAATTTTGAGGACAAATTCTTTGTTCACTGTGTTAAACGCTACATCATAGTACTTTCTTTCTATGACATTTGCTAGCCCCCAAACACCACATTCAACATTCACAAGAAATGAGATATCCAAAGATGGATACAACAAGATGCAACAAAAATCTTTTATCAAAATTACAATCAAAATTTTTTAAAACAATACATTTCAAAAAACAAATTGCACTGAATAGGAAGGGGCCGCGCGAACGCTGGCCCCCACTGCAACAAATTATGATGTAGGCTGTTCTACTTGAGAACACCTTAGGCGGGCACCCCTCCAAAGTGCAATGGAGGTCACCAACCTAGGACATGGACCTTCTTGATCATCCATAGACCCCATCCAGGTAAGTATGTTCTAATGTGACACTTATTTTGCTTTTATAACTAAAGTCTTTTCTTCTTTTTCCAAAACTATCGATGTGGGACTTTTGACAGTGTCATTCACTCGTTCTTCCACGGCAACTTCAATAACAATGAGATTATTTTACTTTGGTTCACCAAAACAATCAATGATTACAAAAGTACATCATCTAACATCCTACCCAATAATAAATCACATCAAATTTACTCAATTTAATGGTTTCCATCATAGGTGGTAGTGGTACCACCAACATTTTATTTTGTTCATATATCATGCGATGAGAAGAGAAGCTATAGCATTCTTCGCACATTGATCGATAAGCACTGGAGAAACCATTTTTTGGTATTAGTTAATTAGAATGAAGAAAGATCTTGATAGCAACAAAAATACAAGGGTATAATATAATCTCGCACAATTAAGCATATGCCAATTTGCTTAGAAAAATGCAGGTTACATGCAAGTGATTCTAATATGCAGAATATTTCTCCTGCTGCAGACACACATTGTGAAGTTGAGAAAAAAAGTATAAAATATGATAAGTTAAATTAGTTTGGAGAAGATAAGTGGTAAACAGAACAAGAAAATATAAAAGAAGAACCCGTTGATCATCATTACAAAATCATTATAAATTAAATAAGCCTTAGCTGGTTGCAGTGGGATTTTTCAAGAATTAAATGGCAAGTGACTTTGTGGTTTTGCAAAGTTTTTGGAGTCAGGTAATGTATATTTTGGGGAACTTTAAGACAGTTGAATAATTTGTTGAGGGGGCCCTAAATATACATTCATTTAACAATATTTTTGCAGTTTTATCAAATAAGTCATATTTTTGGGACAATTTTTCTATAGTCCATTTATAGTAATAAACTAATGAAGATATTTTATACTGTTGTATATATATGGTCCCTAAAAGAAATTAATAACGTGGACATCAGTCTAGGACAGTAATTCAGTGGGTGAAAAAAATTCTTCAAAAAATGTTTTTAAATAAAAAATAAAAATAGATATATTTAAAGAAATAACTTTTTAATAATAAAAGATAAAAAAAATATTATTATAATAAAAAATACAAATCTTACTATTATTCTCTAAGTAGTCATACAGTACTTTCAAATTTGAATCGGCCAACAATTCAATTTGAGTGTCAAAAATATATCGTTGATTGAAATATAATATATATAATATTAATTAGATATTATGATTTAAAAAATAATTAATATTGAAAATTAAAAATGATATGTAAAAAAAAAGGTTAAATATAATATTCATTTCAAAATATATTTATTTGTTATATTGACACTCGTTTGAGGCATTAGTAATATGTATCATCACCATATGTATTCACCACTTATATACGCTTAAGTAAGTCTTATCTTATTTAAGGGAGTTTTTTTAACACCTTTTACTCTTTTCATTCGTATCAAACCACTAAATTGCTATTCCACTTTTTAATAATTTTATTTTCATTATATTTTTTTTTCTCTCTCTATCTTTTTACATAAACCAAACAAAGTCTTGGCATGTGTTTTTCGGAATGATCAAAAGCCTTGCTATACCTACTTTTTGTTTCCCCAAACTTCTGGGATTTGAAGAGAATTAGAGGTAATTAAAACCGTGAACAAATATACTTTTAATTAAGAGAATACAAGTTATACAAGTAATAAATTAGAACAAGCTTTGTTTTATTTAAATTTAGTTTATAATACTTCTTAATTTGTTTATTTTGATGTTGTAATAGTTTTTATTTTATTTATTTTGACGTTATAATAGTTTTATATAAATTTAGTTTGATATTATTTGTAAATTTATTGCAGTGACTCTTACTTGAACATTCTCATTTAAGTAGAAGACACTGCAAACATTATTATAAACTAAACAAGTATCTATACTTTCTTTCTATGACATTTGCTAGTCCCCAAACAAAGCCCCATTGACATATACAAGAAATGAGACATCTAAAAATGGACACAACAAGAGGCAACATACTTTGTATTTTTGCTCTTTCTAAGTGTGACATATTTCTTTGAAGCTATTCGGGTTCCTCCAAAGGCTAGTCTAGACTTTTCCATACTGTAACAGCAAGTATGCTAATACAAATTATCAATAATTGCTGAATAAAAATACTTACACAAATATTATGTAATGTATGTTAACTATATACTGTGAGGTTCTTGAAACATTCATTTAATTTTACATATGTTTCTACCTATGCTTTCCAGTAAAAAAGTTTGCGGTGTCTAGATTTTATTACTTGGAGTAGGGGATACACAATCCTAATCCGTATAATATTTTAGTTATTATTAAAACAGGTTTGAATTTGATTTCTATACTTTCTCAGCGGTGAACAACAATGTAAAAGGCTGCAAACCATGGTTCTGCTACTTGTTTCAGGTGGCCATAGTGATGTCTAAAATCAACAATGTTGGCTAGAGGTCAAACAAAAATGCAGAACATATCGTCCAAAACAACAATGGACTGGATTATAAAAAAAATTAACTAACGAAGAAATGAGAAATTTTAAGAACTTAGTTTACAATAAATATCCTCAGCGTCCAAACAGTTGTGGCAATAATACAAGCTACACATTAGTATATGAGAAAAAGAAAATCTAGCTTAATCACAGATGCCAACAGCTACTTCCGCCTCTTATTTATGTCACAAGGCGAATAACATCTAACGAAAAGAGCGAAACATAAATCAGGATCACGATAAGCATCAGTAAACTAAAAGAAATTGAGACGAGAATGAGAAGTTATGGTGATTACCAGTTTTGAACCAATTCATTTGGCTAGAATTTGAACTCCACAGGCTGCAGCAGCATGCTTACCATCCTTAAAGACAAGGTTTCCTCTAACAAAAGTGTCGACAACTTTTCCAGATAACCTTTTTCCCATATAAGCAGACAGGCTCTGAATACCAGATGATCATTATGAATTTGTTCTTACAATAAAAGATGTAGCAAGAAGCAGCCACCATATTGATATAGAAGTTTGGAAGGTTTTGATTTATTTATACTCAACAAAGAAGTTAGAATCATTAACAGAATAATGAGTTCAATTAAAAGATAAAGAAGAATTGCTCATAAAAAATTAATTAGACTTACGGGATGTTTAAGGAAAACAGGATAATCATCGTCAAGGTCGAACTCCAGCTCTGGGTGCCACACTACAATATCAGCATGGTTTCCGATTGCAATGGCCCCCTAAAGCATATTGAAAACATGTCACTTGTTGCTATAACTTTAGGTGTTCAAATAAACATAATATTCATTAAACTCGTGGTTATATATGTTTAATGAATGGTTAATGAGTTGCGGTACTTGATATATTCCAAGTCATATTTTAGTGTCAAAATAACACAAATCTTAATACTAAATTCTAAGTCTGGCTCACAATGAAGAAAACTACAACAACTGACCCTATAAAACAATGAAGGAAACTATAATCATGTCACCTTTGATTCTAACCCTGCAAAGGCTGCAGGTTTCTGGCTCCACAATAACGATAGTTGTTCTAGAGTTAACCCGTGTTTCTTCCCATTTGACCACGTCACTGGAAGATCAAACTACAAGTCTCGCAACAGAACATTTGTCAGTCTTTAGATCCATAATAGCAATTATATGTGCAGTGTAAGAAATCAAATTCAACCAAAACATGGATTAGTGTACAACATTTTAGTAGTATAAAATATGTTAGGTGATTATCATTAATTTGAAGATCATATCATATATAAGCTACAATAGTCAGGCCAAAAATGAAATACCTACAAGTCACAAACCAGTGAGAAAAAACTATGATAGTTACTCATCCTTATTGATGTACAAAACACTGTTTAGCTTCATTGCATAACCTTTTTTTATATGAGATTGAGATGAGTAAATCATGGCCATTAGATCAAGCCTAATGGTCAAGAATAAAGAATGAAGGTCGCAGGTGACTTTTTAAAAGGGTCATGCGACCACAACATTTATTTTTGTATGATCAAGACAAATTTACTCTCATATACTAAAAATCCTCTTACCTCTCTATACACCCCCTTACACACCAGATATTCATATTTACTATGACACTGGCACAAGTCAAACTGTTGGGGTGTTTGGGGTGCAGGAGAAGCAACGGGACAAATGCTCCAATCTTAAGGCAATGGGTACATGATCACCTCCATTATATATCCATCATTTCCTTCATTCCTAATCAATGTAGTACTAACCACTCACACTTGAAATCCGACAATCTCCCCCTCAAGTGTGAGTCACCCACAACACTAGACTTGATTCAGACTAGGATCTTCCACTCTTGCTCCCCCACCAAGCCGAACCAGACTCAAATACCACTTGTTGGGGAGTTTGGGGGTGCAGGAGAAGTAACGGGTCAAATGCTCCAAGATCCACAAGAGACTTGACATCACATCTAAACCTTAAAGCTAAAGCTTTAGGGTAACAACTTAGGTTCAAAGCTAGACTAGTAGCAAAAGGAGGGGTGGACTACAATGAGATCTTCTCCCATGTAGTCAAACATGCATTAATAAGAATTATTCTAGCCATGGTAGCACATTTTGACACGGAGTTAGAACAAATGGATGTCAAAACAAATTTTCTCCATGGTGATCTCAATGAAAAAATCATAATGCAACAACCAGATGGCTTTAGGGTTCAGGGAAAGGAAGACTGGGTTTGCCTACAAAAAGATCACTCTATGGTCTAAATCAATCACCAAGACAACGGTTTTTGAGGTTTGATTCATTCATGCTTAGTCAAAATTATGCAAGAAGCAATTTTGATAGTTGTGTGCATTATAAACAATTATCATCAACTGCATACATTTACTTGCTATTATATGTGGATAACATGTTAATAGCCTCTAAAAGCATGAAAGAAATAAACCAATTGAAAAGTCAGCTAAAGAAAGAATTTGCGATGAAGGACATGGGGCTAGCCATGAAAATTCTAGGAATGGAAATCATCAGGATCAGGGATCCCGGTAAACTAATCATTTCCCAAGAGACCAAACATCTTCACTTACAGCTGACTTCAAACTTTCTTCATCATGTCACCAAACACGACCAAGGGAATGGAAGACATGAAGAATATACCATATGTTAGTGCCATAAGAAACATCATGTATGCTATGGTATGCTTGAGAACAAACATCTCTCATGTTGTAAATGTTACAAGCAGATTTATGAGAAACCCAGGTATAAGCCATTGGCAACCTGTCAAGTGGATTCTAAGATACCTAAAAGGGACTCAAAGCTTATGTTTGGCGTATTGCAAAAGCTCAGAATCATCAAAACTTGCCCAAGGATCTGTTGACTCTGATTATGCTAGTGATTTAGATAGAAAAACATCTCTCATAGGTTATGTATTCATAGTGTTTAACAACACAGTCAGTTGGAAAGCTAACTTACAACACATTGTGGCATTATGAACAACAGAGGCAGGATATGTTGCTCTTGTTGAAGCTGTAAAATAAGGGATTGGTTAAAAGGATTGGTCGAGAAGAGGTGTAGTCAAGAGGCGGGTACCATTGGTAATAACGGCGGTGCAAGTATAGAAAGTGGGAGACTCACACTTGAGGGGAAGATTGTTGGGTTCAATTGTAGGTGGATAAGTCTTACATTGAATAAAAATGTGTAAATGTTGAATATATAAGAGAGGTGACCCATATACCCATTGTCAAAATATCTTGTGGATTCTGAAGCAGTTGGCCTCTTGCTTCTCCTGCCACCCCGGAACTGCCCAACAAGTCTCTTATGGTGCTAGACCATTTGATCCGTTGTTGTTCACACGCTCCCCCGAACTCCCCAACACAAACATATCGATAAATTTTGTAAAATTAGAAAAAACAACAAATAAATAGGAACAAAATTCTTCTATAAAAGTGATAACTAAAAAGGAACGGATGGAGTTATTCACTAACCTGCAAAGATGATATACCACCCCACGCTTTCAAGAAGTCACCTTCCTTAAGAAGCTTGAGCTCAGGCACAGTTGGTGAATGATCAGAACTTAATAGATCAATGCTTCCATCCTAAATCGAAGATCAAAACAAGTAAAATGAAGAGACCATACACGATTTAAGTATGATTACTCTTAATTGTGTAGCAGAAACATACCAGTACAGCCTCCCATAACTTTTCTTTGTTTAATGCATCACGAATGGGCGGGGAACACTTGTAACGAGTATCTTTGTCCGGTATCTCTTCAGATGAGAATGCTAGGTAATGAGGACAAGTCTCAACACTTATGCTGTCGCCGCGACGTTTTGCTTCCTATATTGAATATCAAATGTTTGTTTAAGGATTTAGTTCCATGAATGAATTAAATAATCATGATCAGGATATACCTTGATAAGATCCAAAGAAGCACTTGAATCAGACAAGTGGACAATGTGAACATGTGCTCCTTCTAAAGGACCGCCAATTACAGTATCCTTTGTAACATCTACAAGTTCTTTAACTGCTGCCTCCTCCCTGGTTTTTATCTAAAGAGAACATTAGTAGTTTTTCATAAAGTTTAATGGACATAATTGGAAAACTTGATGGATATTTCATATATATTGTTAACATAATTAATCATTTATATATTTTGCCAGAAAGCAAAGACAAAGAGTTATTTACCATGAAGGTGGTCTAGTGTCGAGATATGTCTTGTAAACATGTGGGTCACCATTGCTGTAAAGTTCCAAACGACTTTTAGAATCGTGTTGAATCTCAGCGTGCACGATTAAAGGTCTTCTATATTTTGCCAACACAGGCAATCCCTCCTAACAAGTGCATTTGCCAAACAATTGAACAATGCCAATAGGAAAAGAGACTTCTTAGTATAAATTACTAAATAACTTTTTATATAGTTTAAAAGTATTGACTGTACCTTGATATGGTCAATAGTAGTCATAGGAAAGTCATCAATTCCTGAAGGGCACATAAAAGACTGCCAAAATAAAAAAAAATAAAAATAAGAACACAAAAAGAGTCAGAATTGTTTGAGAAACAGAAGTACAATTTGATTCATGAAGTTGATCCTACTATATATGTTCTTGACCTCAAAGCAGAGTTTTTGGGGATGCTTTTAAGTTTTCAAATGATTACCTTTACACCAAGAACACCAGCATCTAAGAGACCTTCAAGAATACTGGTATTAAGTGCATTTTCAGGGATCAGGCCTCCCCAAAAACCTGGAAAATATAAATAAATAAATAAATAAATAAATAAATAAAATAGATAATAGAGAAATTAATTGATTCTATGCTAATTGCTAAGGTGAAGTTTTGTGGATCATACCAACATCTACATAGATTTTATTTTCTGCAGCTTCAAGCTGCAAAGAAGCGGAAATTCATGTCATGAAAAGAAAAACAAGTTCAATTCAACAGTTAATCACGAGTAAACCTAACAATTTTTCTTTTAAATAGGAGAACGAGGAATTATTAATTAAAGTGATGCTAATGGTCATTTTAAAATCATCTACGAAGGGATTTGAATTCCGTCCCTTGAGCTTACAAGATCAAAAGCTCTGACACCTCATGGACGAATAAAACCAAACAAATTTAACACAACTTACCTGGATATTAAAATACTAATTGCCAATGAGATTTTACCTTGATTTATGAACGAACTCTTCCTTCTATCTCATCGAAATGATTGGTTTTGTCATATGAAGATAGATAAACTTTGAACACTTCAAAGAAAATACAAATGTGCTCAACTGATTGATATCATATTATACCTTAAGTTCTAGTGTTTCCTTCGACACAGTTGTTGGGTGATTGTTTAGAGGCATGTCAACCACTGTAGTTACACCTCCTGTTGAAACAGTATTGGAAAATGAGTCTATGCAATGCACATTAGACAAAATAAAAAATGTATGTATAGTAGTGTCATATAACATTGCTTATGGCATGTTAAAGCTTAGGAAAAAAATATAAAAGCTTATTCTGAAATCTGGAAACAAGTAAGGTAGGGCAATAGTTAACATATAAGCATACCAGCAGCAGCAGCTTTGGTACCAGTAACAAACCCTTCCCAATTAGTTCTTCCAGGCTCATCAAGATGTACATGCCTTCCAATGTAATTTATTTATATAATAAGCCAGGGCATGATAAATTGAAATCATGTAAATAACAAAAAATGAACCAACATAATTCTACTGATTTCAAGGCTAGTCTTGTAATACAATTCAAAATGAATTTCATTTAGCATAACTTCTACAAATACTACAACAACCAATAACCAAGCCTAATTATTTTTTAAGGGTTATTAATTAATAATAACACTTCTTCATAACATAGTACATCTACAAAACAGTGAAAGAAAATAAACCATGTTAAGAGGATTTTGAGATCTTACACATCAATCAAACCAGGCATGACAACAGCCTCACCATAGTCAAGCACTTGTTGCACAGAATTCCCCTGCTTACCATATCCTTCCACAATAGACACAATCTTCCCTTCATTTATCTCCACTATTAATGGTAATACAAATTAAACATGTCAATAAAAAATAAAACATGTGTCATCAATTCACTATGATGAATTGATGATAAGACAATGCAATGCAACCCACTTCAGTTATGGACTTTCAAGTAAAATGTATCCCTTTTTCTTTCTGCCCTTTAATTTTGGGAGGACTTGTGGAAAATCTGTTTTTTTTATGGGTTAGGATCAATTGACATTGTGGGTTCAAACTTCAATTATGACACCTTTGATAATTCTTTACCATATCAACATATTTTGAAATCCACCATTCGATTGAAAGTTATTATCACATAGATAATTCCTGTAAAAGTTTATTTTAATCTGAAATTCTTTGATATATCATTGATATACTTCAAAATGATCGTCTTATGAACTTTAGTTAAACAAATTAATTTTAATGTTATTTCATTGAGATATCAAATGATTCCATATTAATGTCAAAGTTTTATATATATCATCTATTTAATAGTAGTTGTTAATCCAACGATAATACCGATATGCAATTAAGAATCATCACAGGTGTCATAATATGATATTTAACCTCACCATGTCAAATGATTCTAACCCTTTTTTATGTATACTTTAGCAATTAAATTAGAGGACTAGTTTAGGACTAAATTGATGGTTTATTAACACATTGATAATCAATAAACCATTGGGTGAACCACTATTTTAGTCCCTAAAAGTGAATGTATAGGGCAGTCACTTTGGTCATGACTCAGACAAAAACCCAAATTAGCTCCCGAATCATCAAAATGTCAGTAAGTTCAGCTTAGTCTTTTGACGTTATAACTTGACGGTTGTGTCTTTTAGGGAGACTTTTATGATAGTAGGTTGTATACTTCAAATACTATTTTGAGAATTCAATGACTAATTTGGGGTTTGAGCTTAGTAAGATATCAAAGTGACTGTGTAGGGACGGAGCAAAGAATTAAATGTAGGGGACCAAGTTTAAAAGTATAATTTAGTAAAGAAAAAAATATATTTCAAATGCACAACATATACAATAAATTGTAAGATATATCAAAAGTTAATATTGTCAAACAAACATAAAAAGAAGTAACATTTACTTCTAAAGTTGTGTTAACCGTTGCTTCGTAGAATTAAAATTATCAATCATCATATTTGAGGTAAATTTTTCAACAATCTCATCTTCTAATAAATGCTTGTTTTAGATTTTACTTAGTTAAAAGATGTTTAAAGTCCAATACATTGAGGAAAAAAACCATTATAAATTATCATAGAAAGTTCAAAACAAAATAAATATAGAGACACAATTATAATAGCATATTAATATTAAAAAAAAAATTGTAAAAATTGTAAGGGACCATGGCCTCTACAGGTGATCCCTCTAGCTCCATCCCTCATGACACTTTCAAAGACTAAAATAGTGGTTTACACATGAACCATTGCAACATCATGGGACAAAATAGTAACAGAAAAATAAAAAATTGATGAAGAATAAGAAAAGAAGAAGAAAAAAAACCTGATCCAGAAATGATTCCTTTTGAGGTAACAATACGCTTGCTGGATATCCAGTAATGAGTATATGGAAAAAGAGTGCACTCATCCCCTTCTACCTATGTCAGTCACAAAAACCACATCTTCAAAAATAAGATTAGGAACTTCCTCATGTAAATTATAGATTGATGATTGAAAAAAGGTTAAGAAAAAGTGAAGTGATTAATGATGAAGCTTTAATACCTTGTGAGAATCGTGTTGATAGAAGAATAGAGCAAAGGAAATTAGGAGTACTAAGATAGGCAATACCCTCCACAGTAGCGGCACCATTTTTCTTAGTTGAAACAAAAGTAGTATATCAAACTTACTCTCTTTTTTTTCTCTTTATCTTTTGTCAAAACTTTAAGTAACGGATACTGATGCATTGAAACTAGTCATAAATAATAACAATAATTGAAGAGAATTTCACTCCAAAACATATGCTGTAACACGACATGGATGGAGCACGTGGACCCACCTGCCTTCGTAACTGTGTTTTTCTTTAATATTTCATAACCAAAGTTAATTTCATCATGCGTATTAACTTTTCTTTTAAACTGATTATTTAAAAAGATTGAGAAAGAAATACACTATTAATAATTAAAATGACACTAATAGTCATTTAATCATAGATTTATATAAGACTTGATCTTTGTGTTTTAGATTACAATGTCAATATTTTTAACATTAAACTAATACCTCGCGAAAGGTGGATGAAGGGTAATACGAGAACTTTTCATGGGGTTAATTACTTGCTCTAGTAATATTATGATGGCTGCGTTTTGATGGAATTCAATCTATTAATTTAACTAATTATTTAATTTTTTTGAAAGAAAAAAATCATTATAATTTTCATGTTAATGTTATCTTTTAAAAAAAATTATTGAATGGAATGTTAGGGAGCATCACTGACACCGCTTACGAATGAAGCACAAAATTTAGCATCACATACTATCTCTTGGTTTGGGGTATAGTGATTGAGATTGAAATTAGGATTTTGGAAGAATAAAAAAAGATTTAGAATGTTGCTGCCCAGGATCGAACTGGAGACCTTTAGTGTGTAAGACTAACGTGATAACCACTACACCACAGCAACTTCTTGTTAAAGCATATTCGTTTTACCCATAGATTTATATAAATACCGCTTTAACGCATATTTCACCACGATATGGTATTACTAAGCAAGAATCACGTGTTGAGGTGTTATGAAACATGATGGTAGCAACACAACTGGAATAGCTTGCCTCTACGACCGTTGTTTTTAAATCTTCGATTCTATCATGAGAATGGTGGGAAGTATCTTTTATGGTATTTTCTTGATTTTATGGTGGGAAATATTTTACAATTGAGGTCAAAGATAAAAACTCATACTATATAAAATTAAATGGGTATGGATTAAATATATTAGTACTCACTTTGACCTGCAACCGTGTATGTATATAAATATATTTGTTTATTATATATCTTTATTATTTGTCTAGGATTCTGTTTTGATGATTGTAATATATAGTTGGTTTTTATATTTTAAATATTTTTATTCAACTAAATACTATCATTTATAAATATATATATTTTGTAATATAAAACTGGTTTACATTAACGACGAGTGCGTATTATTTTTCTCTTAAAAATATTTGTAAACAAACATGTTGAAACTATTTAATTGAGAGAGTAATACTAATAATAAATTTATCCAATAAATCTTTTTATTACATTATTTATTAGAGTAAATTTATATAAGTCCTAAAAAGATAATAAGAATTGCCTACAACCCATCTACTAAATGTATATTTTGTTTTACCGTAGAATTGATAAAATTACGGTAGATGTAATTTTTCCAAAATCACTATGATTTTGTCAATTCCACCTGAAACCAACATGCACTAAAAGAATACGTGCAATAAAAAAGGAGTATGTGAGACATGTAGAATATTCATCCAGTAATAGAGTATGTTAGATAAAATGTATTACTATCATTTCTCTAGCTTGTAGATTTTACTTTTTTTGGTGAAATGTGTAAATACATATTGATAAAGGAAAGCTCAAATAAAAACCAATATATTGATCACAATTGTAAACTAATGAACAAATGACTTGCTATCTGGGTCAAAAACTACAGTACATTCTTCTGTTACATTTAAAACTGTCAAAAGTGTAATAAAGAATATCCAGAAAGAAGGATGAAAGACATCATCACAAGAGAGGAAAGAAAAATTAATCTATTCAGCTTTGCTAGGCTTTCTCTTCATTCTGCTATAAGGTCCAACTGTTCTGTCCATAATATACATGTAAATAACCTGACTCCAAGATTTATAACATGACAAATTATCATAATACTCAGGAGCAATCTCCTTCACCTTGTGAAGTTTGTTTCCAGGGATTCTTGGAAAATCATGGTGTTCGTTGTGGTAACCTACATGCCACGTGAGAAGATTCAGAGGTCCATAGTAAGAATATGTCTCTTGTTCAGGATTGAATACATAATGCTCTGAAATGAAGTGACCGGCCATTGGATGCATCCCTCCACCAACAAATGTGGCAAGTATGAGGTATGCTAAGGATTTCCAACCCCAGAAATAAACCATTGACACGTCGAGGGCGATCTGAACAGAGAAGTTGATGAATTCCCAACAACCTGGTGGTTTCGGTTTAAGAAACAACGGTCGGAATGCATAAAAGAATAGCTGTAGAAAGACCCAAATGGTTTTCGCAAGAACATTTGTTACAACGCGTGCTTCAGCGTGACTAGGGATATCCATATCAATTCCATCTACACCTTGGAAGCGGTGGTGTTCCAAGTGATACTTTTGGAAGGTTACGGACATTGGTACGCCGATAGGGAGGTTAGCGAAAATCCCAAGCCATCGGTTGTAGACCGGTGTTGAGAAAGCCAGGTTGTGACTGAGTTCATGAATAGCCAAGAAGAGATTGTGATTGAGAAATGAGCCAAAAAAATAAGCTACTAGAAGTATCTTCAACCATCCTGCATCCTTAAGTAAAATAGCAGTACCAAGCTGAAGCAAAACAACTGCACTAATCTGCAACAGAACAAAAAAAATTCAAAAACTATCAAAACACACCCTACCATACATAGGAAATATATAGATCTAAAGAAACCTATCCATATTCCATGATCCACATAAAATGCATTTCAAATCCCTATCCCAAACTAAAACCATCTACACATCTTTGAAAAAAATTTAACACTACACTGAGAGCATCTCCAATGGTAATAATCAAATGGTAATAATCAATTCATTGACGTGATTTTCACAGAATCACAATACCACCATGATTTTAGCAAAAACTAGACTTGGAGTTTCAACAAAATCCAATGTTGCTGCAATTTTGCCAAATTCATCATGAATCTAAATATACACTTACGTTTAGCAGGCCCTACAATCTCACCAACTTTCCACACAAATTGTGTAGCTCCTTAACAACTTAAAATAGATCCCACAAGTTACTATCTCAAATTCTTTAATAATCTTTTAAAAATGAATCTCACATGTTGCCTCACAATTATTATTTTTTAACCAATGATTAGGAACTATATCATTTTCTTATTCTTATTCTTATTATTATTATTTTATATATATAAACTATTATTACATATAGATCCTGGCCAATATCCTCCTGTCGTGGAACTTATAATCTAAGGGAATTGGATTTCCTACAGTTGCAGGAGGACCGTATAACCAATCTCAGCTATCCAATTTCAAATCAACAGTCGATATTATTAAATTAAAAAGACACTATTTTCAATCTAAACAGTCTAATCTCATATGAACAGCGGATATTAAAAACTGCATTTAACTGCGTGAATTTCTTACTGCAGAGAATCCAAGTCTATAATCTAGGAACACTACTAAAAATTTCCATTGGATATGATATGACCTTCGCATTAAACCATAAAAATTAAAATACACATTTGCAGCTATTTGCATAACCAGGTGTAATTAAAATAACATGGTATTATAAAATTCACCAAATTATATGAATACCTTCGCCAGTGCCACATGCAGTTTCACACATACACATTACCAAACACATGCAAGATATAAACTTTAATGAATTGGAGGGAACCAGAAAATATTTAAAATAAATAAATAGAAGAAAAAGCGATGATAAAGGATTAAAAAAAAAAAAAAAAACCTTGAAGAATGCGGAATAATCGGGACCAAAAAGCTCCTTAATTTGAGGGTATTTGGAGAGGATCTGACGACGGCGAGAAGCGTGGGGTTCATCGGTGTATGACCAGAAAAAGTCCCCAGCCATGATGACGCCTTCACGATCTTCTCCGTTTTTACCCATTTGGTTTTTTTTTTTTTTTTATTCTCTTTCTCTCACATCACATGGCAGTTTCGATGTAACGAGATTATGATTATATATATAAGAGAAAATGTGTGAGAGATTGAATAAAGGGTAATGGCTAAGAATGGAAAACAGAGAAACCACACATGCCTTCACTCTCACTGGTTTAAATTTGTTTCTTCCCCGACATTACAGCCTGGAATTTTTGTTGCTTCACCCTTTGATTTAGCAAACTAATCTATTTTAGTTAATTGCTTCATTACCCTAAAACAAATAATTATTTCATTTTTTTTAAATTATAAAGCGTAGACGGTAGTAAAATAATGATTAGTGAAAACTTCCACACTTTAACTCTTTCTCGATAAAAGTAGTAAAATATTCGTGGGGAATCTCAAATAATTAATTAAATTAAATAAATTAAAAAATTATATACATCACTTATAAATATTATCTCATATTATGTTTATAAAATTTTTATATTGTATTTTTATTTATATAATTTTTTAATTATCATTAATAAATATATATTTAGTATTACTTTTATTCACTAATTATAAATATTTATCACGTATTTTTTAATATTTATTAATAACAGAATTGTATTTGTGATTTTTTATATTCAACATCAACAATTGACTTAGATATTTGTCCTAATTTTTTTAATATTTTTTTTA
>JBBPBS010001075.1:12908683-12926190 GCA_037974835.1 Cicer judaicum | reverse complement strand
TTCTTTCCATCTCATAACAAAGAGAAGGAAATAATTTATTTTGTTTTTTATTTTCAGATTCTATACAATCACTTATTACCGTTAAATTAAATCAATTTTAAATTTGTGGCAATTAATCATAATAATTTAGTTTGTGTTTTTAAAATAAATATGAACTTATTTTGTATATGACTTTAGTAAAATATTTATTCGTAAAATAAGTTTATAACTTCATTAAAAATTATAAAGTCAACTATGATCAATTTTTCTTATAAATTTAATTTAATATTTATCTTCATTGCCTGATAGTTTAATTGAATATGCTTCAATGTTATAATATCTTAATTTGATTATATCAATTATAAGATGTTAACGATATAATATTTTTTTTTGAGAAAATATGGAAATCCAAAACCAAAACTATTCCAATAAATAGAATACATTTTTTAAAAACACTTTTGTAAAATTGAATTGTCAATCAAAATTTGTAATTTTGAAATTTTAAATAACTGTAAGTTTTTTAGAAGAAAATTAAACAGGCCGAATCTTTCCTTTATATTTTTTGTTTTTTTTTTTGCTACTATGGCAAATTTGTGCGTATTTTGGAATTTGGATGCTTTCTCCTATTTGTTAACTCCATGCCCTTTGGTTATGAGTTATGGTTATAAAGCTTTTTGTTGAAAATTTTAAAAATGTTAATTTGTCTTATAAAATAAAACTCTATGCGCTGTTCTCAATAACTTTTTGAAATTTAGTCAAAAGAATAAAACAACTTTTTGAACTACAATATAATAATTATCAAAATACGTGTGACTATGAAATATTCGGTTCAAATTATGAAGAGGTCGGAATGGATGGGGGTATGATTTGTAAGCATGTTAAATTAAAAGTGGAAGAAATTTGAAAAGGAGATAAAGACCAATAGAAATCAATAGTGAAGATATTTGAAACTACTATAGTGTACAAATCACGGGTTACATTAAATTTGATATTGATTAATTCCCTTTTAATATTTGATCCGTTTAATTTTTAAATAATTATTTATTTCTTAATTAAATTAAATTTAGTGAAATGTGAGTTTAATAAAGACAAAATGAAATGACGACGATATTAAGTTGATCATAAGACGAGTGCTAAATAGTAATTCTTAAAAAAATAAAAATATAAAACAATTCAGTAAAATTATATATATTTGTCAATTCATTCAATAATAATAATATTTATTTAAATAAGTAGAAATTATATCGATTAATAATACAATTCAAACTCGTTAAAAATGAAAATGATAATCTACAAACAAATTCATAACATTCAAGTTAATAGTATAAAATCATATAGTGCCTACAAATGTTATAAAACCTACGAATATGAAGAAAAAATATTGAAATGTATGAAATACTAATGTTTTTAGAGCTACAACGTTGAAGACGTCAAAATTAATTATTGAATTTGCGCTATATCAAAATTGATATGTCAATTTGAAATCAAATAACTGTCAAAACAAGGCGGAAAACCAAAATAACACTACAACAAAGCAGAAAAACAAAACATAACAACAAGATGGAAAACCAAAACAACTCCAATCCGATCTTTTTTTTAACTTGTTTATATGTTATTCTTATTTTTTGTTCTTGTTATTTTTGAGACCAAATAAGACTCAACCCATTATTTACGAGATAAGATGGATTCACATGATAGACCGAGTCCTATATACCCCTTCATGGACAACAACGATTCACGTAGCATGTAAGCTAAGTCAGCAGTTGGAGGGAGCATAGTTAGTTAAAATAGAACACATAGATAAGGTGACTCTACTCAGGGTTTAGAGTTTAGGCGATGAGGGGATTTATTTTTGTGTAATGTCTTGGGACATCCCTTCCCCTTCTGTGAGCATGTGTTGTGGAATTTTCTTCTTGTGATGCTCTAAGCTCCTTCTAATGGTATGATATTTCTTCTTCATCAATCCCTTCTCTACGTTGTATAGCACGACTATTACATGTATCATATGATTTCTTCAATGATTTGATTTATAAATATCAAAAGTGTAAAACGTTGTTATATTATCGATCAATAACAACCGCCAAATTATTAAAAATATTTTATTTTTATCAAAGTTACCTCAATATTTTATTTTTATCAAAGTTACCTCAATAAATAATTGTAATATATTGCATAAAACTTTTTATTAGGTACATAACAATTAAACTTTTTCGACAATGTCTATGGCATTTGAAAATTACGTTATCTATTGTGTGCAAGTGCATAATTCTCTTATAATATAATATTGAATTTGTCACAATACATAATAACTATATTATTTAATATTGTAATTTTATTTTTAAAGAGATGTTAGAACTTAGATATTTTTTTTAAAAAAACTCTTAGAACTTATAACATACACTTAATTATTATTTTAAATAGTAATTTTACAATGAAAAGTTCTTCTCTCACCACCATATATGTTTTCGAATAAACATTTGAAAATTAGTTAATCAAACCGTGTAAAAAGTATATCTGAATTAATTTATCCAGATAAAAATTAAAAACTTTTGAAAAAATGAGATAAAAAGCCCACTATTCTTATTATAACTCGAGCACCAACTCATAACAATTTAAAAAACCCTCGATCCTGCACTACAAATCTTGAGACACTTTTTTTCACATGTAAATGTAATCAAGGCTTAAATGTTGGAGTGCATTGCATATTTGTTTCATCTTTTTTAATAAAAATAATATATTAAAAATAACCTAAAAAACCTAATTTTATAAAAGTTTCTTTGCAATATTCTTCTAAACTTTTTTTTTGGATGGCATATTCTTCTAAACTAATACTCCCATCCCAACACATTTTCTAATTATTTTTTCAACACTGATTTGTCAAGTGCGTACGATCTTCTTCCATAGTTCCATATTGGTCCAAACTCAAAGTTCATATTGTTTCTCAAGAGATTCACATTTAAACACGAGAGGCACATAATATGCAAACCTCTTAATAAGTAATTCAATCTGTACAAAGATATACAAATGTTGCTAGATACAATTTACAATCTCAACTTCACCACCAAAACCATGGTAAACTCTGGAAGACGTGGAAGCAAGCACTGTAACTCTATAAACTAAATTCACCAAATTACATTCCAAGTTTATGTAACTAAAACCCATCAAAGAACACTTATCTTAAGTGAGAGTCATAAGGGTCAAAAAGTGAGTCGGGAATGATCAAAGGTAACTTATCTATGTACATGAAAAGCCTTCTAAGATTCTCCCTTGTAACTGTTTCCATGTCTACTATATCCTTACTATCGGTGAATATCCAGAGATCGCCCGAGTTCACTCTTTTGAGACTGTCACGACAAAAGGGGCATGACTGCGATCTTGCTCTCCTGCGAAAAAAAGGCATGGCAAAATTCAATGTAAGCTAATGCGTGTATTGGCCATTAACACACTTGTACAGACTATCAGTGCGTGCATCGAGAGTCTTCAGATAAATAATTCATTATTCCATCCAGTAAGAAGTGTAAGTGCATTTGGATTGAATGAGTAAATGTGATTTATAACCATGCCACTGTGATTTTGTTGAAGCTACAAAAGTGTAGCTTTTGTAAAAATCACAATAGCATACCGTGATTCTGCTAAACTCATTGTATATCCAAAATGCACTACGACTGACAAGTTAAACACTGAGCATCTATCAAAACAATGAACTATTACACATAAATTAGAAGATCAAAGTGCATACATAGTCTTCAGTCTTCACAACTATAGAGTTTCACAAATACCTCTTAGATCAATAAAGCATTATCAATATAATAACTAAGCTTAAAGGACAACAGTCTGGGTTCATAGTCTAATCCATTAGAATACTTCCATACAATTCAAATCAAATCAAGGACAATATGCATATAGTATACCTGGCAAGCTCACAGTATCCAAACTGAGTGTTAGCTCATCCTAAAACACTGTGCCTGATTCTCATAAATCATAAATAAATTGTAAATTTGTTTCCCATTCTCTGTGGCAAAGAAATCTAATAAATTTGTTGCTTTCTAATCATTGTAAATCCGTACTAGTATATCCTATAAAAAGCTATATATTATTTCTCCTAAGTTAAGAAGAGCCTCTTCATGATTGCTCCTTCCTCACATCTAAAGAGCAACATACTTCACTAAAGGATGAAAGGGCAATGATCCCCACTAGACCACACAATTCAAAACTAAGGATCTGAATACGCAAGGAATAAAATCACATTAATCCACATAAAGAAGAATTTAACAAAAGATTCCAACACGTAATTCAAAACACAATTCATGAAAATTGGAGTTGGGTAAGCGGTGGACCGTGGACATAGAGATTCCTGCATTTTCCTTCTCTCAAGTCCACATTCCATATGTAATAATATTGAGATTATAAAGTACTTTGTGTATGTGTGTGTGTGTAATATCCGATCACAATACAGACGCAGACCATTTTTTGAGCATCTTTACATCATATATTTGGACCTAGGAGATATACAACATATTGCTTAAGAAAAAACAAAGAATCAAGACGTGGGGAAAGGAGAAACAAAGCCACAACTTCATACTTATTAATACCACAAGTCGCCGTCGTAAAATAAGGAATGCATGAGTAAGAGAGAGAAAGAGTACCATTCGTGGTAACATTTCAGGCACATGGCATGGTTGCAGTCAGGCAACACAATCTTACTATTCATCTCCATGCATATTCCACACTCTTCTTCTCTTTCGATGTCTATATCTGAGGTTTGTCTATGCTCCTCCTCATCTCTTTTACGATATCTTTCCATGCATACAACCTTCTGTTTTTTATCCTCTGTGTCAGTGACACCGTTTTGAAGTTGAATTAAGGAGGGATATATGACCGCTGATCAATACACAATTTTAGTATATCAGCATTCCACAGACTCAAATGCAAACTTTTTCTTTTTAGTAAATAAAATGCAAACTATTTTATTATATTACAAACGAAAAAAAAGGAAGATATACCATAGAATTCCCTAATACTTGCTTTTCTTTCATGTGTAGACATGGTAGTTGTCCCATCCACATACACCTGCAGCATGAGGAAAATTTGTCACCTTGACCAAATTTCTCATTACAAAATGAACCAGTGTTGTCAATCGCGAAAAATAACGGTTAGATCAAAACCTGCTATGCTACAGTGCTATAGCATCAATATAGCCGCTATTTGAGAATATTTTTGTACTAAATAATGTAATCGCACAACAATAGTGATTTGTTCAAATTCTGCTATGTTATAGCTGCTATTAGACAACATTGAATTGAACAAAAAAAATAAAAACACCAAACCTTGTAAATTAGGATTCTTAATAGTCCAAGGGCTCCAGCAAGATTGCAATCTGTCCATTGCACAAGAAAAAGAAACAGGTGTGCTGCTGGACTGTATGACATCCTCATCTGAAGACATGCACCGTCATATTCCCTCGGAAAATCTGATGCCCTGCACGTCCAATTGCATGATGAAGTTATAGCTTTTATACTCATAAATTATAAATACTAAGAACAATGGATGGAGAGGAAAAAGAAAAGGCAACCTACCAAAGTCTTATCATTTCAAATTTTTAATGTTCAGAAAGAACACCATTCAGAACTTAAGTCATTTATCAGAATCTTACTCTAGTCCAATATCACTAGAGACTCATCACAAAACAGCAAATAACTTCAAAACATTGAACAAAAAACAATAACTGGCTTTATAAGATAATGTAATGCATATTAGAGATCAATGTCATGATGCATTACTTCAAATTACTACACCTGCCAACAGGTGACAAAGTCCCACATACCATAAAGGTGGAAAAAATAGTCACCATACCCACAACAGAACAAAAACTCAGATACTTTTTTAAACTAGAAATTCAGATAAATGAAAATAACAACAAAAAAAGCTCCAAATGAGTACAGAGGTAAAGAAGGCCAAAGTTTTTTACTTTTGCATATAAGACACAAAATGAAACAGTGCAAACATTCATTCATTTACAAAATTTATTTAAAACAAAAAAGTCAGTGGTAAATATATGTGACTCAATACTACAAGTATTAAGCAAACACAACATCATAAGGTAGAAGCTATATGAAAAATTTCACCAATGTTGATTTTGAAGTATTAATTAAACTATCCCCAACAAGATCGAAACACTGTTTGATTGTTGAGTATAAATTAGAATCATGAATTTGCAGTGAAATAAAGACAACGGTAAATTAATGGAGAAAAAAACAAAACTTTGATGTTTGACTTGAAAGAAAACAAAAAAAAATCAGGGGTTAAAGATAAACCCCAGAAAATAATTCCCAAAAAAAGAAGAAAAAAAACTCACACTCTACCTCATGATCCAATTCCAAATATTCAAAAAATAAAATCTTTAAAGGAAGGATGTCTTACCCTTAAAAACAAAACAAAACAAAAATGAGTTTTTAAAAAAGGGTGTGAGAGTTGAAAGGAAAAGGAAACTGACAAGTTATTAGCATGATGAATATCAGCTTCAAGCAGTTTAAGGGATTCCTTGAAAGATCTTCCCATGGAAGAACCACCACCACCTATGTACATATTTCAGATTATCAAATCAAAATTTACTTTCTTTTCAATCAAAAACCAACAACAACGTCTTTCATACTTTCTTCTTTCTCTCTCTCTCTCTCTCTAGAAGTAGCAGTAGCTCTAGACTACTGTGCCGTCTATTCTCTCCTTCAACACATACCCAAATGCTATTAAATGGACACGTGGCATTCTACTATTTATTTAATTATTTTATTTTATATAAGTCATAAATAAAAATAATATAATTAATATTTTTTTTTATTGATTCAAGTATATCACCTAAAAGTGACATACAGCTGACTTCTAATTTAAATTAAGATAATAATTAACTTAATAACATCATAAAGTTATGAGTAAAGTATTATGAAAAGATATAAAATAGTTAATACTGTAATTATTATAGTACTATCTAGATAATAATCATAACTAAAAGAATATATATAATTAATAATAATATAGTTAATTGAGTTGGTTCGTGGATGAATATGTAAGGACAGTCTTATCCATATTGCCTTGTTTTTAGGCCTTGATGATGGCTTTTCGCACTAACCATTCCATCTTTCCCTCACCTATATTATATGCCTTTTATTTTTTGCCATTCTCTCCTTTTATCCTTATTTTAATCTAAAAAAATATATTATGGGAAACATCATGTCAACTCCATTCAAAATCACCAACCTCAACCATGATTTACATTTAATTTAGACATTATTTTTTTATAATAGTTTAATGAAGAAGTAAATAAAATTGTGGTTATTTTAATTTAAATTTGAATTTAAATCCATTAAGAAGTTTCAAACAGTTATTCAAGTAAAACAACATGTAAATTATATTTATTTTACACATTTTCAATATAAATATGGTTTTATTTTTTGCAAATAAAAAATATTCATAAGACCAAGAAACAAAAATTTCAAATTTTTACAATTGGATAGTACAAAGCATTTCAACATTTTTTACGAGACTTTGTGACACTTTAGATTAACAAGGGTGAAGAGTATTGTTGGTACATCAAAAGAAACAAAAATGGAATGAAGTCTTAATAACTTATAATTCAACTATAATGTAAGTAAATTTTGGTTAAAATTTGTTTTACTTTAGATTTAAGACAATGCTTCTTTTATAATGTTCATTGACACTTGAATCTAATTATTAGTTCATCAATTTATTTAATGAAGTAATATATGATTGAACCATATACATATTATAATGATAGTTATTTAAAGATTATTGTAAATATAAGACAAATTTTTTCCACAAATAAGTATAAGATAACTTATTAATAATAGTTTAAAATCCTTGAATAGTATCACTCGTACTAAAATCATATATATATTTATAATTTATTTTTTTGTCTTAAAAAATATAATTTATAATTAATTCACACAATTACAAAATTCCGTTTTAAATTTAAAATAATATACCTAATTTAATAATTGATATTTATCAATTAAATTAAAATTTAAAAATAATTTAAATTATTTTATATAAAAACATTATCTTCTAAACATCTTTTAAAAGAAATGACAAAGTAAACTATAAGCTAAATAGATAAAAATAATAATTAGACATTTGTTTAAACTTTTTACCCTACATGATCATGGTTGTGGTCAAATTCATTAACAACATTAACAAACCTGATTCTAATATATCATGAAAAAAAGGAATTAAAAAAAAATACATCATGGAGGTTGAAAATTCCAACAGAGAACAAGGTTAATAATGAATAAATATTTAAAAAATGTTTGAAATTTAAATAATCATAATATCATATTTTATAAATAGATATTAATAATCATTTTAATTTTATGATTAATATAATAATTTAAATTATATTAATTTCATAAAAAATATTTATTTTTTATTTAATCAACAACAATTAAATTATTATTTTATTTATAAAATAAAAAGATTATAAATATTTTTATAATATATTTCGATCGTTATTAAAATTTCTGACAATTTTTAAAAATAAAATAATAAACTATTTATTAAAATGATCTTTAATATAACTCATCTATAATATAATCAATTAAAATTATTTTCAAATATTAAGCCAGCTTGACTTTTATAGGGCACCACAAAGTGACCGATATTAAATATTTAACGCAAATGCTTAATAATTAAAATGTCAGTCACATCACATCCACCATTTCTCCTTTTCCGCCCGGTAATTAAGATTTGGCATTCAATGATGGCATTTATTAATGAGAGTTTTCTCTGTTTTGTTTTTAAGTAGATTAAATAGTATAGAAATTATATATGATTATGACATTTCAGTTTTAAAGTTGATATACAACATCTAGCTTAATAACATCGTTAACTTATAAGTTTTAAGATTCATCTATATATACAAAATAATAATATATTTTATATATTTAATTATATTTTCTATTACTTTATTTTTATTTATTTGTTAAATTAGTTTTTTAAAATATAACTTTTTTTTGTTTTTTTAATTTTTAATAAAAGATACATATTTTAAATAATTTAATATATAATTTAATAATATTTAATATCTATAAAATTATAAAACTCATTTAAATTATCACTAATAATTTATAAAATTATTTATTATTTATTTCAATTTATAACACATATACAAATAATGCACTAGATAATTCTATATATTAAAATATATATTATATCGTAATATATATTATATTGTTTAAAATATATTAAATAAACAATATTTTAATTAAAACATTTAAAAAAAAATCAAAATTTTAAATTCAAAGATAAGAAAACTAATTTTATAATTCAATAAAATAAAATAAAAGAATGAAAATACAATTAAATTTTTTATATAATATACAAAACAATAATACTAATAATGATACTATTTTATCAAATAAGTTGACTCAAACAACTTATTTATAAAAGATAAATGAAGTTAAAACTCAAATTTGTAGGTATCAATATCTTTATAATACATAATAATGAACTGTATTTACGGCGGCACATAGTAGACTATTGTATGCGAATGATTATATACCCGAAATAAAGTAAAATAGCTCCCATGATTTTGTTGACACAACAGCCAACAATCAACCACTTACCTCGGAGTAGCACCTACATTATTAACTAGCTATCATACCTACTACTACGGATTTTATTTACTTTCCAACTATATCTTATAGTATCCGTTCTCTGTTTTTGACATTTATTTAAATGTTATAATTTTGTGTAATGAACGTATGAAATGAAATTTTATATTTATAATAAATTTAATTTAAATTTTTTTATATTTGTTAAATACAATTTTTTTGAGTTAAATATTATTTATGAAAAAAAAATATATGTTTACATAAAGGTTATGTTTATAATGAAATTAGTTTAATTTTTTTATGTTTGAATCTATTAAACATTTTTTTTAGTATTGTATTTAAAAATAGTAAGTATTCTAAAAATAAATAAATAAAGTACTATTATTAAAAAAGTACGGTAGCTTAGTAAATTAAAATGATTGGTGAGTTATGTGTAAGATAAAAGTAATGTGGTGGATCAAGTAGTGGTGGTTCAAGTAGCCCTGTTAGCTGTTTTCTCTTGCTTTTCTTTTTATCTATTAATTTTTTTAACTATATTAATGCACAAATTTGAGACAAATTGAACAAGTACGAAAAACTCTTAATCAATTTGTTCTACAAACTTCATCTCAACAAGCACAAAATTTAAGCCTCTTATCATTGTTGTAAACTCAAGGAAACGAGGTAACCAAAAGAAAACATAGTAAAATCTCTTATAGTGTTTGATTACATTTTAATAAGAGAAATGAAGCAGATACATGTAAGTATTGTAGGAAAGTGTATGCAACCTCAATATATTTTCCCGTAAAATAAAAAATAGATTATTATTTATGTATATCTCGCCAACCAAACCCAACTCAATATGTTCTTGATCGGATTTCGGGTTAAATGAAAAAAATACGAGTTTAAAACTTAACCCAACCCAAAGATAATTGACTAGATATTGAGTTTTATCAAAATAAGTCCAACCCAACTCACGTACACTTCTACATATAAGGGTATGATTTGATATTTAATGAATATTCATAAAAAAAATTGGTGTAATCATTGTAATCCTACTACATATGATAGACCCCCTCTTCACTTTTTTTAAAAACATGTCTTGAGGCATATGCAAAAGCTAATAATGTTAGCATACAATTTCCCATCAAAGTTTGGGGAGAAGCGGAGGAAAATTTTCTTCTACATAATTGTTATCCAAAGTCATTCAAGAGCCTCACATCAACCTCATGAGAATAGACTTCAGGAGATAAATTTTTTCCTCATTCTTCTTGTCATTATATGATGTCTTAAATTCATGCAATTAGATTTATTGGTAATTGTTCATGACATAATATCTCAAAATGATATATGTTTATTACAATGTACAATACATTTTAATATGTGATATTAAAACACTTTTATTTATTTCTTACATGACATTTTTAATGTAGGTATTACAATTCATAAATGATGTCTGCGTCTCATGTGGATTTGATTGCTTCCACATGAGATTGAAGATCTAATCAAGTGATTTTTTGAGATAAAGTGGTAAAATAAAAGGGAAAATAAATAAATAAACATGGATTAGATGGAGAAGATGAAAGATGCACCACAATCAAGAGTGGTTGATAAGCCAATGTGAAATCGCCACAATGGTAAAGAAATTCATTGATAAGATTCAAGTTCTAATCTAAGAACTCAAAGATGAGATATATCTCACTAATTCTAATCCATTTCAAAGTTATCTCAAAAAAGACTCTTACAAAGTATTTTAGAAAGATTTACCTTATTCCTAAAATGGACCAAAGGCCAAATCTCTAGACCCATATTGGGCTTACACTCCTTAACCAAAAAATTTTCAATTCAAATTAAACACAAATAAAACTAAAAACTATTATAAAGTCTGACTTTAAAAATTCTTTGTTTTTCCTCCTAATTAGCTCTTTTTAGGCCCTCATCATTCCCTCATTCTTAAAAGAAATTTGACCTCGAATTTAGCTCAATCATAATCTACAAGAAGAAAAAAATACAAGTCAAATACATGAAGAACAATATTAACGCTACCACCGGGGTCAAATGGAAATTGTGAAAAACCACTAAATGTGTCAAGTAGTTGAATCACAATTCCACTTTTTGCATTCAACAATCCAACATATTCATTTCCAATATAAGGAGTTATCAAGATAGAGATAAATAATATATCTTGAAGTTGATATTAAGTACCAATGTTACCTTCCTTGGATTGGAATTGGAGGCGAACAAGAAGTTACTTTGTATTTCCAGAGGCTTAAGCGCAAATTGAGCATGGACATTCATTTTATCATAAACAAATGAATGTTCTTTTTGAAACAAGACAAGTCTCTCAAACAACTTAGGAGTATCATATAGAAATTTAAAACATTTGTCACTAAAAGAAATAGTAAGGAGAGGTGTAATAGTGCAACTATCAACTAATTCCACATGTAAACATTTACCTTTCATAGAAAATCTCCAGATACCAACTTTATTGTTAACACAAGAGCAAGT
Organism: Cicer judaicum; assembly: GCA_037974835.1. Taxonomy (NCBI): domain Eukaryota; kingdom Viridiplantae; phylum Streptophyta; class Magnoliopsida; order Fabales; family Fabaceae; genus Cicer; species Cicer judaicum. Next base: position 12,914,101 of record JBBPBS010001075.1, on the reverse strand, counting down.
ATTTAAGTTAGCAAACCGATGTTTCTTAAGAATCCCAACATATTCTTCAAAATTTTTGTCATCCACTAAAGTTAATTTAGAAAGCACAACAATACATTTATTAATAAAATCATTCAAGTCTTGGCTCAAAATTCTCAAATCAAGTTTAGAAGAATAAATGGATCAAACACTTGATGCATCATGGTTTCAACTTTCAAATGAGGCTTATGAAAATGACACAAGTTAGGCATTTCAATATGAATATTTGCAAATCTATCAAGCATATGAGGAGGAAATTTTTCAAACAATTTAAGAGAAACATGAATTAAAGTAGTAGTAGAAGAATTAAAGTTGCTAGGATTCAAATCAATATTTTTCTTGCAAGGATCCTTTTGAGAAACATTTGGCCAATCACCTTTAACTTCAATGGATTGTGGGTATTACTTTTTTGGAGACCTATTTTTGTGCTTTTGAACATAAGAATCAACAAATTTAGGAAAATAGTTAGACTCAATTTCTTGCTCTTTATCTCACAAATTTTGTTCCACTACACATTTCTTTTCTTTAATTTTCATTTTCTCTCTCAAGGCTAACTTATTTTTTCTTCTTTCTCTTTCTTTTATTTGATTTTCTCTTTTTCTCTCAAAACTAGTTTCTCTACTTTTCTTGCCTCTTTTGTATATCAATTTTTATAAAGATATTTCACATACTCCTGATCTAATACAAAATCTCGAATATATTCTTCATATGATATACTTTCCTTTTTTTTTTTTCTTGTTCCTTCTTTTCATATTGTTTTTGTCTTTTCTCTTTTGCATGTCTCATATCATCTCTCTCAAAATCTTTTTGCCTCATTGCTTTTTAGATATCTCTCTTTTCATATCTTATTTCATCCTCACCATAATCTCTATATAGTATCTCCTTTCTTTATCTCTCCTTCCATACCTCATTTCCTCCTCATCATAATTTTCACACCTTCTTTCTTTTTCTTTAAATTTTCTCTCATACCTCATCTTTTTCTCATCATAACATATAAATTTTCTTTCTTTCTCAATTTCAAACCTATCTTTGTTTTGAGAAGATCTTCCATGATGAGATCTTCTATCTCTTTGATTCACAAACTTTTCTCTCAAGGCATTCATTTGAGTATTTAATATTTTTGTAAAGTGACTCATAAGATAATTGATTCCAGGAGAAAAGTGGTTTGATTCACTTTCACTCATGATAAAAAAAGGCCTTCACCACTCACTAAGTGTTTACACTCAATAAATGTATCACTCAATGATGGCTTTTTTTTCTTTCAATGACGTGCTCTCTTGCCTTTTTCCACTCAAACTCCTCATTGAAGTTCTTAAAAAGAACCCAGATAAAAATTCAAATTAAAGAACCGAAACACAATGTAACAAGTCCACAAAAGCTATCAACACAAGAGTTTTAAGACGGAAAACTCTAAGACAAAACTAAGAGAATTTAAAATGACAAACAAGAAGAAAAAAAAAACTATGTAAATGAAGACACACTCAAGTAGATTATAAAAAAAAACAATAAAAATTAGAATTAAATGACTAAGTGATCCAAATATGTGGGAGGTGAGATACTAAAATCAAACTTGCAATGTCTAAAAGAGGGAAGAAGAATGCAACAGATGTTTGATGTTTCATTAAGAATAACTCTGGAATTTTTATTTTTTTTGCAAAATACCTTTTTTTTCAAAAGTACTTTTGTGCATAATTACTTTTTTCTCAACACTTGTATTTTTAGATTTTTTTCTACATATTTGAATTCCTCTCATTTTTCTAATCAATTTAACCTTTTGAATTTTCAGAATTGGACTTGTATGAAAGAAATAACATCAAAAACAAATTTAGAAGTGAAATTTTGGATCAAACAATTGCAAGTGAAGATGAATGCATATTTTTTTTGTGCGAATTTTTTTCCAGCAACTTCAGATTTCGAATTTCACACAAAATGAAGCATAAAATTATCAAACTAAACCATCTCATACATATTATAACACTTATAATCAACTAACAACTCAATATTACACAAAATTAGAGATCAAATTTCAAGAAATTAACCTAAAATTTCAAAATTTTAAAGAACATCAAAAACTTTAAAACAAAAATTAAGAACAAATGTTACCACTTGGTGACAAGCTCTGAATACCAAATGATGTGGATTTGGTTGCTTCCACGTGAGATTGAAGATCTAACCAAGTGATTTCTTGAAATAAAGTGGTAAAATAAAAGGGAAAAGAAAGAAACATGGATTAGATGGAGAAGATGAATGAGGCGCCACAATCAAGAATAATTGATAAGTCAATGTGTAATCGCCACAATGGTAAAGAAATTTATTGATAAGATTCAAGTTTTAATCTAAGAACTCAAAAAGGAGATATATATATATCACTAATTCTAATTCATTTCAAAGTTATCCCAAATGAAACTCTTACAAAGTATTTAAGAATAATTTATCTTATTCCTATATTGGGCTTACACCACTTAAACAAAATTATTACAATTCAAATTAAATACAAATAAAACTAAAAACTATTATTAAGTATTGACTTGAAATATTATTTGTTTTTCTTCCTAATTAGCTTGTTTTTCTTCCTAAAGAGTATATATACCACTTTATTCTTCTCCTTCATTTTTTATTTTGTAAACAAGACTAAGTACCCAAATTGCATAAAAGTATTGATTACTTTTGGTACTAAGAAAATGAAGAAGTTTCAAATTCATCATCTAAAAACTCAAATACAAAATAGCATGAACTCACAGCCATTTCAAATAGGAGGCTTCTTAATGCGGAATTTGGGTGAAAGACAAGTAAAATATCATACTTTAGACTTGATTTTTATGGAGATAAAATTCATCATCCTAATAATTATCTTAAAAAAAATATTTATATACAATCATAAATACCTTTTGGAATTTTGAAAGACGATATTTGACAAAATATTTATTAAATTAATTAATGTGGGTAAAATTTATTAAATTTACACACTTAAATTAAAACTTCCCATTTTGTAAATGCATAAAAAAGGAAATTAACAAGAAAAACAAAGATAAAAAAATGAACCTCGCATTGGGTTGAATATGACGAACAATAGATGAATTGTTGTTATCGGAAAGGAGAACTGAGACAGGGGAGCAAAGAGCGACGGAAGGGGAAGAAAGATTTTCCGTTTTGCAAAGGAAACAAATTATATCGACCATGCAAACTCTCCCAATACATTTGCAATTAAATTCCCCTTTATTATTAATTAGGGTTTGAGGTTTGTTGTTAATGGAATGGTGGCAATTCCAAACGCTGATGTAGCTATCACCGAATTTCTTGATTGCGTTAAGAGCGTCAGCTATGGTGTCGGTGATAGAAATGGACCTGAGTGGCGGTTTGCCAAGACATAGATCAGATACATCATGCCCTGATACTGCTAATCTTACTGCCATACACACCCCACAACCGCAACCAACAAAAATAACAATTTACAATTTAAATTATTTGAGAGAGGACAAAAGAAAAAGATCTATATGTTTCCTATCTTTCTTTTTATCTCTCTCTAGATTTTGATTTTGATTTTGATGTCTCTTTCTTAATTCTCTCACCATTCTAAACTTCACTTTCTTACCATAAAAATTGCCTAAAATTACTCTATCTATGAAATTACAAAGGTACATAATTAAATGAGAGAGAAAAGGGTTTTGGTAATAAGGATGGTTGTGACTTGTGAGAGATACATTGGTGGCTGAAAATTTAAGTGAATGTGTTTGGATATTTAGGGGTGTTTGGTTACCATTGGTGGCTGAAAAGGATATCCTCAAATGAGTGACCACATCTGAATCAATAATCATTTAGTTAGTGTTGCATGCATCAATCTTAGTATATAATTTTAATATCAAGCAAGTTTTTATCAAAACAACAAATTCTTAACAATACTCAACAAACTATATATGAACACACAAATACATATTAAAGAGTAGAGTTGAGAAAAAATACACCAAAATTTATACCGATTTCAATGCTTCATCATCATTTTTAGTTTACAATTAGTCACCGTATAATTGTAGGAGAGTTTATATTTTTATAAATTGATACAATGCTTACAAGATCATTGAGAATGAATTTACAACAAAAAATACCTACTGTTTTTTAAGAATCATTCACAATCCCAAACTTTAAAAATAATTTATTGAACAAAAAATACTGTCTTCAATTTAATTACTCATCAATATCTAAATATATCCTATATTAATTAGGAAGATCCTATATTTTATCTCATTAGGTGTAGAATGTGATACTCCACAAATCATCACACCATGCACACTAAATAGAAACAAATGCTATAATTTCTTTCTCAAAATTTCACACCCCAATAAGATGAATTTGAAAACTTTTTTTTCTAGTAATTTAGATGTTCTGATTTGGAAAATAAATAGGTGAAGATATGGATGATATTATGGAATTTTTAGATCAACGATGTCTATAAGAATTGGTTCAAAGAGAAAACATAACTTAATTCATTTAGAATAGAGTTTTTGACCGTGTGAATTGATGGATACTTAAGCATGAAGTGATTTACATGTGCTATAAAACCAATAACTAAAAATTGAATTGTCACGAATCCATTCATAAAAGTGTAAATTGATTCATCCTTGAGTCTGAATTTAATAAATTAATTTATACCAATCTGAATAGATTCAAGTGCTTTAAATTTCACATAATATATTTTGGTCAAATGATGAATTGAAAATGCAACTGACCTAGTTTATTTGAGTCATAAAATTGATAATATTTGTTTACTCAATGATAACCAATGATGTGTTAAAAGGAGGCGTTCTTACCAATATTGATTACTTGTTGATATTATATTTTAAGAAAAATAAACGTGAAACTGATCAGAAGATGAGATTGTTGAATATATTTAATTTTTCAATGAGTCAAATAAGACATTGAATTGAATGAATTTTAAAAAGGAAGTCTCGAAACTAATATTTATTAGTATTAACGTGTCTCTTTGAATTATTATTTTTTATATGAATTCTCTTTGAAATTTTCATCCAACTATTGTACTTCGAAAGGCATTAGTTTAATTATGTTACTTTTTGATGTTTTGTAAAGGTAATATAGATTTTTCAATCAAATTAGAATCAATTTGTGATGATAAATTACTTAATGGAAATTTATGTTAAATTATTTAGTGTGAAATTTAAAACTTATCATATTAGCTTTTATTCTCGAACTATATAATTTATTCATTAAAAAGAAAGAACAATGGTCAACTCAATAATAGATAACGATTAAAATATTTATTATTATAATCCATATAAAAATGATTTATTTTAAATGATAAAATAATACAAAATAGAAAATAGTAAATAAAAAGAATTATTATTATAGAATACTATCTTTTAGAAATAGACCATTTATTTTTAGTCA
>JBBPBS010001075.1:12857025-12908429 GCA_037974835.1 Cicer judaicum | reverse complement strand
AAGACTTTAAAATATTTTTAATTTAATTATTTAATTTATAATTTAACAATTTAATTATTAAGTTAAAGTTATAAATTAATTAATAAATATTTAAAATTAAATAGTTAAATTATTATATTAATAATACCTTAAAATTTTATAAAGTATATATCATGATAGAAATAACTTGGAACATGTAACATGTAACATGGATTTTTACAAAAAAAAATAAATACCCAAATTAGTAATAAATTTTTTTTTAAAAAATAAAATTTATTTTTTTTAAATGACTAAAATAAAAGTTGATATTTTTAAAGACATTAGAAATATATTTAATTTTTAAAAAGAAACTACAAATATTTCAATCAAAATAGTTTTCCAATGATGTAACTTCCACCCAATGATGCAACATATGCATGCATTTGAATCCAGTTGGGTCTCGGTTTTTCCTTTTTCTTAGTTTTGGTACAAGGCTCCTGATTTTTCTATTTGAGGTATTATTTTTTAAAATTAAATATTTTCCTCTCATAATTTTTGGTGAAATCTTCTCATTATATTTTATTATATTTTTAACAAGAGAAGCTTCTCATTTTATTTACTAATGTTTGTTTGGACTAATTTTATGGCTACTGGTTAAGAAAATAATAAACAATAGTTTTATCAAAAAAGAAAATATAAAACAATAGAGATTTTAAGAGCCTGCATTTTGGAACTGTTTGATTCAACAGAAAAATGGCGACCAACGCTGCTAGAGCCGCATTCACCACCGTGCCTTTAATTTCACCACATTCTCCAAACCCAAACAACATTTTCCGATCCACCGTTCCGTTATCCTCACACTTAAACACACCCTCCAAACTCCAACGCCGTTCTCTCCGAATCTCCGCTTCCCTCTCAAACAACCCCACACACCAACTCACTCCCCTCCCCTCGACCGAAAAATTCATTTCCCGATTTGCCCTCGACGAACCTCGAAAAGGCGCCGACATTCTAGTCGAAGCTCTCGAACGTCAAGGCGTCACCGATGTCTTCGCCTATCCCGGCGGCGCGTCATTGGAAATTCACCAAGCACTCACGCGCTCCACCACCATCCGTAACGTCCTTCCTCGCCACGAACAAGGTGGAATTTTCGCCGCTGAGGGTTACGCTCGTTCATCCGGCCGCCCTGGTGTCTGCATCGCCACCTCCGGTCCCGGCGCCACTAACCTCGTCAGCGGTCTCGCAGACGCTATGCTCGATAGCGTTCCTATTGTCGCTATCACCGGTCAAGTCCCCCGGAGAATGATCGGTACCGATGCATTTCAAGAAACTCCGATTGTTGAGGTAACTAGGTCAATTACAAAGCACAATTATCTTGTTCTGGATGTTGATGATATACCTAGGATAGTGAATGAAGCTTTTTTCTTAGCTACTTCAGGAAGACCTGGACCTGTGTTAATTGATATACCTAAAGATATTCAACAACAAATTTCGGTTCCAAATTGGGAACAACCTATGAAATTAGCGGGGTATGTGGCTAGGTTACCAAAGTCACCTTCTGAGTCACATTTAGAACAGATTGTGAGGTTGATAATGGAATCTAAGAAACCTGTTTTATATGTTGGTGGTGGTAGTTTGAATTCTAGTGAGGAATTGAGGCGTTTTGTGGAGTTAACTGGTGTTCCTGTTGCTAGTACTTTGATGGGTTTGGGTTCATACCCTACTTCTGATGAGAATTCACTTCAAATGCTTGGTATGCATGGAACTGTTTATGCTAATTATGCTGTTGATAGGAGTGATCTTTTGCTTGCGTTTGGGGTTCGGTTTGATGATCGTGTTACCGGGAAGCTTGAGGCTTTTGCTAGTCGGGCGAAGATTGTTCATATTGATATCGATTCTGCTGAGATTGGGAAAAACAAGCAGCCTCACGTGTCGGTTTGTGGGGATTTGAAGTTGGCTTTGAGGGGGATTAATAGGATTTTGGAGAGTAAAGGGATAGAGAGTCAGCTTGATTTTGGAGCTTGGAGAGAAGAGTTGAATGAACAGAAACGTAGATTTCCGTTGAGTTTTAAGACGTTTGGCGAAGCTATTCCTCCACAGTATGCTATACAGGTTCTTGACGAGCTTACCAATGGAGATGCTATCATAAGTACTGGTGTTGGACAGCATCAGATGTGGTCTGCTCAATTTTATAGCTATAAGAGACCTAGGCAGTGGTTGACTTCAGGTGGTCTTGGTGCTATGGGATTTGGATTACCTGCTGCCATGGGAGCTGCTGTTGCTAATCCTGACTCTGTTGTGGTTGACATCGATGGTGATGGAAGTTTTATGATGAATGTTCAGGAGCTGGCTACAATAAAGGTAGAGAATCTCCCTGTTAAGATATTGTTGCTGAACAATCAACACTTGGGTATGGTTGTTCAGTGGGAGGATCGGTTCTATAAAGCCAATAGAGCTCACACCTATCTGGGAGACCCGGCTGACGAGAAAGAAATATTTCCTAATATGTTGAAATTTGCAGATGCTTGTGGTATACCGGCAGCTCGTGTGACAAAGAAGGCAGACCTTAGAGCAGCAATTCAGAAAATGCTGGATACCCCTGGCCCCTACCTTCTTGATGTCATTGTACCCCATCAAGAGCATGTGTTGCCAATGATTCCCAGTAATGGAGCCTTCGAGGATGTGATAACTGAAGGTGATGGCAGGAGAAGTTACTGATTTCCCGAGCCAGGTTTATCTTGATGCCGGTTTTGTATAATAGGAAGCGATAATGTTATAGTTTTTGTACTAGTGTTGGCACTAAGACAGGCCCATTTGTTTCTATACAATTTCCGTGTCTCTTATAAATATTACCTACTGCTCTAATAAGTTATAACTGCGGTTTTAAATGGTATTGCTGATGCCGAATATTCTTTTTGTTCATTATGTGTCCTTGGTTATTTGGTTACTGAAAATCTAATTTTTTCTGCCTCTGTGATGTGTCCCTTTATGAGTAGCAAACAATCAAATAGAATACTGCAAAAAACTGAGAAATGAAATGTCTTTCATGGATGCTAAGTACCAAAATACTGGAAACACAATCATCATACTTGTTTTTATTTTTTAATGCGAGATCTTTCTTATGATTTAGACACTAATCATGATGGCCCCATTCTTGATATGGGTTGATCAGTGATCAACAGTGCCTTATTAGTTATTGAACTCCTTAAGATCAACAATGTAAAGCTACCTGATTGTAAAGAGTCTTTTTATGTTGTAGTAAAGCATATTTTATGCAGTTGATTGGTTAAAATTAATGGCAAACAATATCAAATGTGCTTTTCATCCTACTAATCATAGTTGTCTTGCATATTAAACAGTCTCTTCAATTTAATTCGATTATTTATTTACTTATTTATGGCTTGCAACAACGCCGTCGAACTCGCTCGTTGCCAAGTAGCATCCCTCATCAAACACGATGTTATTGTTGTGAACTACGGGATTGGTGTTGTTCAACCTATGGAGGAAATTGGAAAGATTTGTAAGGAGTTTAACGTTCCATTTCACACTGATGCAGCTCAAGCTTTACGAAAAATTTCTGTTGATTTGTTAAGTTGTAGTCATTGACCTCTCAAATGTATTTTTTTTTTAAATCAATTTATTTATTTTCGTTATGACCAATTACAATCACACACATGTTTAAAAATTGCCAACTCAATGCATTTTGGTCAAATTCAGATATGGGGCTACAAAATCAAGTACATTTAAACCTATTTTATAATATGATTATTTCTTTCAACTAGCTCGCGTTTTTTAAAAATCATAGATCCCTTTGGAAATACATATATGAAGGGAAAAAAATTTCTGTTTTTGTTCACAAATACATATTTGAAGGGTATAAAATTTATGTTTTTTTAAATGTGTACTTCTAAAGTGAGAAAAGAAATTCCCTTACAATTTTTATGGTGTTTTTTTTTTAATCATTTGTATAGCCTTGATCCATAAATGAAGTCAACATGCATATACATGAAAATGTGGATTATAGTAACATTTAATTGAATAGGAAATTTGTATTTGCATTAAATTTAACATAATATGCATAATAATGTTGAAATTGTTGGAAGTATTTATATGTGCCGAACTAGTTATTTTTAAGATAAAAATTTAGTATAAAATAAAAAAAAATTATAAGATAGATGATTATTGCCTGTATAGATTAGATATTAATGAAACTATTTTAGTTAAAGAATGAGTAACCTTACTAGTTGATCTTCTAAAAAACTGTATCGAAAAAGTTTAGAATAAAAGTCAAAATATATCTATAATTACAAATAAAATAATCAAATTAAAATAAATCTAACTCCAAAATTGAGAATCAACTTCAAAAATAGCATGCATGATGAATAACTTTTCTGTCTCCAACAATAAAATATAAAAATCTAGTATCCTCACCTTCCTTAATTTCCAACCAGAGAAACATTCATTTGAACAAGTTTAGTTGAACTTTCCTTCATCTCCTATAATGTAAACACCAATACACCAACATCTAACTCATTAGAAAAAGATGCATCCGCATTAAATTTAACATAACATGCAATTACAAAGGTGAAATAGTTTTTGGTATTGTTGTGCATTGATCAAATATTCTTTTATATTATCCAATAAAAATATTATTATAGAAATCTTTCTATCTTAACCTAGTTCACTATAGTTATTACACGGAGCAACCTACAATCACTATTTGCTCCATCATCATATTCACCATAGATTGGTTTTCTCTTACTCACATCCCTTGATTTTATTATTCTCCATCCTTGTTATATGTACATCACCTCATGTTAACAATCATAATACTTCTCATCCCGTCCATTTATATTTCAGAAATACCTCTTTCTCTCTTTTTCCCTTTGTGACACCCCCCTCCACCACACCCCCTGCCTAATTAACTCACGGGCCACGGGCCACAGTAGCTCAATTGTTGACCCCCGTGACCCACAATTGTCTAATTTTTTTTAGCCAAAAAATATTACTACTAATTGTTGTTTTAACTTCAATGCAAAGATGTAAGAACTATTTTTTGTTCATAAAATATTGCGTGTTTGTATTCAGAAATGGTTGGTTACAATTATTTGCTGATGATGATTAACGGCTTAATTCACATCACAGTCTTTTCTTCATAAACCAAACAGACAAATTGATATATTTAGGGTTTCAAATTACTCAGAGCAATACCATACTACCTTCTTCCTTCCAATGTCTGACATCGAAAATCACGGTGCTTCTTCCCCCGAAAAGGTGCTTCGTTTATCCCCCTCTCCGTAATTTTCATTTTGTGGCCGAATAGTTTAGTTGGAAACTTCGTTTGCCTCCATATATGGTTCTGGAATTCATACATCAAGATCCCTTTGTTTTGTTTTGTTTAAGTTAGCTTGATTACGTTTTCATCTTTTCTTAATAGTGTTTACAATGTGATTTTTTTTTTTCCTTTAAATTATTTTTAAGTGCTTTTAATTTACGGATGAGTCTATGGTCTTTTATTTTTTTAGTTTCATTTCATTTCATTCATTAAAAACAGTTGCTAATTTTTTATTAAATGCAGTGTTTATGTGGTAGTATTAGAAATTAGTGATTAGTAATTGTTTGTATACGGATATGATACCCTGGGATGTTGTTTGATCATATACTTATGCTAATAATTGGTGCATAATTAAGAAAGTGGAATGGAGAGATGTTATTCTATTTATATGTATTTATAATTATTTTTTATAGGCAAATGTTAGTAAATTAGATTATGTTAGTTTCCAAACTCAGGATCTGCGGTCCTGCATAATACCAGAGACGGGAGTTGATAGTATATTATTACTGGTTTAGATGACTTGTTCACTCTAAAAGTTTATATTTTTCTTGATTTTGTTTGTTTCATGAGATTAAAATCTACAATGTATATTGCTTGTATACTATGTGATTATTTGTTTTGGCTACTCTCTTGATATGTGAGGGTCAATGAGATGATTGAATGTTTTTAAATATCTTAGCCAAGTTCCCGTGGAGCTGGTTACGAGAGCACGCGGATGAGAAGGAGAGATGGAGAAAGGAAAACTTTTCATGACCGCCGTCACAGAGACGATAAGTATGAAGGTTTTAAAGGAAGAGGCAGATATGACAGCTATAATCGTCACCGTGGCCGTGATTATGATAGGTTGGACTACTCATCATCCTTTTATCCTTTTTTCAAATTATATTTTCTTAAGCAATGTACAGATTAGCAATTTTTTACGTACTGTTTATCGTTTTATACATTGGATAGGTATGTTCCTTTTGTAGGCATAATGACTATGTTCGTGACGAAGATACAAGGCAGAGATACGGTGCACGGTCAAAGAGATCCAGGAGGGAATCTAGATCTAGATCTAGATCACGATCCAAATCCCCTCTTCAATCTGAAGGGTACCTTGACTTCTATTTTCAGTTCTTCCATTGTTCTTGTGGGATATAAGCTATCTTCTTGATCATTGATATCTACCAAATTACCAATAGTTGTTTTATTTTCGAGCCTATTGATTTAGCTTCACTTTTCAACTCAGTTTTAGCATAATAAAATATAAAATGGACTTAGGCTTCTTAACTAGACAACTAGTAAACTTACATGTACTTTCATCTATTAGAAGGTGAGACAAGTATTTGTATTGAATGATTAAAAAAAAGTATTTACATTGAAAACAACTTATATCGACAAAGTTTTTGTTTGTAGATTTTTATAGGGAAATAAAAACTGAAATTGGGCAAACTTTTTTATGATACATTTGCTTGTACTTTAATTCTGTCGCTATGTAGGTATAATATTATTTTTTGTTCTAATTTGACTTTTGAGCTCCTATTTGTCTTTAATTTTGATAGCCATTGCTGAATTTATCTTGTTGTGCATCTACTTTTGTTTACAGCAAAAGGACCTCTGGTTTTGATATGGCACCACCTGCTACGGGCGTAACACCCGCTGTTTCAGGTCTGTTCTTAACCACTTAATTTAGCTTATTACATGCATGGATTCCTCATTGAATTTTGTACGCAAGCATCCGTTTTTTCCTTCCATATTCAGTCTGTATTAGGTGTTGGCTTAGTTTAAGTGTTTCTGCTGATATTTTCTTTACATATTTAAGGTGATAAATTTACTTTTGAAACTAAGAATTATTCTTGTGTTGTTTGGCTGTTGTGTGTGGTTTTGTGTCTGGCTTATTTTTATGGTTGGGTAAGAAGGCAATGTTGGGCTGCATGTCCTACCAACCTACCTATCAGCGTACACTCTGTAGCATATTCAATGGCTGGCTTATACATTCTGTTCCTGGACCTTTCACTCTCAACCGGCACAAGTTGCCTATTGGCAGACACTTTATTCCCCAGCATCTGTAGTGGTCAAACTCATTTCTAAACTTTTATATATTCATACTTCATATTAGGTATGCCATATTTTCTTTAATTTTGGCTTTATTTGTCTGAAAATTGAATGTTTATAGATCTCTTATTTGTGTGATCTAGTGACAAACTATAACAGCCTGCAATGTTTTTCTCTACAACATATGTTTTTTATTTTATTTTATTTTATGTATTCTTGTTTTATTAAAAGCTAATAATGCAGGACAAATGCCAGGGATTGCTCATATGATTCAAGGAGCTACACAAAATTTGTCACCATTTGGAATTTCACAGGTGCTAGTTTTTCATGATTGTTGTGGCACCAGATTTTCAGCTATTTTAATTCTACAAGCACACTAGATGATTTAATTTATCACAGATTGGAGCTCTATCACTAATGCAAGTTCAACCTATGACACAGCAGGTTTGTGTGATTCTGTTATGTTTGTGTCAGTATATGCATTTGTAGGCTTATCCATGTCTGTATGACAATTTCTATTTTTCTTGTTTGAAAAGGCTACAAGGCACGCTCGGCGAGTGTATGTTGGTGGGCTTCCTCCTTTTACTAACGAGCAGGTTCTCTATATGGACATGTCATACATATAAGATCTAAAATATTATCAAATGATTGACAACTCTTGCAAGTGGTTCCTGCCAGTTCTATGTAAAAAATTATCTAATTTAAACAATGTTGCAAATTGCTGTTACATACAGACAATATATTGTTGTTGCATAAAGACATTGACAGTAATTCAAGTAGTGCATATTGTATTGTATGTTTTGCTGCTTGCTCCATTAGTAAAGTTAGGTTGTATTGCAATGATCATAATACAATAATTGTTTCCCTATGTTTTTTCGGAATTGTTGAGGTTCTTTTCTTTTTCTTTTTTGTAACAGTCAATTGCATCATTCTTTAGCCAAGTGATGGTTGCTATTGGGGGAAATTCTGCTGGATCAGGTGTAGTATGCTCAATAATTTATTGTGATTAGCTACCTATATAAGACTTGACATACATACTTTACTCAAATTCAATAACTTATCAAAGAATGCTGTTTTTTTTTTTTTTTTAAATTTGACCTCTGAATTACTAGTAATTGTGCTGACATTTTGTTTTAAATTTAAAGAAAAACCGGATTATACAGGTTTTTTAATCAAACTGTATTATGGCATGCAAGCTTTAGTGCTTTACTACATGTTTACTATTCAACAATTGTGTTAAATCTATTTATTGCAATGTAAGTGTCTCGGGCCTTAGGCTAGAGTTTATGTATGTATGTTATTTGTTTATTTCTAAGATTGTTCGGTTGATTAGTTTATTCAAGATTTCCTGATTTATAGGTGATTCTGTTGTCAATGTCTACATCAATCACGAGAAGAAATTTGCATTTGTAGAGATGAGAACCGTTGAAGAAGCTAGCAATGCAATGGCTTTAGATGGGATAGTATTTGAGGCAAGCACTTCCTTATTTTTGTGATGGCATCATAAGTTTTTATATTAAAGTGAGATAAACAATAGAAGGAGTTAAATGCGTGTTGTTCTGCTGTCCATCTCTTAAATTTCTATGGTAAGTCATAACTGAATAAGCAAGCCCAATAAATCCACAAACCTCCTTCGTCGTTTTATTTTAAGAATAAATGTAGGCCAATGAACAACACTCTCGATTTTCTCTTGATCTACAACATCACCCTCAAAAGAAATGATTTGACCAAGGTAAGCAATTGTTGTTCAACCAAAACTGCATTTCTTGCTGGCAAACAATTGTTGCTGTACCAAAATATCTAGTACCATCTTCACATGTAACAATGGTCCTGCCAATTTTTACTAAAAATAAGATTGTCATTGAAAAATAACCTCCTCAAATAAGGCTTAAATACTGCTTTTGTGTTACATTGAAAACTAGTGGGAGCATTAACAGGCCAAATTACATAACTAAAACTCATGTGTTATCAATGCTGTCACGGACATCTTTAGGCTTCATTTTGATTTGAAGGTATATTGACCCCAAGTCTATCTTAGAGAAGTAGCATGCTCATGCAATTCTATATTATATGAATGGGGTACATGTCAGGAACGATGGGTTTATTGAGGGTATAATAATCTACAAAAAACTCTTCAGCCTCCATTCTTCTTTACATGCAACATTTTGTCAACCAAGTGCTCAGTTCATTTTTTTTACTGTGGGCATATCTGTATGGCCTAACATTGATTGGACACATGCTAAAAAGTAGTGGAATGGCATGTTCCCCCCCTCTCTTGTGGGCGTCAGCCCTTGTGGAATTCAGAGTCTCAGATAGAGTTGTCTCCATAACATTTGATTTCTTGCTAAACACTGCTGCACAGGTTGTTTCAGTACTTCTTTTTCCAAGAACAGAATGTTGTCCCTGGTTCAATAAAAACTAGTCCCATAAATTCTGCTTCATCCACGTTGAAGTTTGAATAAGGATTTCAAAGAGCTTTGTGATTTGCATAGTGAGGGATCTAACAGCCTCCTTTTCTTTCCCCTTTTTTTTATTTATCAAATGGCATACACAAGGGGTGATCGGTAACTGCTCCCAAATCACCTCTGTTTTATACATAGGGGTAATTGCCTCCCCCAATCTGCACAATTCAAACCCATGTTTTCCCCCCATAAATTTTGAGAATGAAATTGCTTTCTGCATATTACTTGGTTCATGAAATAACCCAGACTTTGGACGTCCAATATGTTTTAGTCTTTTAGAACACTGAACGCTGATGTTTTTCTTGTGATATCTCAGGGTGTTGCTGTGAGGGTTCGTAGACCAACTGACTATAATCCTTCGTTAGCTGCAGCTCTTGGTCCTTGCCAGCCAAGTCCAAACCTTAACTTATCTGCTGTTGGACTTTCTGTAGGGTAAGTTGACCATGTACTTTGATGGCGATGTCTGTTTTACATAGATTTAACATAATGTTGGAGTTTATTCTTCTGTTCTGACCTATCTGGATTGTTACCAGTTCAATTGGTGGAGCTGAGGGACTTGATCGCATCTTTGTGGGAGGGCTGCCATACTACTTTACTGAAGTACAAATGAGAGAATTGCTCCAAGCTTTTGGGTAACATTGTCATAGATTTCATTCCTGTGCTTGCTCTTTTCTTTATTATGGAATTTTACTTGATTTTCCAACCACGCTGTTGAATGTACTTCACAATCATAAACCTGACACATTTATGTTGTGATAACATTTGACCCATTGCAGTCCTCTCCGGAATTTTGATATAGTTAGAGATAAAGAGACTGGAAATTCTAAAGGATATGGTTTTTGCATCTATCAGGTGAAGAATGTTGTATTGTAGAACCTATAGATCTTAGTGATATTTCACTTTTCAAATGTTCTTTCTTGAGTTATTATCTTGCAAACGTTTTTGGGCATTTGGTAATTTCCTTGCGAAGTATAAATCTTTTTTGTATTTTTTTATTCACATTTATTTTCTGGGTAATTGTTTTAGGATCCAGCAGTAACAGACATCGCTTGCGCTTCTCTCAATGGCCTTAAAATGGGCGATAAAACATTAACAGTAAGGCGTGCTACTGTCAGGTTGGCCTTTCTACTGAAGAGTCTACTTTTGCTTGAATTTGTATTTTATCTATTTCCTAATTTCATTTTCAATTATTTTCTATACTGCCATGGTACACACAATTTCCAATTTTTCTTCCTTCAATATGTTCATTGGCTAGAGAATATGACTAGTAGAAATAGAAGGGAGAAATTTAAATTAGTTGAGAGTCTAAGACTCTACTAAATAGTACTCCTTTTAAGAGGGCAAACCTCTGGTAGTTTCAATATTACTACTTTAAGAAACCTTAATTAGTATTGTTTTGAATAGTAAATTGTAATTTATCAGACAACCCTAATCACATTAAATTTCTATTTACGTTTAAATGCCCAAATCCCCTTGTTGATTATTCATAATTCCCTTAGATAAATTGAATAGACCATTCTATTATGCTGTCAAGCTTCTTTATATTGGTTTTAACATATGTTAATCTTGTGTGCTTTTGGTATTTTGTGGTATTCCTTCAGTTATTTCCTGCTGTTTGTGTTTGTCATTGATGATGAGGTGAAAATGGAAAAAGGAAGTTAACAATGGTGTATATAAATTTGTATATTCTTTAAAACTGATATTGAATCAATACTTATCAATACATTTTTATTATTTAGATGATTGAATATTCAATTTATTTATTTTTTTACTTCCTATTGATTAATAAAATTCGTTGTAATGTACTTGTTGGACAGTGCACATTCTAAAACAGAAGAGGAACACATCTTTGCACGGGCACAACAGCATATAGCTATGCAGGTGAGGCGCATATTTTTACTTTCTGTTTTTATATTTGTTTGCTATTTATTGTTGGTCTCAATAATTTATATTCTTCAACTAACAGAAAACAGCTTTAGAAGTGAGTGGGCTAAATATTCCTGAAGTCGAAAGAATGCCAACAAACGATGAAATCCCCACTAAAGTTTTATGTCTATCTGAGGTTATTATGCCTTCTATTACATGCAAAACTTTATCTACCAAAATACTCCATGTAGAGTTCTGACAGATTTATGGGTGGGTTAAATAATTTATATGCTAAACTTCACCTTACCTGGTCTACCTGATTTTCTTTAAAGGCCGTTACTACTGATCAATTAATGGATAATGGAGAATATGAAGAAATATTGGAAGACATGCGAGATGAATGCTGCAAGTTTGGTATGCATCTTGTGTAATATGTGTCCTGTTACTTTGCCATTTTCTGCTTAAAGCTGTGCATATGAAGTCATTATATTACATTACTTTTTCATTGGTCTAGTGAGTGAGTTGGGTCTGTTTGTAAGATGTATTTAAACTCATCCAAGTTTGGAAGTTATGATTGTGGGGCATAAATAGAATGATTGTTCAAACAAGTTCATATCCAAACAAGTTCAGTATTTTAATTATGAAATCTGTATACTCTCTTTTGGGACCTGTAGAATGGCTGATAGTGATTTGATACAATGGTGCTAAAACATAAATTGTTGTAGAAGTTGTCTTTCGGAGTAATCTAGGATCATATCACAGGAACATAAGAGTATTAAAAAAAGTTATTACAATTACTCATGACAATGTCCCTTTTTGCTACTCACTCATTATAGGTGTTCTAGGAAGTGTAGTCTTCATCTATTTTGCTGTGAGATCCATAGGGCAATAATTAACGGATAAATGTTATCGAATGCCCCTTAATGTCTTTGTTCACGGGTTTCTGATTGATATGCTTTCGTCTACCTTGTTGAAATGTATAGGTACCTTGATAAATGTCGTTATTCCTCGCCCAAATCAAAACGGAGAGCTGTCTACAGGTATTGGAAAGGTACGTAGTTCACTTCATTTGCTTATATGCTAACTCAGACATGTAGCTCTACTTTAGTATGTGGATGGGAGTATATGTAATGCATGTTTTGCAAATTTCGTGCACCTCGAGCCATATAGTTTTGTCGTCTTGTACTATCGTCACTAACAAAGAGTTTGAGGTTAAGAATATTCCAAACTCAGTTGTTTGAATGTGGTGTTGGTTTCTCTTGTAGGTGTTCTTGGAATATTCTGACTGTGCCGGTTGTTTAGCTGCAAAAAATGCTCTAAATGGTAGGAAATTTGGGGGGAATATTGTGACTGCTATTTGTTATCCAGAAGAAAAATATCATAGTATGGAGTATGATCTATAATCAATTGTAGGGACAATTATGTTTCTAGTGTTTATAGACTTTTTTCGACACTCATGTGTTACATGTAATTTTGAAACCAAGTTGATTAGAATATAATTGGGAATATTCACTTGTCGATAATATATCGATGCTATTGTCAATGATGTATACACGCCTTCACGGAAAATATCCTGTATTCATACAATTTTAATAGTCAACAGTTGGATTCTTCAAAATCGTCGCTAGCGCATGCATTTTTAGTATCAATTTGTTCCTTCGTTTTCATTCCTGTTTGGATCTGCATCCCCAAGCATGTCCCTGCAGCTAATACTTCAAGCTTGTATTAAAGTATTAGTTGCACGTTTATGTCTGACGCAGTTTCAAACACACTATTTGTGGTTTAAGATTATGACGTCCACTTTATTTTAGTTAAATGCAGTCTTTTCGAAATTTAAAATGCATGCAAGAAATGACAAAATTCTTTATTGGAACCTCTTACGTTGGAAAAGTTTTGCAACATAGAATATCTTAGCCCCGACAATGTAAAGCAAAATGTACATTTTTTATTAACTTAATATAGATTAATTAAATATGTTTCGATTAATGAAATATGTTTCGATGAGCCACGTCATTTTGAAATAATTTATTCATTTTTTATTATTTAATTTTTAAAAAATAATATTAAATTTTATAATTTTAATTTATATATTAATATTTTATTTATATTTAATTTTATTATAATTTAAAATATTAATTTAAATATTTTAATTAATACTATTGTATATTATTCTAATTTAAATTTAAAATAAAATTGAACTTCAATTTTTATAACAATAATAAAAGTTATATATTAAATACATGACATTAATAAATAAATAAATAAGAAGTTAACTATCATAAATTAATAAAAAAAATTATTATTATTAATAAATTAATTAAAGAAATAACGGTTATAAGGTTATAAGTTTGACACAATTATAACTACAGCTCTTAAGATCAAATGCTTTAATTAGAGATTTGGAAAGCGTAACAAAATCATTCTACCAGTCACAATTAATCATTTGTGTACTAAATAATACTTAATTGAAATAGCAGAAATATTAAAACTTTGGTAAGAACTTGGTTCGAGGAGAAAATTCAATAATAATAATATTAAATTCCAAGTGTCACATAACATCGATGTCAAAAACAAAAAACAAAAAACAAAAAACAAAATGCATCATTATTCATTACATTCAGATTCTTGTGACATATGAGATTGAGGCACGAAGTATGAATAATAGAAATATCCGGGCACGATCTGCGGATTGGAACGTGGTTTTGAAAGTTGCTGAGTCGGATCATTGTCATATCAAAATGGATAAGATTTTCACTTTTTTAAATTATTCCTTCTTTTTATCCTCAAAATCCGAATCTACAGTTAGTATAACCATCAAATTACCTCCACTTCATCACAACGCGCTCTCTTCTATGACTAGATTCCACCCACTATTTTCAAAATACTATGCATCGTTATTTGACCATTTCTCACAATTTTTTTTAACCAAATTTCTAATTCTAATTTTTAATAATAATACAAAATTAATTTTAGGTCTTAAAAAATATTTATAGTAAATTGCACTATTAATAATAAATTATATCTGACTTTTATCATCACAATTATTATATACAATTAAACTTTTACTTACATATGTTAAACAAATACTATTCATAACATAAAATGAATTTTTATAAAAATAAATAGACTTGTCATGATTTCTTACCACTTTGCTTTGTCCCTTCCAAAACATGTTTGAAGAATTGTCCATCCCAAGTTAAATTTTTTTTATCAGTTTACATCAAAAAATAGTAAAATAAAAATAAATAATCATTTTTTTCCTTTTAACAAAAAATTACGAGTTCTGAATTTGACTTGTGTACAATATTAAATACATAATGATAAGATACTATACTTTTTCATCTTTATCTACTTTCCTTGTTTGGATTGGATAGAATCATTGAATTTCCACGTCACCTCTCTCACTTGCCTTCTATATATATCTTACATTACTGCCTCATTAATTTCATCATTATCTATCTTCAAAGGCTATATATTTCTCACCAAATCTCATTCTCCATCTGCACCTTCCTTTTTGGTTTCTTATTCTTGGTATGCTTCATTTTCCTCTCTCTCTTTTGAATCATCATTATTCATTAATTGGTCATAAACTAAGTTTTTTTTTATGCAGCTAATTGTTCTATATTACAATCAATCAAAGAGTGGAAGCAAACTTTTTGAGTCAAAGGAAAAAAAATGTTGGGAATTTTCAAGGAGAAGTTGGTTAATGCACCAGAGGAGCTTAACAGTCCAGCTTCTTTGAATTCAAACACTAAGGCTAAACAAAGTCATGAAATCCTTAGAGATTTCATGTCCTGCAATTCCTCCAATGCATTTTTCATGACTTTTGGAAATGATGCTTTATTAGCTTATTCCCCTTCAAACAAGCCCTCCATTTATCAAAGGTATGCCAAAAATGCCTTATAATTGTAAACTAACAATAATAATAACTTATTTGTTTTGAAATATGAGTCTCATGCAAATTAAGAAACTTAGAAGTTAGGTTGAGTTTAACTCGACTAAATCTCATTCACATTCTTCGTTAAGTGGCTTAGTTGATCTTGGGTAGCCTGATTCTAACTTAGAATTTTAGTTTTGTTTAAATTCAACCCTTCAAAACCCTTCTCACGCTCAAAAGTTGGAGATCTAAAGCGTGAGAATGCATTTGATTGGCTTGATAGCCGTGATCTAATTGATCTTTACATAAATTCTGAAACCATCTTAAAATTTAGATTGCGTCTAACTCAACCCTATAAAATTGATTTATAAGGTGAGAGATCTTATAAGTTATAAAGTCATTTTTACTCTTAATAGATGGGTTGGTAAGGATAGACATATAATTATGTGTGTACAAATATCTCAGATATATGTTTATTGAGTTCTCTATTGCTAATACTAAAAATGTGTCATGTGTCACACAGGTTGTTCAGTGGTTTGGACAACATATATTGTGCTTTCATGGGTAACCTGCATAACCTTAGTAAGCTGAACAAACAATATGGGCTATCAAAGGGAAGCAATGAGGCCATCTTTATCATCGAAGCGTATCGGACACTTCGCGACAGGGGTCCATACCCAGCTGATCAAGTCCTCAAAGAACTTGAAGGAAGTTTTGGATTTGTGATCTATGACCACAAAGATGGAACTGTTTTTGCTGCATCTGTGAGTCCCTTTTTCAGTTAGTCTCTAAATGTTGGAGAGAAAAAAATCAACTTTTTGTGAATACAAAAGGAAATGAATATTTAGATTTGATAGTGTATACATTATGATTATGGGACTAATTAATTAATAATTATTCTCATGTTTGTGTTTGATCAGGGTTCCGATGGCCATATTGGACTCTTTTGGGGTATTGCATCTGATGGTTCAGTGGTTATTTCTGAAAACTTGGAGCTTATTAAAGCAAGCTGTGCTAAATCATTTGCACCATTTCCAACTGGTATGTAAATTTGGTTTGCAAAATCAGGATTTTTGCAGTTAGCCTTTGGAATCTTCCAATAAAATGTTGCAGTTTTGATTTTAAAGTAGAATTTTTTTTTAGAAGAAAAAAATGGAAAAGGGAGAAATTATTACTAATTAAGGCGGCAATAATAGTCATTTTACGAATGTCCTTAAGGAAATTTGAACTTGAACCTCGTTCCTTGAGATTATAAGGTCAAATTTTTACTATTGAACTAAAGTGTTATGAATATTTTAAACCAACATTTATGTTACAATGTTTTTTAATCAAATTGGTACTGAAAAATTTGTCTAAGGACTAATAGAAACTAAAAAGAAGGAGTTTTGTGTGGAGTTTGATGCATAAATGGTGTTGAAATTTCAGGGTGTATGTTTCATAGTGATCATGGTTTATTGAGCTTTGAGCATCCAACCAAGAAGATGAAAGCAATGCCTAGAATTGACAGTGAAGGTGTTATGTGTGGAGCCAACTTCAATGTTGATTCTCAATCAAGGAACTCAATGATGCCACGTGTTGGAAGTGAAGCTAATTGGGCTACTTGGGGCTAGACTAATTTCATCATAATCATAATAAGTTTATTTTGTTTTTTGTTTGCCAAAAGCAACTTAAATATGATGGATTAGTAGCTTCTTTGCGTTTAGGCCTTTTGGGATTCTGTTTCTTTCTTCTTCTTGTTTTGGTTTAATGTTGTGTAGATATTTGTGCTTTATTGTTGAGCATGACTGATAATTTCCAATAGGAATAACAAGTTATTAGTTTTGACTTTATATGAATTTTATAGTGTCTTCGTTGCCTCGGTTATGCTTTATTATTGTATATTATTATTTCCTAAGAAAAATGAACAAGAGCAGGAGAAACTCGCACATAATCAAACATAGAATATATTCGTGCCATGTTTGGATAGTACCATGAGTGTGCCTCAAAGAATGTTATTTGGACAATACTTGGTGACAACAAAATCCTACAATTTGTTAAATGGCTAACATAGTTAACACACGCGTGTCAATACAGTTTAATAAATGGTTAATCAACATATTAAGATAGAGTTAAAAAAATTAGAAATTCTCTTCTTTTTGACTCATGGGTATATGCTTCAAATTTAAAATTTAAAATCGAAAATCCATTTTATCTTTTTTTGGATTTGATTCAAATAATAAAATGGTTAAACAAAAACACAAAAGTAAAAAAATGTGAGAGAGATAATGGCATCGACATTTTCTATAAACTCATAAGAGATGTTTTCAATTTTTAGGTTTAAAATGAGTTTTGAATTTCAATTTTCCAATTTGATGCATATACATAGAAATTCAGAATATATATAGAAATTTAGAACAAATTAGAGAAGAAGTTGATTAACCAACATTGAAATTTTGAGATCTCTTTTTAATGAGATTGTCAAAAACGTTATTTTCTATTGAATATTTTGAGTTTGAATCCTAGAAGCTCATGAATATTAATAAATTTGAGGAATGCAATTAACATCACATACGTTTATAGATTAAAATGACTTACTTGTTGAGAAAAACTCAAGACCGATTTGTTATAATTAAATAATAATAACTTAAAGACTAGCATTTAGCCCGTAATTTATAATTCACGCATTTTGTCATTCGAAGTATTCTTTACAAAATTAAGTATGTTGTCTGTCAATTAATAATTAATAAAGGTTGCAGTACACAGGATAAGATAGAGACACACACAACACTTCCTTCTACTCAGAAAACACAATTGTTAGTAGAACTGTTGATCCATTTACTATAAGTGAAATTTGAAAAGTTGTAAATGATGTAAACCACCAGCATGTGATGACTGACTATCGAGCAGTTACAGAAATATATTGCAGCAACAAGACAATGTATTGAAGAGTTCAATTGCAATGAAATTTTTTGATGATACAACTAAAGCTACACCTATTTTTTGCTCCAATGAAGTCAATCTTCAAGGCCGGTCTTCCATAGTGTAGCAACAACATCTCTTCGAGAACCCATTATACCAAGATAAGCTCCCAGACCCACTGAAGTGTTCAACCCAAAAGCTGCATCTCACTCAGAAAACCTGCATAATAGACATCACTATTTTACAACGAACTGGAATCAAGTGGATTTAAACTAACTAGTTTTGGTGAATCATTTGCACAATCCTCATCATTTGGATCAGTCCAAGGTCCACCAAATGTATTACGTCAATGCCACTCTTCTGCTGGAGGGTGGAGTTTTAGCTCACGAAGTAGAAGACTAGCAGCATCTGCACCTCTAGGACGAGGCATGTTCTGCATATCCATTTTTATTTAGTTTTGGGGCAGGCATCAGTGTCACTCATAGGAAAGTCAGTCAAACAGTCCAAGGAAAGAAACAGATCTTAATGCACTCAAAAGAAACAAAACAAACAAAAACAGGTCTTTTATCAAGAGCTCAATCAATGATAGCAACTGCTCCTACATTATCTAAAACAGTGTGCTTTATCATTAAATGATAAACAACATGCTATAAAAGGCACCCTTATATTAAAGCAACACAACTGAGCCTCTTTTCTAATCCTATTCCATTGACTTCTATCACTCTTACATCACATTTTCAAATCATGAATTGAATGGACTTATAAACTCACGGAAATAACGCACCATGTTCGTGAAATACTACTCAAGTACTC
The DNA here is from genome assembly GCA_037974835.1 of Cicer judaicum. NCBI lineage: Eukaryota > Viridiplantae > Streptophyta > Magnoliopsida > Fabales > Fabaceae > Cicer > Cicer judaicum. Next base: position 12,889,186 of record JBBPBS010001075.1, on the reverse strand, counting down.
ACAACGAGTTCTGTTTGTCTCCGAGACGCACTAATTATGAAATGACAAAAACAGAAAGTTACCTGCATACGTGGGCCAAGGGATGCTTCAACAACCTCTGGCAGTACAGTGTAGTTCCCGTCAATATAATGCAGCCAAACCTGAATGTTGCTACTCCCTACCTGAGAAACTGGCAAGGGGTGTTGCAGCCCAGATGTTCGGCGACATAGATCCATAAGTACTAGAAAAAGTACCTTGACCTGCATTACAAGTGCTTTAAGACCTTTAGTAAAACAAACAGTTGAGTCATTGAAAACAAAGGCAAGAGTTATCTGGTTCCTACAAATTCATGTCAGTCACAAATAACCAAAATAAGAACTTTTGGGCAAGTCATAACAAAGTTATACCTCTTCAAAAGTATACCCTTGGCCTGCATTTCCAGTACCAAGTCTTGAACGCCCTGGAGACAGTTCTTCACCGCCTTTTGACCCATTCACAGGCCGACCAACTCGACCTGTCTGACTGTCATCTGACCTAACCCCACTTGACACTGGTTTTGCAACTTCCTCCATCTTGCCAGGAACAGAAGCATTAGGCTGTGGCTTTTGTGAATTTGTATCAGCAGTTCTCTGTGCACTACTCATATAGCGGGGAAGTTGTGATCGTTGAAAGAAAAAGCAGAAGAGCAAAAGTTGGAATAATCTATGAAGGAAATGACAGTCCCCAATTAGTCGAACTGCAGCTGTTCCAGGAAAGGTTCCTGTATTAATGCTTGTTGGCATAAAGGATGAAGGACCACTGATGGGGGGATTAGGAGTTAGGTTGGACACTCCATCAGAAGTGCTGCTAATCTTGGCAATAGCCCCTTGGTTTTCTATGAAAAAACTTCCGTATTTCAATAGCGCATTGTATAGAACAAAAATATGAGGCGTCTACAAATCAAGTTACTTAAAAATAGAAACGCCTAAAGAAATATCTCTTGAGCTGTATTTGCAATGTACTGAAACTAACTTTTTTTATACTTGCAATTGCAAAGAGACAAATCCATTTCCATGGTAGCATAACTTTAAGAACTCTCATGCTAACTCATATCGCAATTGGATAGTGATAAATAAATCTATGATCTAAAATAAATCTACGACAACACTCAATAACTAAGGTTGATTTCTTCTTTATAGCAAGATCATATTGTTTTCAAACTAGATTCAAAAACAGTGGTGTAATGTCATTTGTCCACGAGTTGATGAATCTAAGTTTGGAAAATTATCTCATAATGTAGATCTTTTCTTTCTCAATTTTATCAACATTACAAAGTTGTATTCCTAAAGAGGCAAGTCTTTGAGACTGTCCACACTCTTGCAAGGGTAAACACGTCATGTTCTTGCTCTCAAGGTTTTCATTCCATTCCTCATTGCCTCATAACGATTATTGATAAGGAAATGCAATAAATTTATTTCAGTAAAAAAAACTACCAACAGTATTACAAAGTCTACAACAACTGAAATAGGGCTCAGTTTAAAAAATATCAATGCCTCTTTCCATGTAAGATTAGGGTGGACAACATGAATTAAATAATGTCATGAGGTCCTATCATAAATTACGTCAAATGATAACTCAAATAAAATAAGCCTTTCTTTCAATTGGTTTAAAACCATTGGATGTGTAGAAAACTCAATAAACACCAGACAGGTAGCGGCTGTTCACCTTATGAACCATCTTTACAGCCACCAGCAACACCGAAAGCAGTCAAAGGTGAAAGATGAAGCTAGTGGAAAGATTTATCATGAAGAATCAGACCTCTCTTTTCTTTTACCAGTCAAGGAAGTACTATTCTTCTCAATGACTTGGGAATCTAAGCTGCGAACGTCGTCCAATAATTTCAGTGGTTGTTCCAGATGACTATTTCCAGAAGTATTCACATCATTAGAAGCAGTAACAGCATCATCAGCACTTGCCAGCGTAATGCAGAGCCAAGGTCTCGAAGACTCGTTGCTAGTGTCTAATGCCAAAGGCACATGCCATGATCCTTTTTCAGATTCCTGAAACACAATATTTTCAGATTTTGTCCAAGGACTGAATTTAGAAATAGCTTTAAAAAAGTTCGGAAGTTATGATAGCAAACACAAAATATTACCTGGATAACCAACGAATATGACGGTGGCATCTGAAGTTTCAATTTCCCCTTAACAAAAGTGTAGTGAACCTGTAGATAAAGAAAACAAACTTGTGACAAAAAATACAGGCACAACTTAAGAATCTTAAACTTCCTACAAATCAGATTTTGTAGGACATATGGATCAACTTTGAAGGCTCTATCGATGAGAAACAACTATCAGGTACCTCAGACAATAGACTGTCATGAAATTTATAAGAAAATATTTATGGTGTTTCTACAACTTAAAACAGATCAAACATTTTTCTCTCAATAACCCCCTCCCCAAAGACCAACAAATCTATTCAGTACAGCACACAACCATGAAATAAGAATAAAAAATCTTTGATCTGATATTAGAGAAACCAATTTCGAAAGATGGTAGATGAGGTAAATTGCTCAGACCAAGATGCAATACAGCACATAGGCAGATAGACGTAAGCAAAAATTTGAAAACTTGAATTATCAAGGAATTTTTTTCTGAGTCGCGAGCAGGCTACAACTTCTTGATGATGCTAGAAATAAGAAATATCTTACTTGATGTCTTTCTTTCCACTGATTAAAAAAGTTGCTTCCTATGAGTTCAAATATGTGATCTCGCATTTCATCATTTGTCACAAGCAAGCACCTAAGTTTTACTGCAGCATAGAGCCAATACCTGAACCCCAAAAGATAAATTAAGGGCATAAAGTTCAAACACAAAACAGTTGATTAAATCGAATAATGTAAACAGAGATTTTACATAATAATGATTCAAAGATTCAAAACTAAATTTTGACCAGTGTAAAAAAAAAAATAGCACATAATGAAACTGCATCAAAGTGATGAAAAGTGTGTTAGAGAGTGTTATTAGAATTTTCATTTACCTATCCATACAAATTATTTAGACCAAAAATTAGCGCACAGTGAAATAAAAATATATTGATAGCACTAAAAAAAAATGAAAACTACAAGAAAGCTACTTCTTGAGACTTTTTTACACTGGGCTTGACTCAAGGGGTGAGAACTGTTTGTGCCTTGTAAAGACCACTTCCGCCATATTTCTAGTTGATTTGGGATCTCAACACACACCCTTATTCCAAAGACTGGACCTCGAAAGTGTGTAGTTTTTAGGATTGGACATCTACGGGTTGTCTAACATCAGATATAGTATGATTACGATGAACTATTTTTTAACCTAGAATGAACAATTTTAGATAAATGCTCATTCTTTTTCTCTTCAAAACTAACTTCCCATATGGTATTATTAGTCTGGTTTTCATTTGAACTTCACATAACTAGTGTTGAGATAATCATACATATTTTATTGGCAAACCAAATATTATTTACATCGGTACCACTATGAATAGCACCTAGAAATCTATATATATACCAGAAACTTGATATAGTTAACAAAAAACAATCTAGCAGTATTTTGAAGTAGTGATAACCCTTCATCCAAATATTAAGGCATTAAATTAGCAGTTATAGTAAAGAAACACTCAAACATTTCACATAACAATAATGTTGTCCTACGATGAGGACATAAGTAAAGTGAAGTAAATTTTGCAATTTACCAATCATCGTTGGATCCATTTGGAGTTGTATATAGCACGCCGTTTTTTATCCACTCTTCTACCAGTTTTCTGCTTGAAGGATTTTCCATCAGCCCTCTCACGCGCTTGTTGTGTAGGATAACCAGTGGCCATTTTTTCCCACTCTGATCGTACAATTCTTTCACAACATCATCAAGCTACATTATTATAATCGACATACAGACACAGTCAGCGGCATAAACTGTAAAGAATACTTATCAACCAAGAGCAAGAACTTGCATAACAGTAAAGGAAAAAGAAAAAGGACCCAGTAACAAAGGCATATAACCTGATATATGCTAAATCCACCGTCAGCAAAATTTTGCTGGTAGAGCCCAACATTTGCACCATCCACTATGGCTTCATAATCATCATGTTTCTCAAGCCAGCCCTTGTAGTTGCCAAAAAGAGGACACATAATGAAAGGCGTCAAAACCAAGTAACAATTATATATTTTAAAGAATATTAACAATGCTATCTCTATTACTGATCCATTATGTAAAAAAGTCAACACACTCTTTAATGTATTTATGAAACAATTAAATGATGACATTTTGCAAAATGATGATGATAAAACATTGTTGATAACATTCCTTTTACTAGAACAACAACAACGATATTTGATATGAAGAAATGTCACCAAGGTATGTTCAGAAAAAGGGAATGCATACCACTACGTAATATTAGATTTTTAAAAAAAAAACTACCTCACCTTCATACCTTTAACCAATCATATTCATTAGTACAATTTGTAAGAAAAAACATTATGAGTACCAAAATGCATTTCCTATAATATATCACATTCTGGGTAGTACACAACCGCAAACATCAACGTTTTTGATATCTCTGCAGTCTGAAAGCAAGGCATTGTGACCGTGATTGAGGCCTCATATTTGAAATTATTTTGCAACAAGCCACTTACTCACCTGAAATTCACTAAAATGTGTCTTGACCTCACGCTCCACAGCTAATGCAGCAATAGACAAAGCAAATTTCTCCATCTCCACATCATCAATATCCACACAAACCAATTGCTCACCACATCCACAACAAATCCCATCATCATCAACGCTCATTCTAGAAACAACCCAATCCCCTTTTCCAACCCACCCCAAACCATGCCATCCTCCTCCATTCCTCAAAACCCCCTCTCTAACCCTTCTCACATCCAAATCCTCTTCACCAGCCTGACGTGCCTCGTTGCTCCGAAACCACTCCTCAATTACTGTCGCCGTTGACTCCCCTACACACCTCACGTCGCTCCTCAACTTGTGAAGATACCTATAAACCCTATCAGCCCTACCCTTCTTTGCACTAACCTTCAAAAGCGCTGCAATTTCTGGTTCCTCCAAACTAACCCCAACACTATTCATATGCTCTTCAACCTCGTAGGCTTTATCAGAATCAAGAAATTCGCAGAAGCAAAACAATGCAGGATCATAAGTTCTTAACCTAGGGGCAACATTGTAATTACCAATGTTTTTTACCAATTCAAATGCACGGTCACCGTCACCATTCGCAGCGGCGAGTCTAGCAACGGTGGCAACAGTGGCTTCGTTAGGAATGACGTTTAGGGAGGACATGTGGTTGAATATGCGAAAGCCGTAATCTAAGGCGAGTTGTTTGAGGGAAGGGTTAGTGACGGCGTTGGAACAGAGGTAGAGGAGTGTGTTGAGGTGGTGTTGGTTGAGACGAGTGTTGTTCGAAACAGCATCGTCGTATAGAGAGATTGCGCCACGGAAGTCTTTTGATTTGGAACATGAATTGAGCTCGAATTGGAACTTGATCTCAGGGATTTTGTTGGTTTTCTTCTTCTTGTGTGTTGCCATTGTCGTTGCGGTTCGTTGTGTTGTGTTTAACAACCCTTTATCGCCGAGCTTTATAAAGCTTTTAGAGAGAAGAGTAAGGGGGACCTTATTTTTCTGCTGCGGAGCCCCTCAGGAAGTAACCGGCGGCCGGTAGCTCTAGTAAGCCTTTTCTTCGCGAATCTCTTTTTTAATTCAATATTGTCATAAACATTATTTTCCATTGAATATTTTGAGTTTAAATCCAAAAAACTCATTAATATCAATAACTTTGAGGAACACAATTAACATCGCAAACGTTTATAGATTAAAATGAGAAAAACCGAAGACTGATTTGTTATAATTAAATAATAATAACTTGAAGACTAGCATTTAGCCCATAATTTATAATTCACACATTTTGTCATTCGAAGTAGTCTTTACAAAATGAAGTATGTTGTCTGTCAATTAATAATTAATAAAGCTTGCAGTACATAGGATAGGATAGAGACATACACAACACTTCCTACTCAGAAAACGCATATGTTAGTAGAACTGTTGATCCATTTACTATTATTGAAATTTGAAAAGTTGTAAATGATGTAAACCACCAGGCATGTGATGACTGACTATCGAGCAATTACAGAAATATATTGCAGCAACAAGACAATGTATTGAAGAGTTCAATTGCAATGAAATTTCTTGATGATACAACTAAAGCTACACCTATTTTTTGCTCCAATAAAGGCAACCAGTTTACCCATACACCACATAGCTTAAACCACCTGTTACTGAATTCATCTATAGAACTTTGCATTTGAGTCCAATGGAGTGATTGAACTAGAAGTCTTTTGATGATCATGCACGTTTGGTTCGAGAATCTTAGCCTAGAGGCATATGATGGTCACCATCTGAAGACATGGCTGATTAGATAAGGTAGTGTAGCTTGAGTGGTGAAAAAAATGCAGATGAAACTGTCAACATCCTCCGACAAAATTAGGTAGCAATTAGCAAAAAAATTATGAATACCCATAAAAAGCTGCCAGAGATCAGGATAGGTTAGAAATATTCAATTTTTGTGGATCTGATGACAAAGACAGTGAGTGATAAGGTTCATATAAACAAACATATAAATTATAATTGCTTGGTTGTTCATATGCCTTGCATGATATGGTGCACTCAAGTAATTTACAGTTTAAAAATCCTTAACAAATTACCATATACCTACAAGAAGCAACTTATAAACACTACATGGATAAGACATAATTTTGGTGGTATCATGATTCATACAACAACAATACTATCCAAGCCTTATCCAACTAATTAGGGTTGGCTAGGTATCATGATTCATGATTACCAAAATAAAGAGGTATGAATGAATTACTTTAGAATAGTTGGAACCCACCAAGGTGATCAGTAGAACAAGAAATCAAATAAATCTACGTCTCTTTTTCCCTGTACCATTCCCGTCAGCATTTCATCAACACATCCAGTTTCTACAGTTGGCCACGCTTCTCATTTCTTCCCTCAACCAAGAACAACAATTTTTGTTTGGAGCCATCTATACAACTCTAGCCCATCTTCCACCACACATTGGACAGCCGTATGCCCAGCGGCTGTACCACCAAATTTCCCGATCATTTTGATTAGGAAGGTTGGTGGAACCAGGGGAAGCAAAAGCACAAGTCTGCCGTAGACATCTTATGCACTGCACCACACAAAAGTAAAACAAAGAATCAGAAAATAGAATATCCACACGGAGGCAGAAAAAAATTAGGAGTTCAGGAAGAAGAATCCGGAGAAGTGTCATTTGACAAACTTCCATACATCGCTGAAAGAAATAACTTTATTTCCAAATGATCCTGATTGAACACATTAACAAGTCTGACTCAGCTAAAAGCCTAAGACTTTCATTCAGTTACTGTCAAAACTTACATTTGGAGGCATAAAAATTTGTCGTCTATCTATTGGTATGGATATATACAGAGAAAAACCTGACACTGACTATATTAGAGATTAAAGGAAAATCTTGAACGTTTCTCAATAACAAGCACTTGGTGGTTATTATGCGTAAACATGGACAAGAAAACAATAAGAAACAACATACAAGACTTCTTTTCATACCTTGTACCAGACCCCTTCAAGGCCGGTCTTCCATAGTGTAGTAACAACATCTCTTCGAGATCCCATTATACCAAGATAAGCTCCCAGACCCACTGAAGTGTTCAACCCAAAAGCTGCATCTCGCTCAGAAAACCTGCGCTTCCTTGGCCACAAGCCATTGGCTGCATAATAGACATCACTATTTTCCAACGAACTGGAATCAAGTGGATTTAAACTAACTAGTTTTGGTGAATCATTTGCACAATCCTCATCATTTGGATCAGTCCAAGGTCCACCAAATGTATTACGTCGATGCCACTCTTCTGCTGGAGGGTGGAGTTCTAGCTCACGAAGTAGAAGACCAGCAGCATCTGCACCTCTAGGACGAGGCATGTTCTGCATAGCCGTTTTTATTTAGTTTTGGGGCAGGCATCAGTGTCACTCATAGGAAAGTTAGTCAAACAGTCCAAGGAAAGAAACAGATCTTAATGCACTCAACAGAAACAAAACAAACAAAAACAGGTATTTTATCAAGAGCTCAATAATCAATGATATCAACTGCTCCTACATTATCTAAAATAGTGTGCTTTATCATTAAATGATAAACAACATGCTAAAAGGCACCCTTATATTAAAGCAACACAACTGAGCCTCTTTTCTAATCCTATTCCATTGACTTTTATCACTCTTACATCACATTTTCAAATCATGAATTGAATGGCATTATAAACTCACGGAAATAACGCACCATGTTCGTGAAATACTACTCAAGTACTCACAACGAGTTCCGTTTGTCTCTGAGACGCACTAATTATGAAATGAAAAAAACAGAAAGTTACCTGCATATGTGGGCCAAGGGATGCTTCAACAACCTCTGGCAGTACAGTGTAGTTCCCGTCAATATAATGCAGCCGAACCTGAATGTTGCTACTCCCCACCTGAGAAACTGGCAAGGGGTGTTGCAGCCCAGATGTTCGGCGACATAGATCCATAAGTACAAGAAAAAGTACCTTGACCTGCATTACATGTGCTTTAAGACTTTTAGTAAAACAAACAGTTGAGTCATTGAAAACAAAGGAAAGAGTTATCTGGTTCCTACAAATTCATGTCAGTCACAAATAACCAAAATAAGAACTTTTGGGCAAGTCATAACAAAGTTATACCTCTTCAAAAGTATACCCTTGGCCTGCATTTCCAGTACCAAATCTTGAACGCCCTGGAGACGGTTCTTCACCTCCTTTTGACCCATTCACAGGCTGACCAACTCGACCTGTCTGACTGTCATCTGACCTAACCCCACTTGACACTGGTTTTGCAACTTCCTCCATCTTGCCAGGAACAGAAGCATTAGGCTGTGGCTTTTGTGAATTTGTATCAGCACTTCTCTGTGCACTACTCATATAGCGGGGAAGTTGTGATCGTCGAAAGAAAAAGCAGAAGAGCAAAAGTTGGCATAATCTATGAAGGAAATGACAGTCCCCAATTAGTCGAACTGCAGGTGTTCCAGGAAAGGTTCCTGTATTAATGCTTATTGGCATAAAGGATGAAGGACCACTGATGGGGGGATTAGGAGTTAGGTTGGACACTCCATCAGAAGTGCTGCTAATCTTGGCAATAGCCCCTTGTACCCAAGCTTTCATCTGTGTGTTTCCACTAGAACTGGTTGTCCCATTTTCACCTCCTGAAAAATGTTATCTTTGCCTTTGTTTGATATGTAAAATAAAAAATAAAGATAATGTTGATAGTCAAGGCAATGAAAATATTCAAGGTAGGAGAATTGATAATTTTGTGACAGTAAAAAGCAAAAGTCCCAAATCTTTGCTTCTATGTAGATCCAGTGTCAAGGCTTTAGAAGTATGAACTTATACATTTATACAATTTATCAATAAAAACCAAACAAATTATACAAAAACAAAAATCAAAGCCTTATCCATTATATTGGTCAAAACTACACACCAATCAGATAATGCCATAATGTGCTATTACGAATCATGTTTGCTGCTGCTGACAGACCATTTAAATCCAAATCCTTCTTAATGGTTTGACTTATAGTTTTCCATAATAAAAAGTTATTTATTACAAAAAATAAAAATATATCACATCATTGCAGACCTACCCTGACTTGTTGCAGGAGTTGTAGAATTTTGGGAAGGACTGGCAACCATACTTCGGTTGCTTCCAGTCCCCGCAGTCACAGCATGACTTGCCAATGTACGACAAAAACTTACATAACGCCGCAACCGTGTGATAAAATGTGAGGCCAGATCAAGAACTGAATCAACATAAGCCTACACATTATTGACACAATTATGAGATGTATATTGAGAAATGTTTAATTAAATCAGTCAACTCACTGAAAGAAGGGAGTCAATTGAAGGTTTAATAATATACAAACACATTTAATAGGTTGGTACTATCTACATGGTGTAATACATATGCAACAAAATAAGTTCTTTTGCATGTGCAAATATAAGTAGAAGTATGTATGGCAAAAATTGAACGCTACAGACTGTGCAGTTTGAACCATGCAGTTAACTGCTGCAGCATAAAATTGCGTCAAGACTCAAGATCTTCCCTCAAACAAAATATGGAGCATGTGATTACAAATGTAAACAAACAAACCTGAATACACGGAATTAATGCAGGTTCAACGGACACTGCTTCGGGATCAATGTTGGATAATGTCTCACCAGATACCTGCCATGGATCAGGCACTAAAGCGGAAGGGTTTATCAAAGCAGATTCAATTCCCTTCCCGAGCATATCCAACAACAACCTAGCTTGCATATCCAGAACCATTGCCCTGACCTCTTGAGCATTTGATCCTTCAAGTAGCCTACACTTTATCCTGTCTAGATTCTGCAATCATACAATACATAGTTGTTTTAAGCCCTGATAGCAGCATCAAAAAGCCACTTCCATGTTGCATTAAAGCACTACAATAAACTAAAAAGCTAAAAACTGAAGTTAATGTTTAACAATATAACAAGAAGTGTCCCACAAGAAAGCCACATAAAAGGGTTGGTGAAAGATTGCCCCTCAAAGGTTAAAGTATCACCATACTAGGACCCATTTACTTCTCTGGTTTGCTATTTTCATTTCCACCAAAAAGAATAAACATTAGATAAAGCGATCCAGAAAATTTTGAAAATTCATTTTTAAAAACAGATCAAACATTTCTAGAAATTTGAAACATGCCAATAACATGTTTCTAGTGTTTTCGAAAATGCAATCTCCCTTCCTAGCCTTTCATCTTGTCTCTACCACAATTATTCACTACAATAGGTTTTCCATCCATGGCATAATCAAATGAAAATTGAAGTTGAAAATTGAAAACATTTTTTAATCCAAATGGTCCCTCAAAGATCTAATGACGTCACATTCAATCTTTTACTTCACCACCTTAGCTTTTTTGTATGGATAAATCTAGAGACAATTGTGTATGACTTTGAAGGACCAATGTGTTGTGGCAACACCTGATCTTTGGAAGACCAATTGAGGTTTTACTTGTCTTATGAGATATAAAAATGCTACTAACTAGCATTTGCTACAGGATCCACAGTCAAACTAGTATTATATCCATGAATAACAGAATCATATAAAATAACAGAAAAATAACTAGACACCCCTTGGGATAGCGACAAAGAAGAAAATAACTAAGCAGGCTAATGGTGATAGTTCACAGAAATATACAGGACAATACTGTTGTCTGTGCTGAGCAGTAGGAAATGAATGGAAATCCGCATCTAAGATTGCAATCACACTGTTAAGTGAAACTGAAACCAAAGCCAAAATGAAATATCATTAACATAGAGAGTCGGTACCAATTACGGAGATGCTTTATAGAGTGCATATATGAAATAAAGTAAATTGTATTATCCCTTTTTCAGATTTTCTAGCACAAACTTCAAGTAAACCAAAAAAAGTGATACTCCTTCCGTTCTTTTTTATGTTATTTTCAAAGTTCAAATATTGTTTTATCAAAATTATCTCTGGCTATTAATTGCAGAGAGAAAAATATGTAAAATGTGATAATAAATAGTTAAGTGTATTGTAAGGGAAAAAAAACATAATTTCATCAACAGTACCAAATTTATTGATTTTCTTGGTATGTGTAAATACCTTAAAACGATAATTAAAAAGGAACAAAAGTAGTAGTAGCAGGACTAAGTAGTTTGCATCTCTTATTTCCAAGGCACAAACTTCAACGGAACACGTAAGTAGTAGCAAGACTTAATAATTTGCACATCCTTACCAATACCATCCTCAGCAGCACTCTGTGTACAACCCACAGCATCCCACCAATCAACCCCAACCAAAAGGCTCCACCAGAACCTGATTTTCCCAACAGATGTTTGCAGTGAAATAAACCATTGACCAAAAAAGACATAGATCACAACTTCCAATAAATATATGAGAAATTAAGTTTGAACGAACATGCCACATCATAAAGCATTTTAAGAAATCACCTTTCAGCAATTGCACGTTCCCAAATTGATGAGTTTGCTTTCACTTGACCAATTGGAATAGCAGGAGGAAGAACCCGGATTATTTTCAATATGGTATGATCCTTGCTTGCGTCATGCCAAACAGAAGCTGAACAGCAGCTTGTTGAAGAAAAAGCAGGAGCAGCAATTGCAGATCCAACATTAATCTGATAATTGGCTACAGGTGCAAAATTTAAACCAGAAAATATGTGGACGCCACCCCGAAGAAAAGCAATCGCAATTTCACCACCATGAGCTGAGTAAACAACCCGTGCGAGTGTTCTAATATCACTTGGAAGATCAAATGGATCAAAATTGACCCCTTTTGACTTATCAGCACCAGACTCAGATGCCTTTTGCACATTAGCATTCATTCCAATTGGAGGTGTTTGACGACTCTTGAAATCATTTGTTGGTGGAATACTCATGTCCACTTTGGACTGCCAAACAGTTTGCATAGGAGGCTTTCCACCCATACTTGAAGTAGGGTTTCCAAATATTGGATGGAGGACGACATGCTGAAAAGATGATTCCCAGCGTTGCACCCTCCACCCTGTGATTGATGGACCCTCATCTGGATCAGAAGGGGACATGTACTGCCCTGCAAAGTAAAATTTCAAACTTATAGTATCTATTTTCCAGCTCAACGATCAGTGCACAAGAAACCTCTGGCATAGAATACTGGCAACCATGAATGACAGGAAGCCTTGTTACAATACATACAAAGCACAGTAAGTACATGGGTCCTTCTGATATATTACTCAAGTTGGTCACAGAAGGAATGCTAACTTGCGCAAGGAAGGATGAATAATTCAAGACTGGAAACACCACTATTAAGAGGGAATGTGTCCCACAGTATTATTTGATATTCAAATTTTGTATCCTCCGCTGTGGATATTAAAATCCTATTGTTTCATAACTTATTAGTTCTATTCAAATATGATGTAGCTTTGATGATCAATTTGCGGGTTTCATATAAAAATCTGATGTAAAGCAAAATATAGAAAATCTCAGGCTCTAATTATTTAAGATATTTTTACATGATTTCATTTTATTCAGATAAGCCTTGTTTTGGTTTTCAGTATTTTATCTCCACTGTGAATTTTATGTTCATCAATCAATTGATTAGTTATATCTTGGTTAGGTCGCAATACTTAATACTAGTAAGAAAAGGCATGTGAAATTACAGGTAAGAGTAATCGATAACTGGTTATTCGTATCTCAATTTCTTCCTAACATGTTAGTTTTTAATTTTGGATTCGTATTTCAATTTCTTCCAATGAAAATTAAGGGTAAGAGTAACCGATAACTGGTTACGATCAATGTGGGAACTATTTTGGACTGATCTACCAGATCAATTCCATCTATCTGTGAGTTTCCCAAACATAACCCCAGATTAAGAATATAACTGCTCAAATATGCTGTAATCTTTAACCCCCCCCCTGCCCATTTTTAAATAAAAAAAGTCAGATGAACTGCAGGATTGTCCACTCTTCAAAAACTGGAAGCTATATATATATATATATGCCAATTCTAAGCAGATAAAGACTAAAGAATTAGCCACCACGTGTGAGAGAGGAGAGGGGGCGTGAGTAAGAGAGAGAGAGAGAGCTATGCAGACTGCAGAAGATCATAGAGGCAGAGACAGCAATAATAATGATAGGCACTGTATCCAAAAGTATGCAAGAATCAAGGATAAAATGCATATTATTTCCATGGGCATAGTGCTTAAGGAATATATCATACTGCTGTCAGTGAAAAAAATATGTTAACATATACATGATTTTAATAACTTGAACAGCTAAACACAATATGGGTAAAATAAGGCTTTGCCGATCTTAGTGACATTCAATGGGAATCAGTTGTAGATATTGGTAAAATTTTCATGTACAAAAGAATATATTGAAATTGAAAAGGGGGAAAAGATCAAGTCAGAATCAGGTCCATACCCTCAACTATCACAACAGCTATCACAGAACCACCACAAGTCGGATCAAAGGCTACTGCTGTTACACCAGAACCCCAGGTGGTGGTTGCTGCAGATTGAGCTGCAGCTTCAGGACTCACATATGCTGAAAAATTTGAAACCGGTGAGCAGTGAAGTGGTATAGATTCACCAAGGTTTTGGTCTGTTTGGTTTTTCCCTTCCTTTTCTTCAGATAAAAGATATGCAGCTAAAGGTGCAAAACCGCTCCAGTTGGGTGGGCTAAGAGGTGGGGCACCATTATTAATACTTATCTTTGGAGTTAATTGAAAACCATTTCCAGGCCCAGGCATAACCTCCCATACAACAATGGTAGAAGGATTCACAATTGGCACTCCGGCCACATGCATGGCACCACTTTCTGTAATGATAGCATCACCAGCCATAATGCCACTGGGCCCACAGCCCAATAGTCCTTTACTAGTGTAAAACCATTTGGGTGGTGTTGCATTCTGACTGGGAGGCCATTGGGACCAATGAAGTTGAACAGAGCCTGATGAGAATACAGAACAGACGCAGAGAAAATTGGGCCATCTAGCTGAAATCAAAACAACTCCATGTGTCAAACACACAAGCATCTTGCATTGTAATATATAGATCTGCACTATTAATTAGAACAAAAGATTGAACATATAAAATGAACTATTAAGCATATAACACAAGCAGCAATCAAACAAAGAGAGGATAACATAACTCTAATTTAAGGTTCTGTCATGAGCGTTGTGATCACATCATCAACATATAAAATTTGTTTTAGTACCAGCCATTGGATATGATGCAGAGATGGACTCAAAAACATTTTCAACTCATACTAGGATAACAAGTGTCATCATACATGAGTTCTGACAAAGATAAGGCTCCATTTTTTAAGTATTTTGGGCTTGATAATATGGCGTCAGCCAGCCACTAAGACAGTTGAGTATCATAATAGACAAATGAATTAAAATTGTAGAATCAATTTACTGCTTCATCTAAATGAAACATCTTTATGGAGAAATTTTAACAACACAAATAAAATCACAAAAGCAACATAGAAAATTGCTAAAACCCAATGTGCAACAGAAAATACAAAGAGAAATCAGAAAACCTGTGTCCATGGGCAAAACATGACAATTCAACCACAATCAGTAAATTTAAAAAGAGAAGTTGTGCAACACTCAAACTCTAGTCCAAATACACTAGTCCATGCACAGAAATCTCTCTGTTTTCACCGCCCAATAAATTTTTCAAAAATGAGATAAAAAGACAACATAAACAGCAGCATTTCTTCAAAAGATCACATTACCACCACAGTGAATATTGAACAACCTAACTGATAAATGGAAATCAGAATAGTAAACGCTAAAAGAATAGACCTGAAGTTTGAGATTGTTGTGAAATAAACTTTTCCTCAAATATTGACTTCGAATTGGAAGGAGCACTTGATTTTGATGAAAGCCACCTATACTATTTTTCGAAAAAAGTAATTATTTCAGATCAAAGAAACAGATCACGTTGAACTGCACAAGATCCATATGTGTGTTCACATGCTCACTAAGTGCAAATTGTAAGCCGGTGCCTCAATGCCCATGACTTCATGGTTGAAGGTGGAACAGGGATTCTTTACAACTCTATAATGGTAAAAGTGAAAGTTCAATTGGACCAGTTAAGGGAAAACATAATTTTCCCATTTCCCTGAAAAAATATGTCTCTAAAAGCCAAGAATTCTTTCTTCACCACCTTCACCAACAATTTATATCTCTATCTTTTTCCTAAAAAAGCTATCTCTCTAAACAACTTAGAGAATTTTATTTATAGATAGAAAACTTTTTTTGAGAAAATTGTTTAGAGTTTTTTCAGATAATTGTTTGTGTTTCTTCCCCATGCCTTGTATATTCAAAAAAGTTTCATGTATAGTTGGACAAAGAAAAATGTTCATAAGAATATATCCAAAAAGAATGTTTATAAGAAATCCTCAAAGACAATGTACAGGGAACTTGAACATAGCATAGAAGAGAAGTTAAACGCATACCAGAGACACCCCTGATAGCCACTTTGTAGCAACTGCAATATCTTGCCGCCACTCATGCTCTTGTAGCCAGCAGCTACTGTCAACTACAAGATTAGCTGGCCCCTGAATGGGCAAGAAATCAGCAACAAACAAACAAGAAAAGCAGATAGCCATATATGAGTAATGGAGAAGCCATCGTAGGCTAAAGATGGGCAAAAGAGGCAGACACAAGTACTAGGCAAATTACATTAACCTCCTTCAAGGTTAATACATAGCCAAATCTCCCATTCAGAGACTTGAAAAATACATCTCAGAATACATTAGACTATGGCATAAATAGCTAAATCTCCCATTACTACGGGATATTCTAAAAAAATAAATAACCTCAGGTCACAAAAAGCTATGGAGTTTGGGATAAGTTTTAGAAACAAAATCTGATACGGGCAGACAGCAACTCTTAGAAATTAAATCTATGAACATAGAAAAACCTATAAAAGAATACTAGACAATTATACTAAACAGCTATGCTAGAAATTTTGATAGTAGGATCCACTTAAGTAACACTTACTTACTTGAGATGGTTGAGTCCAAATAGTTACCCTCCCATGGAAATTTGATATCAATAATGCACGGGGACAGCAGGCAGGGGACCATTCAATAAACTGGACGGAATCACGAGGAGAATCTATGGAAGGCATAGAGTGCATCTAATCAAATTTCCAACTATATAAATGCATTTTCTTATATAATTAATCAGTTCAGTTCGGAGACTAAAAGCTGAGGGAAAAATGCCAAGAAAGAGTATCAAAATATTATTTCCATATATGAACTAATCAAGCAAATATTCGTATATAGGAAGGCAAAGAGAAATTAATAGATGAGTTAATTACATATTCTATAGCTGCTACTGGCTACTGTTACAGCGGGTCTCAATTTCCTTGGTTTTCTATATTGTATCATTTAGATTCAATTCGACTTCTTTCTTATTTTACCAATATTACACAAATAAGATGCTACTTGTCAGATCATTCAATGTAAAATATTATTATTATCATTATCATTATCATTATCATTATCATTATCATTATCATTATCATTATCATTATCATTATCATTATCATTATCATTATCATTATCATTATCATTATCATTATCATTATCATTATCATTATCATTATTATTATTATTATTATTATTATTATTATTATTATTATTATTATTATTATTATTATTGTTGTTGTTGTTATTGTTATTATTATGACAATGGTGATTTAACATATATTGTTGTTATAAGATCCTTCAGACTTTTCAGTTGGAATAGTTATATTGCCCCTCTGATTGTCAAACAACGTCTTCATAAAATTTTATTACTACTTGAGACAGGGAGTCAATCTGACAACTGATGTTTATAGCCTATAGGCTATCCAGATAAAAAGCCTCCAAAGGTTTAATTCGAAATATATAAGTGCCAAATTATGAAAATTAGAAGATTCCATCAAAGCTTCAACTTGATGCCTTATACTCAAATATAATATTCCTAAATCCAAATTTAGCGTGTGTAGGATTGTCAAACAGCCTTGGATTTACCAAAACCTTTATATTGGTAATGAAATTGAAAAGTTCTACTCCGAACTTCGCTATTGTTTAGCCAATTTAAACATTATTGCAAGTGCAGAATGACATCAAACAAAACCAACCGACACAGTAAAAGTGAAACAGTCATGACATCAAACTACCTGCTATGACATTGAACACCGCAGATTCAGTTGGCCTCTCTGGGATCACAATATGTATAGGAATCCAAAATGGTGGATTTACAGTTGAGCTATGGAAAAGGAAACACTAAAAACCATTACAAAATTGCCAACAAAAACAAACATACAGGATATTAGCAGTAGGATATATGTAATTGAGAAAGTGTGAGACATTAATCCATCGAATCTTCTTGAATTCATCCATTAATCCATCGAATCTTCTTGAATTCATCCATAAATTCATCAATTATTTTGCTCTTAAATCTTCCATCAACTATGGTTATCCATACTATTAGATTTTGTGTCTCACTCAACCTGACAAAAATTCCTTGTAAGACAAAGATTGCTCGAGAGTTATAAACAATACATAACCCATATCTCTAGTCGCCATGGAACTCTCAACACCCCCTTCATGCTCAAAACTGAACATTTGGAGCATGGACAAATGCCAGTGGAATAACATATCTAAGATAAGCTCTGATATCAAATTAAAATTTGGGTTGACTCGGACTCAGTCTCACAAAATCAACTTATAAGGTACTTACAATAACTATTTAGGCCATATTAATATCACTATTCAATCCGAGACTAAAAAAAGTAATTTTTAACAAAACATTTAACACATAACCAGTGAAAACACACAAACCTTGGAATTCTAGCACATGTTTCAGAAGCACAAGCTATAGCATTAAGTTTTCCGCACCAAGAAACAGCACTGAAAAAAAAAATTATTGACAGTATCAGCATTATATACGAGTGATTTAAAACCATAGCAATGCTGTATTATATATATTGAAATAAAAATAAAGAGAGAAAAAAAAACCTGAAATTGCGACAAATTTCAGGAAGAGGCATCTTGTGAAGTAAATTGGAGGTAGGTTGTCTGAGACGAATGCGGAAAACGGTGGCGGGGGAGAGTGACACTGAATCTTGCTCGTCTACTTCCATTGGATCCTCTTCTTCTTCTGCTTCGTCTTCTTCTTCTTTAGGAACACTCAGTGTGACTGTTGCTTCATTCTTTGAATTTGAATTTGAATTTGAAAATGGAAGTTCTTCGCCATCAAGATCCTCGTTTATTTGATTCATAATTCTGTCACTGATTAATATATATATATTTAAGGCAATAGAATGTAGAAGAGAATGGAGAAGAAATGGGAGGTTCCTTGCAAGTGGTGGAAACAAAAGTCGCAATTGAAGGTGACAGATGAAGAGAAAAGTAACAGATTAGTCTTTTTCATATTATTATTGTTAATTAAAAATAGGGGACTTTTTAATTTGATGTTTAGGGTTTGTTAACTATCCTTATAGAGTATAGTGGTGGTGGACAAAGCACGCGTAAGGAATTTATTCATTCCACTCTTTCTTTCTTTCTTTTTTTCAATTTTACAAATAAATATTAGTAGAAGGTGATGTGTGATGAATTAATGAAAATGGGTAAAATAAAATCCTTGTTGTTGAGTGTGTGCGTGAAACGTGGAGGTTGTGGAGGTTGTGAGGGAAGTTTGTCTCTCTATCATCAATCTGGTTCACACGCATTGGCATTACTCTTTCTCACTATAATAATATCTTCACCGGAGCAAGTGCGAGGAGATATTTCGTTGTTCATTTATAAGTTTAAATATATTTTTATAATAAAAATGGCTTAATATTATGTTTGGATTTTAAAAAAATAATAATTTTACCAATTTAATTTTGGTTTTAAGTTCACTTTTACCTGTAAGAAACACAAAAGATATATTTACATTTTTTATTTTTCATTTAGAAATATAAAAAATGTATAATTTTCATTTTGCCATTTTGACGCGATTTTTGCTCTTTTTTTTCTAACTAATTTTATTTATTTTTCCCGCTTGTTTTTTGTTGCCAAATTTTTTAATGAGTATCTTAATAATTCAATCCTCTCTCATAATTTTTTATTTATTTAATTTGGATCGTGTCCTTTAGTTCATTGTTTTTTGTAAGTAAACAACAATGTTTTCATTATTTGTTTAATTTATTTAAGAGATTCTTTTTGTAGTAGTTATTATTAATTAAAGAATGAGTATAAATGTATGTTGACATTATATAATATATATATATATATATATATATATTATTTTAGTAAATATATATTTAAAAGTATTTTTAATTATATAATTCAAACAAAATTTATATTGTAAAACAAAATTCAAAGAAAAAATGTTCAAGCATAAATTACATTATAGAAAATTAAATTTTAACTAACAATATATCTGCAAATTAAAAATACTCAAAAGTACATTTACAAAATTAGTAATAGTAATTATATTATTCTTATTTTAGCATTTGAATTAAGTTTATTTTTCTATCAAATAGAAAATAATGAAAGTGTTATAATAATTATAAGTTTGAATACTTTTTTTTTAATCTTAGAAAGTGTAAATACTCTTATTTAGTTAATGAAAAAAGAATTCAATTTTTAGCTCTTGAAATAAAAATTGGATACTTTATTCAACACCTCAAACTTCATCCGAAAATATTACCAAAAAAAACATCTTTTTATTGACTCGCCTAACATTTTTTTATTTCAGTGGCTGGTCCAGATGACTATTTCCAGAAGTATTCATATCATTAGAAGCAGTAACGGCATCATCAGCACTTGCCGGCGTAATGCAGAGCCAAGGTCTCGAAGACTCGTTGCTAGTGTCTAATGCCAAAGGCACATGCCATGATCCTTTTTCAGATTCCTGAAACACAATATTTTCAGATTTTGTCCAAGGACACAATATTTTACTTCAGCATAGAGCCAATACCTGAACCCCAAAAGATAAATTACGGGCATAAGTTCAAACACAAAACAGTTGATAAAATTGAATAATGTAAACAGAGATTTTGCATAATAATGATTCAAAACTAAATTTTGACCAGTGTAAAAATGAATAGTGCAAAATGAAACTGCATCAAAGTGATGAAAAGTTTGTGATAAAGAGTGCGTTATTAGAATTTTCATTTAACTATACATACAAATTATTTAGACCAAAAATTAGCGCACAGTGAAATAAAAATATATTGATAGCACTAAAAAAACTGAAACTACAACATTAAGAAAGCTACTTCTTGAGACTTTTTGACTGGGCCTGACTCAAGGGGTGAGAGCTGTTTGTGCCTTGTTGTGTAGGATAACCAGTGGCCATTTTTTCCCACTCTGATCGTACAATTCTTTCACAACATCATCAAGCTACATTATTATAATCGACATACACAATCAGCAGCATAAACTGTAAAGAATACTTATCAACCAAGAGCAAGAACTTGCATAACTTCATTTGACAGTAAAGGAAAAAGAAAAAGGACCCAGTAACAAAGGCATATAACCTGATAAATGCTAAATCCACCGTCCGCAAAATTTTGCTGGTAGAGCCCAACATTTGCATCATCCACTATGGCTTCATAATCATCATGTTTCTCAAGCCAGCCCTTGTAGTTGCCAAAAAGAGGACACATAATGAAAAGCGTCAAAACCAAGTAACAATTATATATTTTAAAGAATATTAACAATGCTCTCTCTATGGCTTTGTAGTGTTTAAAATATGTCTAAAAATTTATTTTAAAATTTAATGATTTAATTTATATGTACTATTAATGTAAAAAAAATTAAAATATTGTTAGTCAATTAATCATTAAATCATTAATGATAATTGACTTTTATCAAAATTATTTTTAAAATCATCTCACGAATGATGGTGAATTGTGATGTTTTAACACTATACGGTATACACAATATATAGTAATTAAACTTAAAATTTTAAAGGCATACATAAATTGATTTAATATAAGAGACTAAATTTATTAACATAAAATATTTTGTGAACTAAAAGTTGAAAAATAAAATATAAAAATAGAAAATAAAAATTCAAAGCTTTATAGGAATTAAACATGTTTAACATTTTTGTTTATATGCTTAAATGTTGAAATGTAAGAATTATTATATTCATAGTGGATTTGATAAAAAAAATGGTGTCTAAAGCTTGTAACTAAAAAAAATTGTGAAACTAATTGAACTCCAACAATCAACAAAATTGCATTAGAAAAGAATAAGGCATTACCAACCCATACATGAATGGTTGCAACCAAATTAAAGTATTTCAAACACGTATTCTAACTAAGAAGAAAAAAGCTTCACAAATTATTTTTTTTACTCCTACAAACACAAATGGATTATAACTGATCTCGGATTTGTTACATCTATTCTTCTTTGGCTCAACTATGGAGGAATGACTAGGAAATGACAATGGATGAAAATAAAAGTTGGAGGGTATGACACGTCGAAGCTGAATTAGACCTAGGTCAAGGTTTCCTTAAACGAACAACGGAAAACAACAAAGTCTTAAAGTGAAATCCAACAATAAAGTGCACTTCACCTTGACAAACACTAAAGACTTAATAACCTTAATTTAATGAATCACTATATTTTTCTTATTTGACTAAATCACTAGATTTTTTTGTTGGTTACTAGAAATTGACATTAACTATCCAATTAAGAAGTCATAAATCTAGATAAAAGATCACATAACTTATTATTTCTAAAAATTATCACACATTAAAAATAACATCAAATTTTTTTTTTACTAAAAAATACATTAAAGTTAATAATTAAGTTACAGTGAATTGTCACTTTAGTTATGAAATTGTAGATATCAAACAATTGGATTTGTAAAGTAAAAAAAAAAAAAAAAACTTGAAATTGATAACATTAATTGCATTCATCATTTTGAATATTTAAAAAATCAAATTGACTATAACATTAATTCAAAGGAGAAAAGAATATGTTGACATTCTACAACTTTTAAAGCAGAGAAAGTGGAGAGGTGTCACTTTCTGCAACAGGGGTGACATCAAGAAAATCATAGCTAATAGTAATAGCTTGATTTATATGACCATTTCCATTTCCATTTCTTCATTCTTATTTAGTGCACAACAACACACAGCCACCATTCCATTAAATTAATCAGAAGCCGGCTGCTAAATTATTATTTTTTTTCAAAAGTCAAATTTTGTATGTTATATGGTCACTAAGATACTATATTAATATTTTGTTATGATTTTCTTATGTTTGTGTTATTTCTGCATTCAACTTTAAGGTATATTGTATTCACACCTCTGAATTATTATTGTCTTAATCCGATCAACAACAATACCTCTTCTGTTTTTTTATGGTTTGTTTTTCTTCTTCTCTGACTTGTTCTGGTCATAACATGTTTTCTGTATTTGTCCTTAAATTATTTGATTTAAAATCACTCTGCATGTTGTTTTCTATTCTTGTTTTTTTAATTCAAAATATAAGGTTATAAAAATTGCTCGAATGTGATGATTGCAGAATAGCAGTGTTATAGAAAAACCATTATGAGGTGTGGCTGCTTTGGAACATTACCTATAAAGAAGGAAAAACGACCTTCTAATTATATTTCTAGTGAAATTGAAGGTGAGTTTCTGGTGGTTATTTTTACTTTTCATATATACTTATTAATTTATTTATTTAAGGCATTCAATAATTCTAGAAAGCTTTGTGTTATTTCCTTTTTTGCAATTTGAATACACTTTTTTCTCCTTATGTGTGTATTTTTTGTTGCACAGGTTATCCTTTAGATAATATTAGGCATTTTTCTGATAAAGAGCTGAGATTGGCAACTGATAATTATCATTTAAGCAATAAGATAGGAAGGGGAGGTTTTGGAACTGTTTATCAGGTATTCAGGTTACTGATGCATTCATTTTAAATTTTAAATTTTTGCTGATGTTGGATGAATAAATCAAAAAGCTTATAGAGTCTTGAGGACATTGTATTTGTATGTGCTAGCTTACTTAGGCTGAAAAAGAGTATATGTTTCCACAAAAGTTTTTTTATTCATGATGACTTATTTAAGCATATGGAAAAAGGTTATGACATTTTGATATTGATAAGATGTTTTCAACTTATTTCAATTGGCTCTGCGGGATAGCTAATGAAAATAGAGTATAGTTTTAAATAAAACCAATTCCACTTTATTTTATCTTTTGTTATAGAAATAGTTTATGTATAAACACTTATACTATAAGCGCTTAATCAACTGTTTATCCAACGATAAGCCATTCTATGTACTAAATATCAATATGACAATTTTGGTAGGGAACATTAAAATATGGAAGAAAGATAGCAGTGAAGCCTCTTTCTGTTGGATCAAAGCAAGGAGTTCGTGAATTTTTGACTGAAATTAAAACTTTATCAACTGTTAAACATTCAAACCTTGTTGAATTGGTTGGATTCTGCATTCAAGGACCTAACCGTACATTAGTTTATGAGTATGTGGAAAATGGCAACCTTCATACTGCATTACTTGGTAAATTTTTCAACTCAACTGCATGTTATGAATTATCATATGATTCATATCTATATCATATAATGTCACATATCAAATTGAGTCCATAAACATATGAAAGGATTAAACATGTAACTTTTCTTTCATTTTCTCATCTTTTCATAGGCAAAAAGAGTTCAAACATCAAACTAGAGTGGAGAAAAAGATCTGCTATTTGCGTTGGTACGGCTAAAGGTCTTGCATATCTTCATGAAGAACTTACACACCATATTGTACACAGAGACATCAAAGCTAGTAATGTACTACTTGACAAAGATTTTAATCCCAAAATTGGTGATTTTGGAATGGCCAAATTATTTCCTGATGATATCACTCATATCAGCACAAGAATTGCCGGTACAACGTATGGATATTTATAATTTGTGATTTTGTTTTTGCATAGTTTTGGAACATGTTGCTACTTTAGTTGCTTTTTAGTAGTTACCATATCATTGCTTACCAAACAAAAAATTGATAGCAATTAGGCCACTGAGTCATACAACAGCTGTAGATGATCCCTATGAAAATTTGGTACCAATTAGACCACTGCGCCGTGCAACAAATGTAGATGATCCTTACATTTAAGTACTTGTAGTCTAGATAGGTTTTTGCATATTGAAAATTGGTAAATTTATAAATGGACTATGAAAGTGATTGATAATTTACCATGCTTTTGGTTTTCATTTTTTGCAGTGGTTACTTGGCACCAGAATATGCATTAGGTGGCCAATTAACTAAGAAGGCTGATATATATAGTTTTGGAGTACTTATACTTGAAATAATTAGTGGCAAAAGCAGCTCAAGCACAAACTGGGAAGGGTCACATAAATTCCTCTTGGAATGGGTACATAAGTCTCAATTTTTTATATTTATGAGTTACTTTACAACATTGTACATTTCATATTTTTTTAGGTCTTCAAGTTAATATTATTTTGATTATGAAATCTTAACACATCCTGAATTTTACGATGCTTTGATGTCCTTATTGTTTATCTGTAAGAGTAAACTACCATTTTAGTCATTGAAAATATAGATGTCGTCACTTTGGTCCTTAATTTAACCAAAAATTTAAATTAGTCTTTAAATTATTAAAACATCGGTCAATTCAGGCTATGAAGTCATAATAATCATAGACTATTTTGACAATAAGTTGTATCTTTTAGAGATTACGTTGATGATTCGATGATTAATTTGAGTTTTTAGCCGAGTTAGAGACTAAAGTGACATTGTCTTACACTTTTAGGAACTAAAATAGTCGCCCAGAATATTTTAAAAAAATCAATCTAAACATGTTCTTAAATGTGAAACTTTGTAGTGGACATATATTGATGATTATGTGTTCTAACAGGCATGGCAACTTCATGAAGATGAGAAATGGTTGGAGCTAGTAGATCCAAATATGGAAGAATATCATGAGAAAGAAGTAATCAAGTACATTAAAGTTGCTCTTTTCTGCACACAATCAATAGCAAGAAGAAGGCCATTGATGAGTCAAGTGGTCGATATGCTCACTAAAGATATTCAACTCAATGATAAACAACTCACAGCACCAGGATTGTTCAATTATGATGTAGGAGAATCCTCTCAAAATAAATCAAACTCTGAATCTTTAATTTGTCACACTAGTTCTACTCAGGCTAGTATTACTCAGGTGATAGCAAGGTGATTGATTCCTATGTATTCTTTGTGTGTATTGTTGTACAGTTACAAAATGAAAGAAAAAATAATTATTCTTTTTCTTAGAAATTAATAGATTAGTCCAAGCGACGAGCATTTTAGTTTTCCTTAATTTAAGATCTTGGATTCGAGCCTTATAAATGAAAAAGATAGATACAGGAGAGCTTTGACCTTTATAGATTGGACAAGTTCACCCAGCTCCAACTCGAATTTGTCAAGGTTTAACACGACTTCTAGATGCGGAGGCTAGACTATAGACCAAAAAAAATAAAAATATTTATTACAATGTATACCTTTGTTTTCTTTAATAAATCTTTACTTTTGTATGTCATACTAACTGATACCAATGAAAAGATTATTATTATTCAGTAAATCAAACAACTAGAGCAGGTTTAAACGAAACATCGAATTTATTATCTATGATATGTTGCAAAGCAAATAAATAAAGATTGTTAGTAACAGAATTTAAGAGTCTATACGTGAATGCATAGAACACCAATTGAAAAATAAGTCTAACAATAGTAATTGTTAAACCTTTGAACTTGAATTTGGATTAATGGTGAGAAATTTAAATGATTTACTTTTTATATATTTAAATTGAGTGATTTGCGTAGAAATATTAGTTTAAATCTTATCAATTATGTAAACAATCCAACACAACGAAAAGTTCATTTGAATGGAACGACTATTTTGACCACATCCAACCAAATTAAGTGATTTGCAATTACAACTAATTCTCCGTCTAATCAATTTATCCGCACTCAATTAGTGCAAAAAATTCATACCGGAGCGTTCAAAAATGAAACTCCACAATTCGTAGATCAGCTTCCCTCTCCTTATTCATATCGATAAAAACATGCCTATACATGCGGATTACTTGTATTGTAGGCAACGACTAAGATTGGGCGTACATCTACATAAAAATTGACACTGCACAGTTCAGCAATATCATGTGACCATAAAGTCAATACAAATACTGTCTAAAAGCATCTATCTATAACCATGAACACTGAATCACCATGTCATAATTGTTGTCCATAATATATTTAACTCGTTAAAACCTTAATGTAGGTACTAAAATGCAACCAATAAGCATTAGGAACTAATAACAGGACCAAAAGATTCATTAAACACTGCAGGTGCAAAAAGGGATAGCAGAAATGATTGGGGAGAAGAAAACTGAAGTATGATAGACAAAACTATGCAGCAGGTTGCTCCTCGGTTGCAGAGACTTCTTTCTGGGGTTCGTCTGCAGGGCCATTAGAGGTGGCATCCTTTGGTTGTGATGCTGATGCACCTTCAGCTGTAGAACCGGTTGCTTTAGATGATGTTTCTTTTCCATCCTTACCATCTTTGGCATCTTTAGCAGGAGCAGGTGGTGGAGGAATCATGTGAGGTGGTGGTGTATGCTTCAGCTTTAACAGTATTTGGCGCATCCTGGAAAGATCTGTGGGTTTGCCAGGCTTTGGGCCTTGGATAACATTAATTGATGGCTTCTTCTCCTGATCTTTCTTGCCTCTCTTCTTTTCAATGTTGGCAACCTCACGAGGAATGAGCTCTGCGATTGTCTTCCAGTAAGCTTTGTCTGCCTCTTTGTGAAACTTCTCTTGATTAGCCAAGAATAACTGCTCCATAGACAAATTTCATTTTATATTCAAATTATTACGAGAGCATGAAAAAATACATCAGCCAAAAAATGATATATCACGATGCTAGTAAACCTTACCTTCTCCTTTTCTCTATTTTGAACCTTGTTAGTCTCAACATTAAGCTTCCTTTTCTCATAGAAAGCCACCTTATACTCCTCCGCTTCCTCAATAATCTTCAATCTCATTTCTTTTTCCCTTTTCTCCTTCTCTTCTAGCTCGATGGCATTTTGACTGTATAATGAAAGCCAGAGGCATTCATTGTTTATTATAACTGAGTTCAGCAAAACTTGCAAAATATCTTAAATCTTTATTGGACTAAGATAAAAAATTAAGAGAACAATTGTTCTTCCATTATGCTTTGAGAATAATTTTGCCTCTGATAACTGTACAAGCAGGGAATTTAGATTAATAGCATTGAACTTTTTTAGCTCAAATTTATTAATGTTATTAACTATAAGCAAGTGTTGTCAAATATGGCCGAGGCGGATTACGGTGGCTGATTTTTTGACAGCCGCCATGGCCAATTTGTGAAGGATGGCAGCACCATGCTGTTTGATGGCTTTTTATGCAGATTTTGGGCTTTCCACCATTGATAATACTGACTATATGAGTGTGAATGGAAGCTTTGGTATAACGGTTGAAGTTGCAGCCGTATAACTACAAAGTCACTGGTTCAAATTGTACAATCGGACTCTTGCAAATGGAAGATAAACTGCCTATAATTAACACATAATGGGTCCTGTGCTTTCAGGAACCCTTTTAGTGACAGGAACTTTATAGCAATAGGTTGCCCAACAATAACCATGATAATATCACATTGACATATTATTTTAAGCTGTAATCGGAAGTAGTAATTTGCAGCCATTTTCGGATATCAAGAATACTGAACACTAAACATTTTATCTAGGCTCTAAAAAAATATATCAATGTTGCAAGTTAAGACATGAACCGTGCCATTAACATAAATATTTCATATCAAAATTAGAACCCTAATTTTTGTATTGCCACTTGATACTACACAGAAGATTGATCACACAGTATACAAATCAAAACAACACAAATTCATATTTGAAGTAAAGACCAGTTTCTCAGCTTTGATAAGTCAAATATTATAAGGTTTACAGATCAAATGGATGAGCAACAATGGAAAGTTGACTACAAATGGTAGGGTCAAGTGCTGTGATTAGTAAAGGAAGAAGAGAACAACATTGCAAAGCCATATAAGAGCTATGCTAGAAAGCAGTCTTTAGCACACTATTTCAGCACACCCTTTACTATTAAGTGAAATTCAAGTAAAGTCCCACAAAATTCCATGCCTATTTGATCAGCCCCACTCCCTATCCAGGGAAACTCATAAGAATTTAACCCAACAATATAGAGTGTGTTTAAGAGTGTTTCTCACCATATAAATCGAGATGTGAAAGTTCCGTTATCTCTAAAAAGAATGTAGAACAGAGAGGTTATTTAAGGGAAGCCTATGCATAAACAGGGGAGGAATACTTTTGGAGGGTCGTGAAGACCTGATTGTAGCATCTGATATGTGATAACACACGTTTACATGAGCTAATCGCTTTTTTAGTTTGATTACACAGTACACTCAATAAAATGAGTGTATTTGCATAAACAGATATGTCCAATGTCTATCTATTGCTCCTTAAATTACATGATAAACTATTTTAAAAGCACACTGGATTAAATGATAGAGAACTCCCTCTACTGTACCAGAAAAAAATGTTGGAGAACTCAAAACTTTCATGTGTTCAAGAGAATCTGATCATTCTGATGCGATCCACATCAAGATTTATTGTAACCCAATTCATTGTAAATTGCCTGATCCACTTTCAACATGGGAGAGATGTAAAACCCATAAATGTTACCTCGAATATGACTATCCAACTTCGAATGCAAGTTGTTTGTGTCAAACAATGACTATCCTTCACTAACATGCAATCCAATAAAGCAAGCAGTACACAAAAAATAAAAACCTAAAAACAGTTTAATCTGCACTGAGATTGAAATCCAAGTCCACCTTCTAGTTGCAACCTTAATTTATCTGCAACATGGAATTTACCCAGAACTAATACCTCACTGCAGGTCCAAATTCCATAAGTGAAATTATTCCCAACTCATATTACCCTCCAATCTCACTCCACCCAAACATACCCTCGAAACTGGTAGATATAAATCCATTCCTCCCTAGCATAGAATTTTACAAAATTTCATACCAAAATTATATTTCGTTTTCGTATCTTACTATAGCTCAACTAACTACTACAAGTGAAATGGCAATTGCAATAAACTAAGTTCATCAATTCGTTTGTTTCTACAGATAAGATCAAGCTCCTCGATTACTGATTTCTAATCCTAACCGCAAAAAATTGTATGATCGAACTTCTAGGTCAAAGCATAATCAACACAGTCGCAGATCTAAGCAAATTCAAACGAGATCGGATAAATTCACAAAAGCAGAAGAGAAACTGCAACCTACTTACCGGCGCCACTCACGAAGAGCGTAACCTTCCTCCGGCTCCATCTCAGTAGGTGGAGGAAGAATCGGACCGTCGGAGACAAAAACACCGTCGTCGTCACCGTATCCATTTCCGTTATCGTTCCCGTTCTCAACGCTGACAGATTCGAAGGGAGACGGGGAGTAACCAGTATTCGGATCACTAAATCCGTAGATCTCTGGAGAAGTCTCAGCGGCGTGATCGACGGTGACATCGCCGTCGGCAGAGAATCCACCGGAGAAGTTTGAGTAACCGCCGTATCCGGAGTAGGTGTCGTCCTGGTCAGAGGCGGCGAAGTTGTGAGTGGAAGAAGTGTTGACGTTCAAGTCGTCGGTAAAGGCGTCGAAGGAAGACGACATATCTGCGGGTTTTTCTCTCTCTAGAAATTGGTTTCTCTCTCTAGAAATCGGTTTCTATGAAACGCAAATGCGTACAGTGTTGGCTTTGCTTGTTTGCTTGGACGGAAAATTGAACGCTTTGCCTCTACACTTTTCTTTGACTTGTTTAATACTTAACGATGAGTACAAAAATAAAAAAGTTGAAAATATCATGTAAAAACTATATTGATGATGCATAAAACAAATTTTTGTAATAACAAAAATAATAACTTTCTATTTTAAATATAAAACAGATATAATTGCAACTTTAATTTCATTATTTTAATATAATTTAATCGTTTTATTTTAAGTAATGTGATATACAATAATTTTTTTTAAAATTTTAAATTTATTCATAGTCATTTAACATCAAACTTTTTTATCTTTTTAAATATTTTAACTTAATTTATATTAAATTAAATATTTAAATGCTTTACTTTTTCAAAATTCAAAAGACTTATAATAAAACCTAAATGATTATGTTAAGTTTTAAAGACTAACATTTAAATAACTTGTTTAAGATAAAACTAAATATACAAAACGTACTAACATATAAATTTCATTTATAAACTCATTATTTCTTAAGAACAAATAGATTTAACTCATATTGAACTTAAGAAACGAAATGAAATTATTTTTAACATAACAAAGTTAATTACAATAATATTCAACAAGATATATGAGTTACAAGAGAGAAAATACAAACAAAAATGACACTTGCAACCATATTTACATAAACTCGCAATAGCAACAGATTATCTCTACTTCAAATCTCTAAAATGAGTTTCAATGACTCCAAATTAAGATGAACTGTGGTTGATGGTATTGTCATGTGATGAAGGACAAAGAATAATGGCTATGGTTTAGAGGATGGCTGAAATTTAGTAGACAATCTTTATCTCATGGTTTTAAGAGTTTTGTTCTTATATATAACAAATGTCAGGACACTTCTTTTTCTTTTAGGGTTTTTATCATTCTTCCAACAAATATTTTAAATGTTGCGATATTTTACTAATCCAATAAACATGTCATAAATTCACGTTGAGCATAAAATCTAAGATATAGTTCTATTCTAGTTAGCTCATGATTTGTGTACTCCTTTTGTACTTTGCAGCAATACGTTAGAATGTTGCACCATTTTATTAAGATTTTCTAATGGAACGCTACAACATAACCCAACATAATTTGAACCTAAAATATCCTATTATATTTAAAAGAGAATATTAACCTAATTAGCAAAGTTACTCTAAAATTATGAGAAGAAACTATCACATCACCTGAAGGATTATTAAATGAGGTTTAACTAAATGTAATACTCATATTTTTAATCTACAATAAATATATATATATATATATATGATGAATAATATTACAATTTAATAACTAATAAACATTTGTCATTAAAATTATCTTTACTAGCATGACACGAGTCTAATATCTAGTGTGTATGTGAAAAATGTTATGATGGACGTACTATTTTTTATAAAGGAGTTATTTTTTAACGAGAAAAAATTTATGAAGGAATATATATATATAGTGGAGTTTTTATTGAGTATATATATCAACTCTACAAATTTTTATATGAAAAATTAGAACTAATTAGTAATTTATTAAATAATTTTAAATAAATATATTAAATATATAAGTAAATATTGATGGTTAAGTTATATAACTATAAATTTTAAACTTATATAAAATTTTATGTGGTTGATCATTAATAAATATTATGTAAATAATTAACAATTAAATTATAAGATCAATATATATATATATATATATATATATATATAT
>JBBPBS010001075.1:12788590-12848643 GCA_037974835.1 Cicer judaicum | reverse complement strand
AAGTAAAAAAGTTATTGATTAAGTTTACCGTATTTTTTAAATAAAAACGGTAAGATCGACATAAACTTTAATGTATAAAATAACATAATCAAATTATATGTTTTTACTTAAAATAATATTAATTTTGATATATTATATTAGATATGAAAATAATCAAATTACAATATTTGAAAATTGTTTTGATAATAAAAATAGTTAATTAAATTGACAACTTAACCAAATTCTTGGAGGAAACATATTGTTTAAAATTTACATCAACAAGATAATTAATTTTTATATATAAATTTCATTTTATGTTGAAATGATTTTGAATATATATATATATATATAACTAAAACAGTTATATGTTTTTAGGGCATAGGAGGCCTGTCGAGAAGGTAAAAAAAAAAAAAAACACGTTGTTATGGAAAGGAATAGCAAGGTGTGTTGGTTATATTGGCTTAGTTAAAAAGCTTTTACAAAAGTGCTACATGGTTCATGTTAAGCTTAACCTCTATTTTTCTTTTTCTTTCTTTTTCAAAAGCTTAATTAATGACAAAATTTTGGCACATTAACTTCTGGTACCACTTGTTGGAGAGTCTGGGGGAGTGCAACGAAAGGACTAAACATAAAGATTCTTATGAGACTTATACACTATATCTTAATCAAAAACCTTAAAACAATAGGTTTATGGACTATTCTCTTTATATATATAATATTTCCTCAATTCCTAATCAACGTGAAACTAACCACTCATATTTGAGTTTCAACCTATAGAAAAGATTAGTGTGATTTCGAATTCGCACCTTCTAGTATCAAATACTTTTGTAATTTTTAGCTATATTTGCTTAATTATGCATAATTTTCTTTTGCGTGAATCCATTAATTTACTTGGACCATTTACGGTAACTACAGCTTGCAAGACGGGCAAAATAAATATTTTGGTGAAGTTAAGTCAATAACCAATAACTAATTGTTATTTTGTTGAATGAGATAAAGTCGTTTGATATTTTTGTATTAATTATCCCGTATTTATTACTTTTTAATTGTTCAATATCAAAGGTATCAATAGAGATTAAACCCAAGACATTAAGTTTAAATGCCAGCTCTTTCCACAAACTAAATTACATGTTGTCAAATATATGAAAAATCAAATCTAATATTAACTACCACTAAAAAAACCACCAACAATTAGGGGTGAGAATAAATCAGAGCAGATTATGATTTGAAAGGTTTGAATTTAATCTACGATTTATTTTTAGGTTTAAGTTTGGCCTACGGCTTATTATAGATTTTTTTTTCATGATCTTTTTAAAAGTTTGGTATGACCTGGAAGTTTATATAAAAGTCTTATTCATTTTAAAATATTTTAATGCTCTACTAATATTCTCTCCACATACCAATATCAATGTACATGTCTATATATATTAGAAAAAAAAAATCTAACAAAATAATTTTTAAAAAATGTGAAACAAATATTATTTAAATTCTACAAAATAATTTTTGGTTCCAAATAATAGTTTTTTTTTTGAAACAAACACATCTATTATTATCTTTTAGTACTTGAATGACTACCGAATATGGAACAACTATCAAATATAAAATTATTACCGAATATGGAACGACTACTGATTTTGAAATAATTGTCTAATTAATATTTTAAATAGGAAATAATAATATTTCTACAATAATAATAAATAATAAAATATATATATGTCAACCTATTATGAACTATTTAAATAAATAGACTTTAAAAAAAATTAAAAATAAAAAAAAATGTTTTTTTTATAATATATATTAGTTAATAGAAAAACGGATAAATAAACACACGAGTATATATCAAGACGTGTGTTTATAAATAATTTATCCACATTTTTAATGGTATATATTAATTCTGAAAATTGAAAAGTGGACTATTCGATTAGTAATATTTAAAGAGCCAAATAGAAGAACAAGTGACTTTAGTCTCTAATAATATATATAAATTATGTTATATTAACTTATTATGTGGACTTAGAATCAAAATATACCACAACTAATTTATTTAAGTACAATTTGTGATGTTTTCTACATTTCATATCATCTTAAGAAAAACAAAGTGGATACCACTCCCACAGTAAAGAAGTGTTTATCGAACTGTATTGGACCATATCAATAGTTTGATTTAGTTATTAAAAATTATTTTTAAATTAAATTAAGTGTTGTTATAAATCGGTTTAAAATTGATTTATAAATATAAATTAGTTTAATATTTTAAATAAATTTTTGGCTAAAATTAATTTTAAAATAGTTATTTGAAAAATGAATTTTAAAATTCTTTTGATAAAAAAATATCAATTTTTTTATAAAAAAGTTTTTTGAAAAAATAATTTTGAAGAAAAAAATATTTGTTTTTTTAATTTTTTTTGAAAAAAATAAATTTAAATTTTTTTATAAGAAAAATATATTAATTAAAGTTAAAACATTTAAAATTGTTAAATTAATTTAAATAATTTGATTTTTTTATAATACACTAAAATCTAATTTATCAATATGGTCAATCTCTTCGACCAATCACTTTGTAGATTTTTTGTGAGTCCTCGTTTTGACTAAAGGAGATTAATTGTATGAGAAGCTCTTGTATCTTTTTCACAAGAAAAAAAGAAGACAGAAGAAGAAGCTTGAAACACAAGTAATAGTAACATCATAACTGTTTCTCCTTTTGAAAAATAAAAAGAAAAATAAAAATAAAAATAAAAATAAAATAAAATAAAAAATAAAAAAAACTGTTCCCAATTCTTCACCACTCAGCTTGAAAAATAGAAGCGGTTGTGATATATATGAACAGTTGAAATGGGTGGTTAAGAGGAACGTGATGGAAAGTGGCAACCGGCAAGTTAACATTTATGTGAAGAAATTTTAATTAGATGTGTATTAATATTTCTCTTTTAAATATGGGTTCCCATTTAGACATAATTTTTTTAACAAAAAAACCTTGAAAGCATATATGTTATAAATTTAAAAAGAGTAACTTTATTGGCATTATTTTTAACTGAAAAGGGTCACTCTTTTTTACAAAGTGTAACTTTATTGGCATTATTTTTAAACAGCAAATATTAAACATGCTTCGCTTTTTTGAGAAAATAAAAATAATAGTTTTAATCCATACAGTAACTTTAATTTTTTATTTATTTATATTATCGATCAATTATAATTTATCATTTATATGATTTTAAATTAAGTAAAATAAAAGTTCATTTTTTTAATGATAGTACCATTATAGTTTATATTATTGATGATATAAATTAAATTTTAAAGTATAATAAACAAATAAATAATTATTTTTATTTTTAAAATTGTAAGATGTTATCTCAACAATTTTTTAATTGTTAATTCATTTAGTTTTTAAATGCATTTTCGTTTATCAATTTATTTATAAATTTACTCTCAAAAGGATACACTTACAAATATATTTATAATTAATATATAAACGAATATCAATTATATCAATATTTAAAAATATCTGGACATACTAATCATAATCAACAGTATTTATTAAAAATATAAGTCAATAATCGTATCTCTTAAAACTTAAACGATATCGAATTAACTAAAAATGTCTTTAATTATACTTTGAAAGAATATTGTTAATTGGGTTTAAATATTTTATTATGAAAAGAATGAAGTGAAGCAAAAAAAGAAAGTGGCGTTAAGACAGGAAAGCAGCATGAATGAACCAAAACAGAACAGAACATGTTATCCTTCAAAATTTAATGCACTTCTCTCTCTCTCCACTCTATTCTACTAGTATTTTACAACTTCCACCATTACAATACTTTTTCACTCTCCAAAACTTCAAACATTTTTCAACCTTCTCTTTCTCTCATGGAAGATCATGATCATCATCCTTTCCTATATTTCCCATTTCTTCTCCTTCACCAACTCCTTCACTTTCTTCACAACCTCAAAAGATCTTTCCTTTCCATTCTCTTCACCCTACCAACATCTTTCTTTGCTCTTCTTCTTATCTTTCTCTTAACTTACAATGCTTTCTCAGTTTTCTCCATTCACATTCCTCATTCCCCCAAAAAACCTCTATTTCTTCCTCCATCATCACACACCAAACCAAACCTTTCTTCTTCTGTGTTTTTAGCACTCAAAGAAGATAATTCACCAACCATCAACAAAACCCATTTCACTCTTCTCCATAAAGTTCCCATTCACAAATCCAAAAGAGTTAAAAAACACAAACGTGGCTTAACAGGCCTCCACACTGAAACACATTCCTCACTTTTCCACAAAAAAATCAATACTTTTTTCAATGGAAACTCTTCTTTTTCTTCTTCTTGTTCTTGCAAGTTTAGATTTTTCATCACTTGGATTTCACCCTTGAAAGCATTTGGTGAGAGAGAGTTGTTATCAGTTGAAAGTCTGTTCAAGTCACACCCAAAAGCTTGTTTGGTCATAGTTTCAAAATCAATGGATTCTGAAAAAGGAACTGAGATTTTAACACCCTTTGTGAAAAATGGCTTTAGAATCATTGCCATTGCACCTGATTTCAACTATATATTCAAAAACACTCATGCTGAATCTTGGTTTAATCGGTTAAAAGAAGGGAATGTGAATCCTGGTGAAGTTTCTTTAGGCCAAAACCTCTCAAATTTACTAAGACTTTCTCTTTTGTATAAATTTGGAGGCATTTATATAGATGCTGATGTTATGATCTTGAAGAGTTTTTCTAACTTCAGAAACACTATTGGAGCACAGAACATTGATGTCAAAACAAAGAAATGGAACCGTTTGAACAATGCGGTATTAATATTTGACAAAAACCACCCTTTACTTTTCAAGTTCATTGAGGAATTTGCACTAACTTTTGATGGTAACAAGTGGGGGCATAATGGTCCTTATTTAATATCTAGAGTGGTTTCTAGAGTGAGTGGAAGAGAAGGGTTTAATAATTTCAGTGTGGTTCCACCTTCTGCATTTTATCCCGTGGATTGGAGAGGTATCAGGAGTTTGTTTATAGGGCCTAGAGATGAGGTTCATTCAAAATGGTTGGTTAAGAAGATGAAGCAAATTAATGAAGAAAGTTTTGCAGTGCATCTTTGGAATAGGCAAAGTAGGAAGTTAAAGGTGGTCAAAGGAAGCATTGTTGATAGTATCATATCTAGCTGTTGCATCTTCTGCAACATTACTTAGCTTTTTAATTAAGTTTGTAATTTTAGTCACTTATATAGTGTATGTGATTTCGCCAAAATCATTGTCAATCTAAATATGCAATTAATGGTGATAACGGTGGCATGTTTGCATGCTGTTTTCAATTGCACTTGACAAATAGAAAGTAAAGATTGATTGAATTGCAGTTGACAAATAGTTAGTTTATCTTGTTTGGGACAATTAAACTTTGAAAGTGATTTCTCATCTCACAATCTTAAATAAGGCACCTACTACTTTATTTCCATCCATGTGACTCTCACTTTCAGTTTCTGTCTAATCTCATTCCCCTTGATTAAAATAGATTACATATCTGTCATGTAAATATGTTTTTGGAAATTACAATGTAGCTCCTTTTGAGGTTGCATTGAAATTTTTATAGGTAGATTTTTTGCAAATCATAACAACTCATGCTCCTTTTGTATATATGTTGATATTAGGTGTATATAGTCTGATTTATTCATCATAGCTCCTCACCATGAAAAGGGAAAAAACAAAAAAGAAGGGGGAGGGTACAAATAGGTGATCCACCTACTTTCAATTCCCAAAGATTCAACCAATGTTAGTTCAAACACAAATTTCTTGCCTAAGATATTCCCCATGCATGTCTTTGTAATTTTTTGCTGTTGTCATTTGCATTGCACAACCGTGTAAACTTCGAGGTTAAATTACACAAAATAAAAGCATAATTTAGTTTTGTAAATTTTTGTTTATCTATATGAATGAAATATACTTGAGCTAGCATTCCAATTTGAAGTTGCATGATTGTTCAATCTTAGTCCTTCTTATTTCTCTTTTCAAGTGGTTAAATCTAAAGATATATATGTTCAAATTTCAACTTTTCAAGTCATAAATAAAAACTTGGTAAATAATGTGAAGAGCTTGTTGTTCTTGTCTTTTGGTTTTTATTTTTGAGACATGTCTTGTATTTATGTGTATTTGAGCGAGCACTTGTCAAACAGTCATCAATTTTATTTCCATAAAAAACGCATCAATTTGAATAAAATCCATTTTATAAAAGTTATTTGAATAAAATATATTAAGTACAATGATCCATGCTTAAATATTTTTACTCTGAGTAATTTTATTGTAAAATTTAACATAAATTTTCTAGCCAAACATAAAATCTACTATTTATGACATTCATTGAAATTTAAAGAGACAACAAGACA
Source organism: Cicer judaicum (assembly GCA_037974835.1). Taxonomy (NCBI): domain Eukaryota; kingdom Viridiplantae; phylum Streptophyta; class Magnoliopsida; order Fabales; family Fabaceae; genus Cicer; species Cicer judaicum. Next base: position 12,842,296 of record JBBPBS010001075.1, on the reverse strand, counting down.
ACTCCAATTATGGCTCCATGCATGAAACTACATGAACTCATTTTCAACATAATGTAAAAAATAATCATAGTACCAAATGAATAATAAGAAATGCTTAAGCTTATATTGGTGCTGGTAATGGTGGCTTGAATCTTGAAGGACTACAACACTAGAATCAAGCTTCTCCTCTTTTGTTTGTGTATATATATAAATCATGTTCCTCTGCATGTAGAATAAATCCTTTTTTGTATATGTTGTAAAAACATAAACAGTCACCATTACAGATGTAAAAGATTTTTCTGCAACCAAATGAGTATAATACTTGCTATATACTAATAAAATACTCGTGCATATGCACAAGTCGTGCAACCTTAGTTACCACATCTAGAAGTTTAGTATGACGAAGAATTTGCGTGTCACCAACTCACGACTTCTGCATCAGACGCTCAACATCTCCCATTTCTACCTCGCTTTGTTCCAATTCACCCGCGTTTTGGAACAACACTTCAATTTCTTCCAAACTCTTTCCTTTTGTCTCAGGAACACAATAATGAACAAATGCAACCGCGCTGCACGAAATGACACCAAAAACAAAGAAAGTTCCTGCTACTGTTATAGCTTTCGTGACCGAGAGGAAGGACATTGTGATCGCGCCGCTGCTGACCCTACTTCCGACTGCTCCAATAGCTGATGCTTGAGCTCTAAGCCTCAAAGGAAATATCTCAGATGACAGGACCCAACATATAGGACCAAGTCCTACCGAAAAGGAAGCTACATTTCCACAGACTGCAAGAATCGCCAATGCAATCCCAACTTTCGCGTGGCTCAGAAAAGCCAGAGCGAAACTCAGGCTAAATAAACTTACTGTCATCCCAATCGTGCTCACGTAAAGCAAAGGCTTTCTCCCCAATTTGTCGATGAGAAGTATAGCTATCAGGATGAACATTGTTTTGGTGAATCCAACAGCAACAGTTGCTGCAAGAAGCTCGGAGTTTCCGGTTATCCCAGAATTCTTGAAAATCGTAGGACTATAATATACAGTTGTATCTATGCCTGTAATCTGTTGGAAACACTGAATTCCACAACCGGTTATAAGCATTCTTCGAACGGGTGGCGAAGGATGCAATATTTCTCGCCACACTGCTTTTGTTTCATACTTCTCAGCATTTCCTGACCCTGCAGCTTTCTGAATTTCTTGCAACTTTTCTTCAGCATCCTTCTCACTTTCACTTATCTTTGACAACACCAGTCTAGCTTCATCAATTCTATTCTGCACCACAAGCCATCTTGGGGATTCGGGTATGATGAAAAGCGCGACCGCAATAACAACTGAAGGAATAAGTCCTACACCAAGCATTATCCTCCAATTTATATGCGATGGAAGCTTAGAAAATGCATAGTTCGATATGTAGCCAAGAAGGATTCCTAAGTTTATGAAGATCTCAGGGAAAGAGGTAAGAGATCCCCTAGCAATGGCAGGAGATATTTCGGCAATATAAACAGGTGCAATCATGATGTCGAAACCTATGCCGACTCCTGCTAAGAGTCTACCTATCATCAATACTTTAAAAGATGGAGCAAGAGCCATAATAGCTCCACCTGTTTGGAAGATAAGTGCTGCTAAACCAATAGTCCATTTCCTGCCTATCGCATCGGATGTTTTTCCGCCTGCTAAACTACCAAAAAGTGATATTATGCTCAAAATTCCAACAAGTACTTCTTGTTGAACTTCTGTTATCTTCAAATCCTCTTGAATGAATATAATTGCTCCACTCATAACACCTACATCTGCAAAATGATAAGCAACGACGGCTATGGCCTTAGTTTTGATCTTCATTAATGGTATAGATAAAAATACAAGCGACGGTGTTTATGCAGTAAATATCATAAAATAAATTAATACAACATGGTTACAAACAATAAACCAATGTGTTCTGGCATATCAATTACAAGACTTAAGTTATCTAAGTTCAACTATCAAAGAGTGTCTTATAGTAGCATTGCCTATATTATTTAAGTAAAGGATTTATGTGCTATGGAACCTACCATCTACAAGTTCATAAATGGACACAATGTAATAAATAATAGCTTTACAATGCAATTCCTCTACAACATTCTTTAGAGGCCAATAAATCATTAAACATAAATTTGTGGTTACAAATTACACAAACAGCCCTGTATTTTTATTTATATATCATTGTGATTGTTACAAAGATACAGAAATCCAGAAACAAATATCCAAGTCCTACAAAAGGCAATAGATCTACTCTAAATAGGGGGTTCTAAAAAATTGTGTTGTTACCGACACATTTGGGATTTTTAGCAGCAGATAAAATTGTAGTATAAAAATTACATAAGGTGAAGATAAAGAAATAGAATTACCTACCATAGCCGAGAAGCACAGAATTGAGAGAAGCAAAAATGGCACATGCAAAGATATATTTGTTGGAATCATGCTTTTTAGTTGCCCAGCCTTCTTCTTCTTCTTCTTCAGCTTCAATGTGATCAGAATTCATCCTAATGTACTTGGTTTTGGTCCCTAATGGAATCTCAGATATCACATCTCCATTCCCATTTCCATTTTCTTGAACACCAACTAACCCCATTGTTCTCCTTCTTTTAACCTCACCCTTAAATTTTCAATATTTATATATAATTAAGCAGCAAAATCAACTTACAAAAGAAAATTTCAAGGAAATATGATCACGGTATATCTGTAACTTTACTCTCTGTAGGGTGGAGAAGGAAAAGACTTGAACTTTGACTGTGATACCCAAATGGGTAATGGGTTTTTAGATCTGAAACGCGGAATTGGTGAATGGTGGTAAGGACTAAAAGTTGAAGTTGAAACGTAATTTTTCCTTCAACAACAATTTTTTTTTAATTGTTTTTGTGCGTAGAAAGAATTACTCGTACGACAATGTCAAGTGTTGGAGACAATAGAGTCCAGTTTTGTCTCGTTGCAAAATGAACGTATTTTGAGGGGAAAAAACATATTATATCAGGTTTTATCCGTGCGGTTCGTGCTTTTGTCGTGAACTTGTGCTAATAATAGTATGACACGTCATTACTGTACGAGGAAGAGGTTACGACACCGTTTTGAATTCCAATTTTGACGTCAATGATTGGGGAGAGAGATTCCACCGTCGGCAAGGGATACTGATATGAAAATGATAACATACCTATCATATCATCCGAATTAATTAAATTAAAAAGATATCAAACACTAAAACAAGAGGAAACTTAAATCATAGCAACTGAATCTAAATCATTTTTTTCTTTCAATAAACTAAAACCAGAAAGTGACCGTATAACATGGAACAAAACAATAAATTAGCTTTTTTTCTTCTAATTATACTCTTGGATGATTGAAAAGAGTACATTAAGTATACTTTATTTTGTTAGTAGTTAAAAAAATTGCACTAAAATACAAGACCTCTGTCAACGTGACTTTAATCGTCAAGAAATAATATTTGTAATAAAAAAATAGAATTTGTAAAATAATTATTAAACAAAAACTATACTAACATTTTAATTTGCATGTACAAAACAACAACTATACTTTTGGGACAGAGGGAATAGTCCAAAAAATTAATGATTTTTTTTTATTAGTAATTCATGTTTACTAACGATAAATATGACGGAGGTAGCATATTCCAGAAACTATTTGTATTCGAATCTTCTTCACAGGGATTCCTAAACTACACGCATATGCCCCACTAGATTGTGTATAAAGCTGTAAAAGAAAATCCAAGTCTACGACTTCTTAAATTTTTTTTTAGTAAATTCTTTATTAAAATAATTTTTTTTAAAGTTGTTATTATTTCACGAGACTTAAAAAAAAGGGGTATACATGCCCTTAATATTATGTTAATTTTTTTAAAAAAATTAATTTTTTTTTCAAAACATTTAGTGAAAAAAATAAAAAAATATTCTAAAAAAAAATTGAAAATTATTTTTTATTAAAAAAAATAGTTAACTTTATTTTTAAATCTATTTATTTTTTTAAAAAATAAGTCTAGAGATCTACTAAACCTACAAAATTTAGAAAGATTTTAACAGAAGAAGTTTGCTTTTTGAGAACCTTTTAAATTATAAATTTTTTTATTCACCAACATGTAGACCGAACCCAATAAATCGGGACATCAAATTGACAATTTTAATTGTATGTGTTTTATAGATTGGTGGTGAAGTATGGATAATTTAATTAAAAATAATTTTACTTTTGATTTTAATGTGAATTATTTTTAAAAATTCGTTATAATTAAAATTTATTAATAATTGAGTTCAATTACTTAATTAACTATTAATTTTTTGGTTAACAATTAATTTTTTGGATGTATAAGATAAAACAAATAAATTAAATATTTATATTATAATCAAATAAATCGTATACGTTAAAAGTCTACTCAATCGAAAAATAGACAAAGTCTTCGTTCATTTCCAATGTTTTATTTGAAGTTGAATTTAAATATACGGTTGGTTGATGCATTCCTCGAGCAACAATAATTTTGAGCTTTAGATATTTTATTTGCAATTGTAAGAGTTTGTTAGATGTGAATTTCAACTATTTGAATTTTTTTTTGAAAATGTTAATGGTAAGGAGTAAATATTTTCAAAAAAAGGAAAGAAGAGTAGCCATATATAAATTGGGCTAACTTATCAACTGCATTTTGTCGAGCTCAAATAGCCCAACAATGTTCTCACAAATCTCTATCTCTGTGTTGTTTATTTTTATTTTTTTGGTTCATACATAAATCTCTATCTCTATTGCCTTTGTTGATGTTAATACGGTTTGGATATTAGCGGTGGATTATTAAATCACACGATCAAGTTCTATGTTTCTTCACTTTCTTGCACATTCTTCTTTTATCTTCTTCTAATACTGACACCGAAACCCGTTCTTCTTAGTTATTTCAATTTCATTTCTTTCTCTATTTCCCTTAAACCCTCAAACATGGCTGCGGAGACGCTTCCTTATCAAAACGGCATCGTTTCCAACTCAAATTCATCCTCCACCGATGCCGTCTCCGTCAAGAAGCCGCGGGAGAACGACCGACGTCGTCGACGCAGGAAGCCAAAGAAAAACAACAAAAAATCATCCGAACAGCCGACTCGTAACACCGCCGAAGACAGTGACGACGCTAAGGAGAATACTGATCCGAAGCAGGTTTTCATCTGTCTAACCTTTATTACTATTGTAAGCTTTGCTCGTTCGGTTCTCGTTGTTTATAACTTGGAGGTTCGTAATCGAAAGCGGTTTTGTCGCCTGAAATAACAGGCTCTTAGGAAATTGATTCTGAATGTATGTGTCTGCATTGTGTTCATTTGTTCAATCAATATTGCAATGAAATTAGGGTTTCTGAACTTCAATAGTGTCTGTTGTTTCGAGTTTTAGAGGACGAGCTAGTGAGGTAAGCTTTATCTAGGGTTTATCTTGGTGATAGAGAATTGGAGGGAAAAAGAAATGAAATAATCTATGTATTTGGACTAGGCTATGGAACATTGAGCTAGTTAGTCTGCTTTGGAACATTGAGCTAGTTAGTCTGCTTTGGAACATTATACTTTGTTTCGATTGAAGCTCTTAAACTGAACTAGTTATTTTAATCGTTCTATTGTGCTTCATTGTGGAGTGTGTCGGAAAGAGCACTGCTAAATTGTACGAAGGGAGTTTTAAAGAAAGGCAAGAAGGAATTGTTTTGAAGATGCCTAAATTTTTTATTTTGGTTGTTTTGTGGAAATCGCACATGGTTTGTGTACAAATCTATGGTTGATATTCATTCGCGTGTTTCTTCTCTATATTCCTTCATAACAATTATCATTACCATCTCGGAAATTATGTATGTGGTTAGATCAAATCTTGAAGCAGACCATGGTTCTCACTTTCTTGATGGGTGAAATTTTCCTGCTGGCATTTCAATTTAGGACTCACTTTTGTCATTTTTATTTTTGTTTCTTAAATTTTAGGTTGTTGAAAATGTTGAAATTGAGTATGTACCAGAAAAGGCAGACCTAGACGAAGACATGGATTAAGAATTTAGAAAAATATTTGAGAAATTTAGTTTCAGTGATGTCATTGCTTCAGAGGTAATGCGCTGGTCTTAATTGTCCTTTTTTGGTTGCAACTTCTTTGTTTTAAGGTTTGATTAATGGTTTGCTGTTATACAACTAGGAAACCGATAAGAAGGATGAATCAGCAGAAAATGCACCTACTAATAAGAAGGCTGATTCTGATTCTGATGAAGATGATGAAAACGAAAATGAGCTAAAAGAAAAAGGTGTATCAAATAAGAAGAAAAAGGTGTAGCAATAAGTAGTATGTTTATTTCATTTTGCTGATTTTTCAAAATTTGTTGTTGCATTCCTTTTGATAACCACTGAAAAAGTTTAATCTTGTGTTCAGCTTCAACGAAGAATGAAAATTGCTCAACTGAAACAAGTTAGCTCAAGACCTGATGTTGTTGAGGTAGGAATGGTATATGTAGCACGATTAGTTTCAAATTGTTGGGTCTCCCCTTCTTTCAAGGCTGTTATGCAAATGTTATTACATAATTTTCTTTTCACTTTTAAGGTTTGGGATGCTACAGCAGCAGATCCAAAGTTGCTGGTGTTTTTGAAATCCTATCGGAATACTGTACCTGTTCCTAGACATTGGTGTCAAAAGAGAAAATTTTTGCAGGTTAGTCAGCATTCTAACTTGATAATTACAGGTTAACAATGCAAACATGTCTGATAGTAGTTCCCTGCATGAGTGATGTAGGAATAGGGTGAGGATGATGACGTCGATAAGGTTTCTCTTATATATGTATGTATGTGGTGCTTGCAGGGGAGCGGCTGTGGCAATCACCAAGCCTGGACTTGTGGGTGTTTGGAAATGGGCATCCTTGAGTTGTTTCTCTTTTATTATCCTTGCTATGTTGAATGGGAATATTGAGCTCATACTTGTATTATGTTATATGATGGGGATCTATAATCATATGACATTTTTGCATAGTATTATTGGGCATTTATTTATGACAAAGGTGTGCTAATGGTTCTACTTTGAATTTTCAGATGCCTTTCCATTGTGCCTAATGCTCGGGCTGAATTCCTCTTATCAAAAATTTTTATGCTTGATATTACTTAGCCTAATTATATAGCCGATGTCGACGTAATTAAATTATTAATTATCTCATCAGAAGTCATGTTATTGTTTTGGCAGGGGAAACGGGGTATTGAAAAACAACCCTTTCAGCTTCCTGATTTTATTGCTGCCACTGGAATTGAGAAAATCAGACAGGTAACTTGACCTGTGTGCATATATGCATATATATTAATGTAAATAATACATCCGTTTGAATATTTAATGATTCTTTAGCAGAGAGAACTCCCACAAAAATAAGTTAACATTCTGTGATTCACAAAAAAATTTATGTGCTATTTCTGTTCCTGCTGAAACTGCATTTTTCTGTACTATCAGATGCTAAAACTGCTTGAATTTTTTATCTGAAGCACAGATTATGAGCTTTTGATTTGTTTGTCATGATTATTCAAATAGGAAACTGGGAAGAAGTTGTTTTATGTGAAGACTTTTGTCATAGATTCATGGATGGATGGGTTTGCTGGTTTTGATTACTTGTTTGTAATTATAGCAAGTTAAAGCGTTGTGCATTGGGACTTTTGTCATAGATTCATGATGGATATGAAATATTGGGGATTTTGATGGAAAAATCTTGTGTCACTCTGTTGAATTTTATGTTTTACAGCTGTTTATCTAACATGGATGTTTTTCTATGCTACATACATTCATCTATGTCCTTTAATCAATTTACCTGACTGTTGTAGTTGATGTCTTTTTTCAACTGATGTTGTGTCATGCAGGCTTATATTGAGAAAGAGGACAGTAAAAAGTTGAAACAAAAGCAAAGAGAACGCATGCAACCAAAAATGGGAAAAATGGATATAGACTACCAGGTTTCATTTGTGTCTGTCTTTGTGTTTTACTAATTTGCATTACTTGCATGATTTTCTGTTTATCCATTTGTTCTAACTATTTTAGTACCTTCTAATAGTTATGTTTCTTGGTTGCTAGGTTCTTCATGATGCCTTTTTTAAGTACCAGACAAAACCAAAGTTGACATCCCTTGGGGACTTGTATCATGAAGGAAAAGAATTTGAGGTACTGCCCATGCTAGAAAGTATTGAAGATTCAATATAGTGTCATTTCTGCTTTGGTTTTGCAAATTTATCTCTTGCGATATTTTGTTTTTGATTTTGTAATATTGGGTTATCTCTTAGGACACTAAAAACTTTTTCTCCATAAGAGTGAATCTTTAACATGGAGCAATAGGTTTTCTTTATAAAATGATGCTTATAGCATTTCATTCATAATAACATGTTAAATACAATGTGGTACATCAATCAAAGGTTTGAACCTAGCTAGAGATGTGTCCGCTCTTGCAGTAGTTGTCTGGACAAATGATTGAATTGACTGGAATATTTAGTTTTTAATTATTTAGGACAGAGATTTCATGTACCATTGCTACAATTGTAGATAAAAGTGTAGACTTTATCTGATTGTTGTAACTTTATGCTAAATAAAATCATTAAGTGACATATATCAATTAAACTATTTGATTTGTTTTGCAAATGTATATTTCTCATTTGCAGTATTTTGTTTCCCCACCTGATGGAAAAGACTTAGATTGTTGTCGACATAGTTGCAGTATTTTGTCTGTTAGGTCATTACATGTTTTGACTGCATTGAGTTTGATCTTCTACAGATATTCAGTTTAAATCCCCATTGTAAATGTTTTAAGTACGTCTCTTTAGATGGAAGATTTTAGAGTTTGCTATTTTATTCTAGTTTTAGCACAAATTTTCACTTTAATTTGAATCTTTTGTAGTTTACTTATACAATGACATTGGTTTTTGTGTAGGTCAAGTTGAGGGAGATGAAACCTGGCATGTTATCACATGAGTTGAAAGAAGCTCTTGGTATGCCCGAGGGCGCTCCTCCTCCATGGCTTATTAATATGCAGGTAATAACTGTGTCTTGTGCATTTTTCATTGATCCTGTTATTGGTCATGTGTCTAACATTAGATGTTTTTATTTCTTCCAGAGATACGGTCCTCCACCATCATACCCTCATCTGAAAATCCATGGTCTGAATGCTCCCATTCCCACCGGAGCTAGCTTTGGTTATCATCCTGGCGGATGGGGAAAGCCTCCAGTTGACACGGTATTTTTCATTTAATATATTCACTGTTTGTTCTATCATTTGTTTTCGGATTCCCCCTTTATCTTATTGACCAGCTTACTTGTCTTCATCTAAACAGAATGGATGCCCACTGTATGGAGATGTTTTTGGTGTTCAACAAGAACAGCCTAACTATGAGGTTTGGTTTAATTCGAAGTTCTACTATGTAATTGGTGTGGAAACTGATCAATCTTATTTTACAAAGCCACCCCTTGTTTAACTTAATTGACGAGTTTCAAAAGTTAACATGTTTCTGAAGCATATGAAATTCCCTTTCTTCTGTGCATATTTGTAGTTTTCTTTTTGTTGTTATGTCCTTTGTCTTTTAACTTGGCAAACATTATAGAGATGAAGGAGTGAAATTAACATTGTATCAGATCATCTTGGCTATCCAAAGCTCCAAACATATTGCTTATTGCCATTTTTTCTTTATGCTTTTTTTGTGGGGTTAGAAAATTCCTTCTCTTTTCACTCATAAGAGGCAGTCATTTCATTGTTGGAATGCAAAATAAAAATTAATAAAATTGTTCATTGTATCAGTCTTTTCATACTAAACTTAATGTTCTCATTATGCAGGAAGAGCCAATTGATAAAACCAAACACTGGGGTGATTTGGAGGAGGAGGAGGAGGAAGAGGAGGAAGAAGAGGAGGAGGAGGAAGAAGAAATGGAGGATGAGGAACTTCAAGATGGTATCCAGTCTGTTGATAGTCTGTCAAGGTATTGTTATTTTACCATTATAGTGTGTTGTTTATATGTAATGTAGGTTTGTAATGTGGGTGTTTGCTTTACCAAAAGAAAGTGAGTGTTCTGAAATGCCTTGCCTTGATTTTGCTAGTTGATTTTTTTTGCAGCATGCATTGCTATTCTTCATAAAAATAACTAAAATGAAAAAAATTAATTATAAATTACATGGTGTGATTGGATGTCTTTGAAATTAAGCTTATTTTGCATCATCGACAATGTCTTTGAAATTAAGCTTATTTTGCATCATCGACAGTTTATACTCAATATTGGAAAGAACTTTAGAAAATTGTTTTCGTCAAATTTATTCAGCAAATATGCACTAGTTGTTTTGCTTTTATATGTAAGATATAGTAAAAAGGATAGCATACGGATGCTTATTGACTTTGTTGAAAGGTTTGGTGGAATTTTGTTGCAAAATTCTGCATTTCTGTTTTACAATTGTTATAATCGAAATGATTGGTTGAGAGTAAGTTTCTGTTTAAGAAATATTTACCACTTGGTGAGGACTGTTTAGAGCATCCACAATGGTGGGGCTTAAATGAGTACTTTCCCTTTAAGCATTGGGGTCAAATAGGTACCCCTGTCGTGGACATTGTCTCAATGATATTTAACTAGCAAAAATAATTCTATGGCCACTATTGCTTTTGTGTTCTTTGTATGCCAGGTGTATGATTTAGTAAATAAATTATTGGTGAAATCTAATGATTAGAGTTATTAGTGAGGCCACTTAGCAAATTTATAAGAGGTACTGAGTTGGAGGGATGTGATGCTTTATAGGTACTGAAAATGAAAAAGTAAAAACGAAAGGTTTACACGCTGATCTCACTTATGCACCCAAATACGGAAAGCTGAGATGCTCTTATTAACTACACAAAATGAATAACCTCAAAATGAGATGCTCATGAATGGCTAATAGGTCCTTGACTGCAAATTTCTTGCTGTATCGAATTTTGCTTTTAATTCTCCTGTTTTATGCTTACCTGGATGTTCATGTTGGTTTGGGGGATATTCATGTTGGTTATATTTTATCTACTGTCATTTAAACTCATTTCTTACCTCTTCTCCTATGTGTTACTTTGCTCAGCACCCCCACTGGAGTGGAGACACCTGATGTTATTGATCTACGTAAGCAACAGAGAAATAAGGAGCCTGAGAGGCCGCTTTATCAAGTGAGTTTTTCCCGTTGGACATTTTTTAACAGCTTTGACTTCTGTTTTGACCAATCATATTGTTGACATTTTTTTCTTTCTATGAAGGTCCTTGAAGAGAAAGAAGAAAAAATTGGTGCAGGATCTTTACTTGTACCCGGACATACGTACGCAAATCTTGCATCACCTTTATATAGGATTTGAATAGTATTTTTTTTTCCTCTCCAGAATTGTTTGTTTCTTGACAAGTTCTGATGTTTCTTTTTATCCTTTCTGTAGTTATGTGGTAGGGACTGGCTCCGGCACCCAGGATAAGGCAGGTGCTAAAAGGGTAAGTGGTTTTCTCCTTTGTTTGTGAGGGAATAAAAGGGGAAGGGGTTACTTGTGATGATATTTGTTTTGAGAAGTGGCACGTTTCATGTTTTCTGGCTTTGGTGTTTTTTAGGTCGATTTGCTTAAAGGTCAGAAGTCGGATAAAGTGGATGTCACTTTACAACCCGAAGAGTTGGAGGCCATGGAAAATGTTTTGCCTGCGAAGTACAAATTTCTTTTCATCTTAATTTTCGATTAAGTGGGTGGGTTGTGTTAATTTTTTGAGGAAATGTTTTCTTACATCTGTGGGAGCTATGCAGGTATGAAGAAGCAAGGGAGGAAGAGAAGTTGCGTAGTCAACGAGAAGATTTCAGTGACATGGTTGCAGAGGTGTGTTAATCACCCTACGAATCATATTGAAATGCATTTTAGTTTTTTTTTAATATACCATCGTGATCTGTATCTAATTTGTCTTTATCTTGTCCAGAATGAAAAGAAGAGAAAAAGAAAGATGCAAGAAAAGGAGGGCAAGTCGAAGAAGAAGGACTTTAAGTTTTAGGTTTTTTTGGCGGGTAAATGTGGTGCTAACCTTTCATATTAGTGTAATTCTCAGTCTGTGACTGAATCTGTTTAATAACTCATCTGTATTACATTATTTTTGCCTGAAAGTAATGATCACTGTTATAGGATGCAGTCTAAATTACGTTGCATTTATGAGTAGGAATCAAATTCATTATCTTAAAGTTATAACACTCACACCCCGGTCATCAATTACTTATGCTAAGGCTTATGTTAGTCCCTAATCTGAGGTTTCAGCAATAGACCCTTTTTTTAATAGTCAGTATGATACCAAACTTACATGCAAGCATAATCACACAACAACACAAGGAGTATTTTTTCAACTCAAATTTTCCCAATGAGTTTGGTTTTGATTTTGCAAATACACTTGGCTCACACGGATTCTCGTGGCATTCACGTAACTGTCATAGGTTTTGTACCTACTACCTAGTGTCTCTGATCACTATGTAATGTTCATGTTACGATAATAACCTCCAAAAATCTCATATGCTTTGTCTATTTATTGCTTATTTTGTGAGGAGTCTCACATCAAGCAACGGTAGCAATCTAATGTGATTTCAAATCAAAACTTCTCTTTGATTATTTTTACAAAATAAAACATGTTCATAACTTGTCGAAACAAGAATTTCAAGTGGCAGCAAACCTCATTCTGACCGATTAAGTTTGGATTTTGCTAAAATTATGGTGTAAAATTGACTTAGGTGAGGAGCTCCTATCTTAAGCTTTGTAATTTTATAGTGAAAATGTATTAGGAAGCATTAATGATGAATCTATCGCAAGTCAAAAACATAGGCTAAATTTCATAACAAAAATGATTAGTCTTGTAACCGGTCTAAAGGATGGAAGTTATGGAAATACTTTAAAGACCTGTTGTAAAAAATATTTGTATGACAAAAAATAAGCTTTGATAAAAAGTTTGATTAGAACCTTGGCTTAATGACATGTCATAGACTCTGAATAGATTACCTAATATATATTCACACCTAAATGGGTTCATCAAAGGGTAATTAACCAACCAAAAATTGATTCCTGTAATTACTTTTTGATTGCGAAACTAGCTAAAACCACGTGGTTGATGACTCCACCCGCTATACAGCAAGAGCCACCAAAGCATGAGCAAAATAATATGTTACTAATTTGATCATTGATCAAATTTATTTAAATGACCATAATAATTTAATGGACTTTAGTTGGACATATTAGACTCTATTATAGCTAAGCCTAAGAGAGCTCAACTTAGATTTAATTCGATCTGTCGTTTTCATATTTGTCCGACAAATATTCTTTGTTTTGTCATTTTCCTAATGTCTTTTAGGACACTAGACCCTTTACCTAACCAATCGACCAAGATTGATTTCCATTCACATTAATATTTAAAAATGGTAAATGCAATAGACTATGTTTAAATGTGATACTGAAATCTTACCCTGATGGTATGATTTAATTATATACATGCATGTGGCTTTAGGGTTCCTTATTCTTAATAATAATATTCTAGCCGCCACCAACTTGGAGAAAATTCGTTGGGTGAAATATTTATATGCTCTATTTTTTATTTAATGGTTTCCTTTCGCATAAGCGTGTACATTGGACTAATTTAACAAATTAATTAATTCAGACAGTGTAAGTTCTACCAGTATGTATGTACTTGTTTACAAAATCATGTTTTATACATAATAAATTAAATAAATATTGACATACTCCATCCAAATATAAATATAATATATTTTTATTTTTATTTATATTTATAAAATGGAATAATAATAATATTGTAGTACATGACTATCTTACAAAATGAACACTTTGTTGGATATTAAAAAAATTGTTGGATATTGTAACATCATTTAAAGTTATATTATTTTTAGGCTAAATTACATATGTGGTCCCTTAATTTAATTTCAGGTAACGTTTTAGTTCTTTATTTATTTATTTATTGAGTTAGTCATTTATTTTAATTTGAAGTGACAATTTAATATTTTATGTTTTAAAATCAACAATATTTTTCTTTTTTTTACAAAAATTCAAAAAAATTATCAAATTTTTCAACCAAAACTCATAAAATTCATTATCATCTTCAATAAAATACAAATTTAATCAAATTCATATCTTAAATCTTGAAATAAACTCATATTTTCATTCTTTATTTGATGTTGTTGGAGATGAAAATATGAATATATTTAAATATTTTAGTCATGAATTTGATAAAATTTGCATTATATGGAAGATGATTATTAATTTAATGGGGTTTGGTTAAAAATTTTGATGATTTTTTGTACAAAAAAGGATAATATTGTCGAAATTTTAAAACATAAAATATGAAATTGTCACTTAAAATTAAAATAAATGACCAACTTGAAGAAAAAAAATAAAAGACTAAAACGTTATCTGAAATTAAGTTAAGGGACCACGGATATAATTTTGCCTTATTTTTAATACTTATTTTTGAATTAATTTTACCTTTAAAAATATTAATATCTGATAAAATTCAAGGTACCAAAATGCATGTGTGTGACATGAATTATTCTTTATTTAAATGTGTCGATCTATCGATCTATTGTACATCAATTTGTGTTAAGATATTTGTAAAAGAAATTTAAATTATATATCACTTCATTCTACTTTAAATATAAATAATTTTTTTATCATAATATTTAAATTCAGAGTAAATATTAATTTTCATTTGGACTCTTAATTTTTTATAGTTTTGTTATTTCTCTTTTTTCCTCCTAACGAACACTTAAAGGAATGCTAAGACCGTATTAACACATTCCTTTGCATCTTATTTAGTGTATACACAAATTTCATTGAATGAGAGTTTATTTTCATTCAAAACGTAGATGAACATCGTTTTCTTTATATACTTTGTTTCCATACCTTTTAAGTAATTAATTAAGAGATCACTTCATTGCTCTATTTGAGGTAAATTAAAAGTCTAGGTAAATGTTATAGTTTAAATTTCGATAACAACCTTTTTTCTTTTTTAATAATAATATCGATAACAACCTATTGATATAAAATAACATATTAGTAATGAAATGATTTTTCAAAAGAATTCCCTCGTTTATGGTTTGACGAAAGAATTCCCTTGTTTTAAGGTTTCAATGATTCAACTTTTTGACTCAAGGTTTTCTATTTTTCTTTTCCTCAGATCTGATATTTGACTGAGGGTAGCTTTGATACCAAAGTAGAATTATTGTTCATCTCTAAATAAATAAACAATTCATAATTTCCTTATAAACTTGTCAAAAAACTAATTTCTTAATAAAAAAAATAATTCCCTATAAAATTATAATTAAGTTCCTTTATTTAATTATCCTATATATCTAATATCCAAACATGTGAAAAATCAGCTCAAATGCTGCTTCCAAATCTCTTCTTGGCAAACTAAAATTAAGTACCTATACAAAGAGAACAAAATATATTTTTACTAGTGCACAAGATGAAACAATTGAGAAAAATTTAACTCTCACATTTAAAAGAGATAAAGTTTTATAAAATTCTATAAAAATAAAAGTTTTATAAAATTCTATAAAAAATAAAAAATAAAACTTTTAAATTTAAAATCGATTTTATGAGAATGAATTAGATCTAATATAAATTCTTTAATAATATCAAAGTATATCTATTGGATCATCCATTATTTATAATATATCTATGCCCCAAACTCAATAATATTAAATGTGAGATGATGTATTGAAAAAAAAATTCAATTCTCACACCAGAACTCTGTAACTCTATAAAGAGCATGGACGAACCTATTTATGTTTTGAAAAATAAATCTTTTTAATATTTAATACAATAAAAAATAAATTATGTAGTAAAGAAAAAATATTTTATTATAGATTGTGCCTCTACTATATTTTTATTTTTTAAAATAAATGTGTGCGTTGTTATGATAGTCTTTAAATATATTAAAATTACTAAATAAACTTAAATATATTTTTATTAGTCATTTTTGTTTTTAAATATGTCTTTAGTTAATTAATTTAACTCTCATTTTTGTTAGTCACTTTATTCTATAAAATTACTAATAAAAAAAACATTTGAAAATAAATTTATAATTTTGATAAATTCACAAGAGTTTAAATATAGTATATTGATAGTGTAAAATAATTTTATCCTGTGACTCTATTATAATCATTAAATCTACCACATTATATTGGACAATTTTTAAATCAAAGATAATTATTTAAGTAATTAATATTGTGATAAGTACTAATTAGTTGTGAGAGTAAAATGATTTTATACTAACAGTGTATTTCCTTTATTCTCAATTCATAAACTATGATATTATATATGATAATAATTAAAAGAGATATATGATATGATCAACTACTCAAAATTTCTAATTCCATCTCTTATAAAGAGTGATAGATATCCTCTTACAAGTTAGATTTATGGGAATGGTGTAGACTCCAAATAAAAATATAAGAAAATTCCATTCATAATTTGTGTGTAGCTAACTTGTCATATGGATGCATCAATCAACACCATTATAGGCCATAGACATGAGACCTACACGTGCATGCAACATATAGATATACCCAACTTGCAACATGTAATCACATGACATAGGACCATAAGTCACCACTACATCTATTCTTTCTCTTATGTCCCACAAGAAAAACCATGTGTTGCCAACTGTTTTTAACCTTGTTGAGAATCTATGGCCCCACTATTACCACCCCCCTTTCCTCTAATATTAATCCATTTAGAAAAACAAAACCTTTGTGTACTTGTCTTCTTTATTGCCAACTTTGTGTTTGTATTGGTGGCCATTGCCAAGTCTTATATACTTAAAATTATTATAGTATAGGCTATAACATCATGCACATCAACTTTCCTTTTACAGTGAAAAACATAGAGCACTACCAATGGGCTAAAATTGTCCATGTGTCAACCATCGACTTTCAACTTCAACTTAAGAGTTAAGTATCTTTAAGACTAAGACTTAGATCTTCTACATTAAAAATATTATATAGAGACATATGATATTCAATCTTAACCGTCGATTAAAAATTAAATAATTCAAATTATATCATTAATAAATTAATTTTAAATAATTTTTATCATTCATTTAAGATCAGACACATCTACACTATAGAATCTATTCTCCTAAAATTAGGTATTTCCTTTCTTATAATACTTGTGCATGTGCAAGAAAATTGAACTCCTAGGTTGTTACCATAGTTTGCATAAATTTGATGAGACTCCCTCCACTACAACTATATACACCCCCACAAGTTACAATCAAAACTAAAAACCACCCAAGCTTAATCCTCTCTTTCTCCACACACAACTTCAAGTAATTATTTTTCTCATCTTATTGTTATAATTATTGCTCCTTTACAGATAGATAAGGCCATAAATAGGTATTATAGATATAGACACATGTTATTATAGAGAAAAGACATGCTCATTTCATTTCTTCTCACCTTCCTAGACCTTTCCTTCAATCAAACCACTCTCATTTATCATCAACAATATTAATCTCATCCCCCTGTTATCTTTCATTTCTCTTCTTGCACCTTAATCAAAAGGGCTACAAAATTCATCACCATTTTTCATAGAAGAAAAATCCTGTTTTTTAAAGGTGTGAATTTAAGATATGGGTTTGAGTTCTAAACAAGTTTCTTCTAATAGAGATATTGATTGGAACCAAACCTTGTTGCAAGATCAAAACTTGGAACTACCAAAATCACTTCCTATGAAGAAACAACAACAACAAACTCAACAATTAGAAGCTGTGAAATGTCCAAGATGTGATTCGACTAACACCAAATTTTGTTACTACAACAACTACAACAAATCTCAACCTCGCCATTATTGTAGAGCTTGTAAAAGACATTGGACAAAAGGTGGAACTTTACGCAATGTTCCTGTTGGTGGTGGTAGAAAGAATAAGAGACTAAAAAAATCAACCCCCCCAACTTCTATTAACACCTCCACAAACACTACTATTAACACCACCACAAAAACTTCTATTAGCACCACCCCCACAACTTCAAATGCAAACATGGATCCTAATTTCAATACCAACATGACAAAAATTCAAACTTCACACCAAAAACAGAATCTTTCTGAGTTTGGTATTGGTAATGGCATGTTTCTTAGTTCATCTATGCCTTTTACTCAAAATCAAAGCTTTTTATTCCCATTTTCAAACTCAACCTCTTTTGATACAAATACATGTGCTGCAGTATCAACCTCTTTGAAATCATCCAATAATGTATATAACAATGGTGAAGAGTTTAAAACAATGGAGGATTCAAATATTAACAGTGTAATTCCAAGTACAAGTGGTGGCAATATCACACAGCCATGGGAGATGCCTGCAACAAGTAATGGAATGGAAATGTCAAACTATTGGAGTTGGGAGGATATTGATTCCTTGGTCTCAACTGATCTTAATGTTCCTTGGGATGATTCTGATATCAAACCTTGATATAAAACAAAAGGGTTTGTTAACATATGGTAGTTTTCAATGTCTATAGACTCATATTGAAAATCCGTGCACAACTGCAGAGATTAATATTCTAAGGTAACTTAGATCAATTTAAATGATTGATATCTCTTGAGATATGTTTTTATGTATGTGTCTGAGATCAAATTCCTGACCAAATAGATTAGTTATTTAATTGGTGTGTGTTGTGTTTGATAGAGATTAGTTATTTAGATGGAACATATTATCATCACCTGTATTTCTTACAAAGAATTGTATTTGGAGCTGACTTATTTTAGTTTCAGCTTCAGATTCAAGCAAGAGGTTCTAATTAATTACTGTAACACTTTGTTTCCCTGTTCATTTCTGTCATTTTTCTATGATAAAGGCTTGTTTTAATGGACACCATAGTGCTTATAGCACAAGCTTATATTACATAAAATTAAATTAAATTATTTTTAAATTACTTATAAATTATTTTAAAAAATAAATAAATTCGAAAATGATAAATTAATGAAAGGAAGTGGGTTAAGAATTAGGATTATTCTTAAGTTTAGATTATAAATTTTTAAAATTGTTTGTGGGTGGTTTGTGATAGGGATGGATGAGAATTGAAATGGGGTATGGTCCAGCAAAGCTGAACTGACAGAATGTGATGGAAGATTCTTATATGGATATATGTTGGAGTGATGATATAACAATGATTCATCACAACCACTTGTTCAGAATCATTCTTTGCTTCTGTGCCACAAAGAAATAATTATGGTTGCTTTCTGTTTATTTGTGATTTTTTTCATATTACAAAAAAAAACTTAAATATCCCTCCACTTAGTTACATAACTGAAATTTTAATGTTTATTTTTTAATATACATAGAAATTAAACTCTTAATTAAATAGTTAAGATATTCAAACATATATCATGTCGCGATGAGGATGTTGTGACACGATGTTTTCATTTTTGTTATAGTTTAATTAATAGAAGTAACAGTGTAGGGTATCTTTTGTTTACCCCACAGTGTGTTCCAAGGTTTGTTTTGTTTGGTATTATTATTGCTGAGCTATATGAACCAACAAAACAGAAGAACACCCTGTAGTGTGTACTACATGAATATTCTTATTCTCATTTCTCATTCAGATCTTACTTGGCTTAAATGTTATTATGTGCAGAGAATGACACACAAGAGAAAACACACACTATGTATTGAAATTAATATTCATTGTTTTATTGATTTATTTCACCCTATAGTTTTTTTAGACAAACACCAACTAAATTTATAAATAAAAAACTAACACACACTTGTGCTTAGAGTACTTTAACATACAATTTACAATTTTCTGTTTGAGGAGATTAAGATAAGGAAAAAACTTAAATTTATCTCTAATTAAAAATTAAACAATAATTCTTCAAAGAATAAATATTTATTTATAGTCTGATTTCTCACAACAAAAATATTTTCATACACATTAATAAAGAATCAAACTCGTGACTTCATGATTAAGAGACCAAATTATCTTCCACGTGTACCACACTATGTTGCTTATAGGCATGGGGAAGGCTAGCCATTTGTGTTTGTAAGAGGTAAATAAATAATGGTCTATGATTCATGATTACAGGAAATTGAGCTTATAATAAAATTTGACTAGTTGCATATTTGGGTTTTTGTTTTGGGCCCAAAACTCCATTACTGGCAGGGCCGTGATAAGAATTTGAGGACTCTTGCCTTTTGTACTCCCATTTAAACTCCTACCCCCTTAATTTAATGTTTTTTGAGTGAAATATTCAAAATATCTTTAAAAAATTCAGTAAAAAAATAATCGGACATTTCGTTTATCGGAAATTTCAAGGATTGAAATTTCCTGTAGTTAAAAATACGTACTGGACATTTCGTTTTTGAAATTTCCAGGAAGGTCAATATTTTTGAAATTTTCGGTAGCTTCCAGAAATTTGAAATTTCCGGTATTGAAAATATAACTACCGGAAATTTCGTTTCTTAAAATTACTTATCAAAAATTTCAACGAGGGGGTCAAATTTTGAGGTATTTTTTTTTACCGCTCACATGAATGAATTTATGAGGGGTAAAATTGGGTTTTTAACAAATTGGGGGGTACAAAAGGCAACAGTCAAATTTGAGTTTTTTCTCCCACCTCTAACACACTTAAAAGAGACTATTTTATTATATATAAAAGTTAATTTATTTTTTTTTACTCACCATTTGAAATTTTAATAAAAATTATTAGTAAATTTTTATATTTTTATAATTTTAGTTGATTATAAAATTTTTAAAATATAAAATAAGTTTACTTTCAAAAATTTGAATTAATTTTTAATTTTTGAAACATAATTTATTGTATTTATAAAATATTTTTAAAGTTTTCGCCTTTAATAAAAGTTTTGAAACTTTTAAAATTCTAAAACATCAATTTTTTCAAAAATTAATTTTTTAAATCTTTTGAAGAAGATGAAAGTTTCAAAATGTAAATTTTGTTTCAAAATAATTACATTACTTTTTTTGGAATTTCTTATTTCTTCTTTTTATTTCGAAAATTTTCTATTTCTACTTTTGAAATTTTATTTAAAAAATATTAATTAATTTTCCTATTTTTATAATTTCCTATTTTAGAAATTTTGTATTATTTAAAACTTTCAAAAAAAAATTGGAAAACTAGAAATTATATTTTTAGTGTTTCAAATTAATCAAAGAGTTTTGAAAGTTTGAATTAATTTAAAATTTTTGAAACTACATTTTAATAAAAGTTTCAGATTTTTCAAAAACTCAATTTATTTTTTCGAAAGTTTCGAAAATCAAATTTTCAAAACGTAATTTTACATTTTGAAATTTTCAAAGAAAATGAAAGTTTCAAAAATTTAGAAGGTTGTTCAAATTTTCAAAAAGTAAATTTTGTTTTAAAATAGTGATATTATTTTTTTGAAATTTTCTATTTTGAAAATATTTAAATTCTAAATTTTTTTTTTGAAAATTTTTTATTATAGAAATTTCTATTTTTATATATAGTCAAAATGATAAAATAATCTTTTCACATGTATTGAATTAGTAGAAGGGATACCTAGAAGTGACAAGTAGAAAATTCGAATAATTTTTTCCATCCTCAACTTTCAAAATATAAATAAAATAAAAAACAAACTGTTATATTATTATATTATTTGGACGTGTATTTCCAAATAAAAATATATATATTTATTTTCTTTTTTTTTATTTGGGCAATATATTTTCGAAATAATTCGTGGTTTGTTTAGAAATGTAGGGTGGGTAAAGTTGCTCTCTAATTCTAATGATTGTAACAAAATGTCATCATGTTTTTTTGAACTATCCACCTGGTTGATTTTATGTACTCATCTACCTTATATTTGTATTTAGCTTAATTAGATTATTGGGTTGATTGAATTCCACCTTTTTAAGCAATTTATGCAAAAATTGATTTTCCATATAGAAACTATCTTTTGTGAAGAAAGTTTGTCACATGCATACATATA
This sequence comes from Cicer judaicum, assembly GCA_037974835.1. Lineage (NCBI taxonomy): Eukaryota > Viridiplantae > Streptophyta > Magnoliopsida > Fabales > Fabaceae > Cicer > Cicer judaicum. The sequence continues at coordinate 12,820,356 of JBBPBS010001075.1, read as the reverse complement.
TATATTGATATACGGCAATCGAGGGAAAACATGACAAGCATTCAAATGAGCATACTCAAATATAAGTTAGAAATTAATGTTGATACCAAATTAATTAGACTTATAAGAAACCTCACAGTATATATATATATATATATATATATATATAGTTAAACTTTACAAAATAAATAGTTGTTAAAAACAATTATTGAGAAATATGCATTAGCAATTTAGCATACTACTAAAAGAAAAACCAATTTAACACATTTGGTGTTACAACGTCATGTACTAACGAGATGTGCTATAAACACACAAACAGTATTCTCACTCAAAACACACTTTCTAACTATATGATATTCAAACATGTGTTCTAATGTTCTACTAAATTATAATAAATTTAGCATGAACCATTTAAATTGAACAAATTAAAAAGTGTGTAGTAAAAAAAAAATATTTGAGTATTAAATTGATTAATCATAAGGGGCCATAGCTATGTTCATAGCCATGTTTTCATTATTTGTGTCTCTAGGAAGGGCACCTCCCTGCAGCTTGGGTGAAACATTAGCACCTGAAGGTGGAGTTAACCTACTAACTCCATAGAAAATGTTTGGAATAGAACTTGGAGGCTTTGGAGGGACCCTACTAGCTTCACACAAAAATGTCACACTAAGAAAGACCAAAAATACAAAGATTAATGTTATACACCTTGATGTGCCCATTTTCTTAGCTGCCACATTAATTGTTTGTGAATGTACGATGTTTAAATATTAAAGGGTTGGGTTAAGAACTTGGAAATGACGTACATAGTTCAAATATTTTTTTAGTTATTTTTGCATTCAATTAGATTTCATGGTCTTTGTGTGACCACTAGATAAACATATCTTTAATAAAAATGAATTTTGTATGTTTGTCTCATTCCCAAGGTATTGCTAATTGGTACATGCTATAATGAATTTTTAGTCTAAAATTATCTATTTAATTATTTATTTATTTAAATAAATAATTTTTATATATATTAAAGTTTTATTTTGTGATTTCTAGTATAATTATTTTGTTTTTGGTGAGACTATTTTTGTTAAAACAAAATTATAATGATCCTTTTATTACACCAACCACTTCAAAGATATGTTTATTAATATTAAAGAGTTAATTAAATACTAATAAGTGCCCCTTGCAATTAAAAAAAATATGTGATCCATTTAATATTTTTCTCAGAATATAAAAGCAAGAACTTTCTTTTTTAAAATATCTTAGTTTTGACAAGTAGTATTAATTATGAAATTGTTGAGATGAGTTAAAAAATGGAATATTATAAATACTAGATATCAAAATTAAAAAAAGTACACTAACAAATAAGGATTCTCTACAACCCTGAAGCTCATTTCGAGAATAAACGGCACACAAGAAAGGAGAACAACCTTGAAAAATGTGGTTGTTGCAAATATTCTTATGATTTATATAAAAAAGAAAGATAACAATACTCTATTTATTTTTGTAAGAACATATTCATCATCAATTATTGTATCTGTAGTTTTTAAATAAATCTTTAGATTTTGTGAAAAAATATTTATTAATTGTCTATTACTTGATAGATGATAAGTTTTTTTTTTGAAAAACATCGAGTATATAAATTAATCACAGAAAATAAAAATATATAAAATAAAATCTACAAATTTTTTTAATCCTTTTTATATAATCTACGAAGCAAAATCAAAGTAACATTTATTAGTAACAATTTCATCTAACTATTCTTTATTCATCTAATTCATCCAACTATAAATTCATCTCCTATACAATAACAAAATTGTTAATAGATTGGGCTCAATCCGTTAATTTAAAAATATGGATGAAACAAATTCATCCAACCTTTTTCTGAAATTCAATGAATCACTTTGTTTTTCAATAAATTACAATTAATTATATTTATATTAAAATAAATAACTTTAAAAATATTTCTATAATAATTTTTTCAATATATTTTTTATTAATTTAAAAACTATTTTTTTACTTAAAATAATGTTTTTTCAAAAACAGTTTTTATGTTATTTAAAAAAACTGTTTTTTAATTTTAAAATTAAGCAATTTTTTAAAATTATCTTATTTATTATTTATTATTAATTTAAAATAATTAGTTTTTTAAGTGTAAACATATTTTTCATAAAAACAAGTAGTTTAATTGATTCAACAAGAAAAGTTGATTAATTATAGTTAACTACATTTTTAAAGTACAAAATAAAGAGAGACTTTTATATTAAGAAATAGATCTTCTACCTTTAGAAAAGAAAAGGTAGATTGGTTTGAGAGAAATAAAAACGAGATACTTAAACAAGAAAAAAGTTGAACAGAAATAATAAACTTCTCTTGCTTAGTTTCTAAAGAAGTAAAATAAGAGACTCAAAAGTTATGGGTGCTATACCTCTTAGCTTTCTTCTCTCCAACGTTGAGAAATGAGAAAACAAGAAGAAATGTACTTATTTTTTCACTTTTCCAATTTGCCCTTGTAATTGATCATTGTCTTCATGAGTGCAAGCTATTTTGTGTTATTCCATTTTTGCATCACACCATCTACTCCATTTTGTTTATTAATTTAATTTAATTATTTATTAAACTATTAGATTCTTTTAGCACAATTAATGAATGTTAATTTTATTTATTAAATTTTAAATATTATTTGATTTTCAATTTTTTTTAGGGAGATTAGACTATTCTACATGAATACGACATAATCACCATGTAATTAATAGATTTACAATAACAAATTAATAATTAAATTAGAAGTTTAATTAATTATCTCAAACAAAAGTTAAATAAATAAAAAATTAATTATTCTAATTAATGAAACTACAAAGATAGTAAAAAAATATTAATTAAATTCAAACACAAAATAAATTAACTTTCGTGGAAGGTTTAGGAGTATTATTGTATTTTCAAAAATAATCAACAATTCTCTCATCTCTGTTTATTTGATCTTTCTCTTATACTAAACAATACTTTAAATCTATTTTATTTTTTACTTATTTATCTCTTACCATACTCTTTCTTAACTTTATCTGTTCTCACTTTCTCCTTGCAGTGAAACACACCCTTAGTATATTGTGTGTATAAAAGAGAGCAAATGATGATTAAAATACTGGTAAAATAAGTATTAATTAAGAGATTCATTGAGAGAAAGTCACTCTTTTTTTAATTTTTTTCTCTTTAAAAATAGAGGATCTCTTATACTATTATATTTTTTTTTATAATTCAAAAAATAAATAAAAAATTAAAATTTATTGAGAAAAGAATGAGAACTTGGCAGAGAAGTCGCTTGTTTTGTAAGGTTCCAAATTTGAAAAAACAAATAAAAAGTGATTTGCCCATTTTTTTTTTATTTAAAAAAAATTGGTCATTCAATTATTATTTTGAGTTGGCTATATATCATTCAAAACGAAACTAAGACAATTGTCGGAGACTTCCTAATATCATCATTCTGTAAGTAATTATTTAATTTAATCATTCTCTTTTCTCTTTTCTCTTTTTTGTTCTCTTCAGTTCAATTCACTTGTTACCTTTCCCTCTTTCATTTTCATTTTCAATTTTGCAGTGAGTGGGTTTCCCAATTTTTCATACTTCTTTTTTACTTCGCTATTCAATCAATAATTTTGGCAAATTTAGTATTAACAAACATTCACATTAACAAAATTAACACATTTCGATTTCTTTCTTTCTCTCTTTCTTTCCCCCATTTGCGTCAAGATTCCGTTTTTTTGCTATCGGGTGACCGTTTGATTCGATTTTCATCTTAAACAGGTTCACTTTTGTTCCTTATTTCAATTCTTATTATTCGCGTTCTTTCACTGCTTTGTTTTATGATTCTGTGTTATCATTCATATATCAAGTTTCTTTAAGGTTTTCATTGTATAGAAGAAATAACACTAAGAGATTAAGTATTTCTTTGGGTTGAGGGTGAAGTTGAAGGAATTCCACTCAGTGATTTTGTCAAAAACTATTTTTTTTAGCTTCTACAAAATAATGGTGCCACCTTGATTTTGCTAAACTCATTGTCAATCCAAACATACACTGAGACTTATAATTTGATTCATTTATCTAACTTGGTACTAAAATACTTGAGTCATTTCCTTATGCAAGACTTTGTTAGATTTTGCTTTCTGTGTCCCTTTATTTTATTAATCAAGTTATTCTTTAGTTGTACTGCTCTTGTTTGTTTTTTTAACTTTTTATGACTGCAAAGTATGATAATGTGCTATAAGCAATTTTACAGAGACACTTCTCTAGCTCAAATCTTTTGGAATTTTGCTGGATATAATCCAATGACATTTCCTTGTTGGACATAATTTTGTAAATTTGATTGATTTTGTCTTTATATTGATTTATTTGACAGTGATTCGAGCATAATTAGGATGGAAGTCGCAGGCCAGAACATAGTAATATACGATGAAGATAAGGCATTGAAGTTCTTGCTTGAGGCCTTTGGACATTCATATACACTTGAAGAAATAGCTTCTGCCTATTGTAAGGCAAGCCGGAATTTAGACTTGGCTGCGGAAATTTTGTATGAAATGAAGGGGAGTTCCTCAACCTCCGGAACCCTTTCATCTAGTTCAGACACCAAGGTGGAAGAGTCTTCAGAATCATCTGATGGACATCCTTTTGAAAATTCATTTCATGGAAAGAAAAGTTTCAGGCCCAAAGTTCGCCCAGTTTCAACTGGTTCTGTTTCAAGCATTATTGGTAAAAGTTATGTTAGACCCGTGCCATCTGTAAATAGGTCAAATGGTACGACTAAACCGGCTAAGTTGGATGCAAAGACACTGCCAATGACCGGAATCTGGCGTGAAAAAAGCAAGTCAGAGCCAAAATCTTCAAAGCACGATCATCTTCAAGACGACATGGAGGAATTCTTATTCAAAATGCTTGGAGATGGCTTTCATCTGGACAGAAATATGATACGTGAAGTTCTTGGTACATAACACTCTAACTTTATGTTGTTGTTTAAAATAGCTTAACATTATTCATTTAATTAATTATGATGCAAGTATGGAATTTACATGTAAAATAGTATGTTGGTTGGTCTGATGCAAGTCTTGAATGCTCTCTGCCTGCAGTTGACTAAACCAGTTTAACACTTGATTTTAAATCGCGTGCCATTATTTCATTGTGTAAATGAATCTGGTTTTACTTTGCATTATGCACTCTTACTAGTTATCTAGTATACAATTCAATCTACTATCATTAATGCGTATTAGTATTTATTAATTTCATGACTGAGTCTGAGATAAGTAACTCATTAGCTGATGTTGAACTATATCTACCTCAAAAAAAAGTTGAATTATACCTTTAGTTTGTATTAACTGTTGCCTGGTTTTATTGCAAACATGCAGGTACTTGCGGGTATGACATGAAAAAGGTACACGAAATGTCTTATGCTGCCACTGATGACATTTCTTACTTGATATTTCTCTTTAGCATTTGTTATCTTTACCAAATTAATTGATGTGTATATATTGAAATCATTCAGAGCTTGGAAAAACTACTAGATCAGTCGGCCATGGATTTGGACAAAAGGCCAGCTGTTGCTCATGATTCACCTGGGAAGGTGAGTATGAAGGCCAAGATTATTTATAATTGAATCCGCACTTGTATTACTTACACTTCTATATATATATATATATGTTATATCATAATTGTGAATTTTAAATGGGTGTGAGGGTTTGAGCTTTAATCCTACCTTCTCCACGGTGGGGAGATTTTAGGCAAGGGAGTGTAGATTACCTTCTTCTGTGAAAGATCTTTGTTATGTGCTGGTCTTTCTATTTAAAATTGTCTAGTGATATTGATATACATGAGTCTATATGTAACTAGTACTTGTTTGCAGGGAGCGCCTAATATCTTGTGAAAGGCATATTTATGTGCTACTTTTCTCCCTCAAATTTCTTTTCTTTTGTTTGGTTGTCTATTATGGATTATGTTATTCTTCCACCCGATTATTTTCGAAGAATAAAAGCAGCTTTTGGTTTCCTGCTCTTTTGTATTCTCTTTCTTAGTTTTTGGCTGTCTATTCTTTCTCTGATGATCATATACTCATTGCTGTTTAAGCTAAATGTACTTTTACAGCTTGCAGATATGAAACCAAAATCTGAAGCATCACCATCTGAAAGAAAGTCTTGGGATTCAAGAGGGTATACTTTTCTCTCTTTTTCCACCTTTTGTTTTTTGTTTATGTCAACATCCACTACTTCTGTCATCATCCCATTTACTTTAAAAGATAACGAAGTTCTTGTTTATCTTTTTCCTGAATCGGAATTATGTTCTTTTGGCACAGTCAACTCTTTTCATAGCATATACTTTGGGTAATGTGTATTCTATTTACCATACAGAAATGGAAACATATATTCAATTAAAGAAATGGAACTACATCAGCGGCAGAAAGAGAGACATGACATTCAGAAAGAAGTACTGTCGAATTTGTTTAGTTATCCTGAGCATTTTGAGGAGCCTCCTAAAAGAATTGTAAGGGGTTTGAATAAGAATTCACCATATGGAGTTGGACATGTGGTCTTTGAACCTCCCGAAGACTCACCAGAAGAATACAAGATAGACATGGACTTTGGGCGACGGGCAAATGAACCTGGTACTTCCTTTCTACTGTCCCAGCAAATCTAATTATCAGTCTTGGTTTATTATAGTTAAAATTTGTTTATTGAGCTATATGCCTTTTGCACAATAATATTTGTGTCTAAATTAGCTTACTAAAATGGAAATATTGATATTGATCACTAGTTTATCTTGTGTAAGAATATGGATTTCTTCGATTTTAGAAAGTATATCTCATGATGCTTAAACATGCTTGCGCTGTCTAAGAATGAGCATTGTTGTCTTGCAATTATTTTATTCTTATACTGCACTCACCGTGACAGTATCAGAGTTGTTGTTTTAATCAGAAGAATTGCTCAATACATTCTTAGAAGCAAAATCCATTGACCATCCATATTTCTTTTCTTGTATTTCTTGGCATATAATTAATGGATATTTCTTTTTCTCTTCCTTTAAAGTCGAGTTTACTTTTTATAAGATTGGTTGTTGTCTGGCAGATGGGGAGGACGAAGCTGATTACCAATGCGTGCGAAAAGCTGTGAAGGAATATCGGGTCACAATGATGGAATATTACAAAGCAGTATGTTGTGGGGGTTATACTTTTGTTCTACATTTGATTGTTAAATACAGTTAACTTGGTTGGGATCTTTGGTTTGGACACTGTACAGTACACTCATGGTTCACTTGTCACTCTAGGCTGTTGATGCATTTGCAAAGGGAGATCAAATCAAAGCCCAAAAATTCTTAGATGAGGTAAGTTTTTATTAGAATTGTGCCTGACCATAAGTTGCTTTATGATATGATAAACATTGAATTTCACCTTTTAATAGGAGTGCTCGTCTCACATTCAGCTTTTTCTTACTAATATACTATATATTGAAGGGAGTCTCCTTTAAGTATCTATTTATAGATACCAATATTTTAGAAATTATGTGTTTGAAATGAGAGAGAACTTACTACATTTGGTTTATGTTGAAGATTCCGTGAGTTCCATTTATCACATTTAATATCAATCAAAGCCTTAACGAGAGAAGATCCGTGTTTTGTTTTAACATATTACCCCTTTCCATTGGTGTATGCTATGGTGTTCCCAGGGGCAATTTTACCTAAAGAAGGCTAGGGAAGCTGATGAAGAATCTAGCAGAATGATTCTTGAAACTAGGTTGATCTAATTGGGTTCAAATTTTGCATTTTGTTCATTTCCCACCTTCTTTTCAAGGGGGTTAGCATGGAAACTTTGTATGATAGTTGACAATATTTCTTTTGTATTTGTTAGCAGAACTACAGAAGCCCAAGAGATGGTACTTGACTTGGGCGACCATGAACCAAAGGATGCAATTAGGCTACTGAAGTGTCATCTTTCTTCTCTTTCTGGAATTACATGTAAGCTATGATATTGATCTATTAATTAGTTTATTAATTATTGACCCTTTTCAAATTTCCTCCTGTTAATTTTACATTCCCCTATCTCCATCAGCATTTGACTGCCTCAAGGTTATCTTCAACCCAAATGATCAAGCTAAGAAGAAAAGGTCTTGTAGACGAGTGGTAAGATTGAGTAGTTTTTTTGAAGTTTAACTTCATGGTTTTATGTTTATTTTGAATGTATCAATGATTTTTTTTTTTAAATAAAAAATTGTGAGGCAATCTGTGATTGTTGATCTTTGATTTTGGACAGGTGTTAAAACTATTGGAGGAGGAATCTATAAAGTGGATTCAAGGAGAAATGGCTGGGACTATATTGATCCGCTTAGATAACATAGAGCGTACAAGGTTGAGTTTTTTCAAAACATAGCATTTTGTTGTGCATTAAGAATAGTGGTTTCCTATATCAAGGTCTAGTTAGTTAACAAATGAATGGCCTCTAACGTCTACAGTATGCAAATAGTTTACTATTGGTCAATTTTGTATCTGAACTTGTCGAAGGGTGTGGGTTTTTTGGTCTAATGTAATATTCATGATTTTTTTTGCAATATTAACTGAAATATTAAGATTCAAATCAATAAATATATTTTTGTCTTACTTGGCACATGTGATTCTGTAACCAGTGAAATGTAAATGTTGTTCACTTGAATAGTAAACATGATCTCTTTGGAATATTTGGTTTGTTATCCAGATCAATTTTGAAAGATGACATTAGTCAAAATATGTTGTTGGTGAAGCTAACGGTTTAAGAATCCCAACAGCTGGTTCACGGGTTCATTCTCTAGGCATGACTATGAATCCGTTCTAGATGGATGGCTATGCTCGTACGAACTTATCTGGTTGTATTATTTCTGTTACTTTGTGTGTGGAAATATTCTTGTTTGTTTCTGGAATTTTGATTTTTCTTAGTTTGCGACGATTTGATTTTGAACATGGCCCCAATGCTCTTGTGGTCCAAAAATGGACTTTATATTCTAAACAGTGTGGAGGGAGTTTCTTTTTTTCATGTAATGCAATTTTATTTTGTTATGTTGAAATTTCTTAGTATTTTCGGAGTTAAATTACATATGTGGTCTCTTAACTTAATTTTAGATAACGTTTTAGTTCTTTAATTTTTTTTTTCTCGAATTAGTCCTTTATTTTAATTTTAAGTGACAATTTGATATTTGATATTTGATATTTTATGTCTTAAAATTTCAATAATTTTATCCTTTTCTTTACAAAAATTTAAAAAAATCATCAAAATTTTTAAACAAAACCCATAAAATTTATTATCATCTTCAATAAAATACAAATTTGAACAAATTCATATCTTAAATCTTGAAATAAACTCATATTTTCATTCTTTATTTGATGTTGTTGGAGATGAAAATATGAGTGTATTTGAATATTTGAGTTATGGATTTGATAAAATTTGCATTATATTGAAGATTATTATTAATTTTATAGGTTTTGGTTGAAAATTTTGATTTTTTTAAATTTTTGTAAAAAAAAAAGATAAGATTGTTGAAATTTTAAAACATAAAATATTAAATTGTCATTTAAAATTAAAATAAAGAATCAACTCGGAAAAAAAAAAAATAAAAGATTAAATTGTTATTTGAAATTAAGTTAAAGGACCACGATTATAATTTAGCCTATTTTCGAATAAAACTATTATTTTCTGTTTGAAAATGTATGATTTTAAAAAAAAACAAAAGATCTCATAAGTGTGAAAATTTCTCAACGGATTTTGACGATTCATCAAAAGTCAATGAAAAAGTATTGGTAAAATGGATCTGACAGAAATTGACATCCTTTGTTTTATGTAGCTTGAACGAAAAAGAAAAATATATGAAATTTGACTTCCATTACAAGAGGTTGGATAAAATAGAAGTACATCTAAGCTTCTATTTTGTCGAAACAAAAAGGACTATGCAATTGAAGTTTATATTTAATTTCAAATAGAAGATTTTATTGTACAACAAGGATTATTTTTTTTCTCATTAAGCGAAGCTTATATTTAGTCATTGAAGTATCAGTGAAAATAGATTAAACTCAACTATATTTTAAAATATTTAATTATATTTTATAATAATACATTTAAATGCAAGATTATAAGATATAATTGGGTTTAATTTGTTGTTGGCACAACAAAAAAATTATTATTTTTTGTTAAATCTATAAAATTAATCTCATCAGAAAACAAGTGAACTATAATTTTTACACGTTTGATAGAGTGTCAAGGTTTTATAAACAATTTTCTTAACTTAATAGAAAGTTATAGTTTGTCTTATTCAAGTCATTTTAGATCATAACTAATTCTAAAAGTAGTATTAAATATTTTAACAGTAAGATAACATATGAATAATTCTTAGAAAAAATATACAATAAAATGTTATTATAATTTTTTGTTGGTGTACAATAATTATATTCATACTTTTCAATAGAAATGATGTGTTTGAGAGCCGTCATAAGATTATCATTTGCAATAAAATAAACAAAGTAGAAGAAGATGGACTAAAAACTTAACTTGTAAGAAAAGCCGAAGCGCTTTTGTATAGCAATAGTAAGGAAAGATACGCGTTTTGTCTTCTCGCTTTCTCATCGCTACCCTTCGTTTTATTTCACCGACCCTAAATTCGCGCCTATTTCGATGACATCATTTTTTCCTTTCGTATAAAAACCCAACCCAACCTCATCAATTACTCATTCCCAAATTTCTAAATCCCCCTTTGAAACCTAAACCTAAACCACAATCACCACCTCTCAACAAAACGAACATGGCCGCCGAACCTCAATCCGAACCACAACAACAAATGGTACATCTCTCTTTTCTTTTTCATTTCTTTTTCATTTCTTTTTTAATTCTTATTATTATTTAGGGTTTCTAATTTATTGTAATTGGATTTTTAATTGAAGGCTGATGAAGAAACTAACCAAGAGCAAGAACTCAAGTACCTTGAATTCGTGCAATTCGCAACAATTCAAGCTGTGATGCGTTGTGCGATCCTCTATTCCTACGCCAAAGAACGTTCGGGTCCACTCAAACCTGGCGTCGACACCGTCGAAGAAGCTGTTAAGACCGTCGTCGGTCCAGTCTACGAAAAATTCCACCAAGTCCCCGTGGAGCTTCTCAAATACGTCGATCGCAAAGTCGACGAATCCGTTTCCGAGATAGATCGCCACGTTCCTACCAACGTCAAGAAGGTTTCAACTCAAGCTCGCACCGTCGTTTCTGAAGTCCGTCGTACCGGCGTCGTTGAATCCGCATCCGAACTGGCCAAAACCGTTTACTCGAAATATGAACCGAAAGCGGAACAGTGCGCCGTTTCGGCATGGAAGAGGTTGAATCAGCTTCCTCTGTTCCCTCATGTGGCTAACGCGGTTTTGCCTAAAGCTGCTTATTGTAGTGAGAAGTATAATGAAGTTGTTGTTTCAAGTGCGGAGAAAGGTTACAAGGTTTCTGCTTATCTTCCATTGGTTCCTACTGAGAAGATTGCCAAGGTCTTCACTGCTTAATCGATGAAGATTTCTCTATCGGTTGTGTCAGATTGTTCGTTGTCTTTTTGTTTGTTTGTTTAGTCTTTCTTTTTAATTTTTCAATAATTGCAAAGAAAAACTGTGTTTAGTTTGTTTCTGGTGTGGATATGATATGTATGGGAATCATGTTCTATAACAATATACTTTGATCTTTTATTATGTTCTTGCACGCTTCTATTATACCGTAATTTAGTTTTTGGTTATGATGAATATTGAAGCATTCATTACGTAATGTTTTATGAATTCCGTTGAAAACATACCCAGAGTCAAGATTTTATGTTGATAATTAGTATTTGATTCCTACTTTAAGGACTTGTTGATTGTTTATATGAAACACACGTATTCATTGCTTTCGTATGCAATACTCTATGTTCTAAATAGCAGTATTCTTTTTCAAAATAGTAAACCATAATTACGTTGAAGTTAATGTGGACATAGTACGCAGTTCAATCCATGATTTTCCAAACTTCCTTACACGTAATCATAAACTGATCAATTTGAACTTTTTTTACATTATAAATGTGGTATTTTTCAACCTAAAAATCATAAGCCCATGCGATCCTTGGTTTCCATCAGTTTTATGGCAACTCCTGAATAACTCGCCATCTAATTGCTAGATGGTGTTTTAGACCCTACATGGATGGTTAGTCATATATTCCCGCACATAATAGTTAGCCATATTTTCACAAGCACAGTTACTCTTCACACTCAGGTTAAAATCATACGTACAACATGGTATGATTCGGCAGCATAAGAATATATTATGTGAAAGTATGTTTACAAATTTATGCCTTCCTCATGTTTGCTTTTTCTATAGTTTTTATGTTTTCATTAATTCCATCTTTTTTCATGCGGTCCAAAACCTCATCCACTTCTTTATCAGCTCGTAGATAAGCCTTGATCAGGGCATGATACATTTGTCTATTTACCCCAACATTTTTCAATAAGCCTACCAAAACTTCTGCATCTTCAACACATGCATTATCACCAATCCAAAACAATAGGGCCCCAATAACCTTGGGGTTAGGCTTCAATTTTTTATTCTCCGAATACAAAGAGATGGCAGTTTTCAAGCACCTAAATGCTTTCTCCATCTCACCCTTATGCAAGTATCCACCTGCTACTAGAGTCCAAGAGTTTGGGTTAGTGGTCCTTCCCTTCTTCTGTAAATCTTCAAGTATGGCTTCTGCTTTCTTAGGAAAACCTTTTTCAGAGTATCCAGTGATTACCACATTTGGAACTCCAAAATCATAACAATTACCAGAGGATTCCCATTCCATGAGTATTTTGTCAGCTTCATCAAACTCCTCAAGCTTTACCAGAGATTCTAACATGGTTATAAAATCCCTGTTTATGCACCTAGTGCAAGCACTTTTCTCCTTATCCCATAGTCTTAGGACTTCATTCTTTTTTCCAAGACGAGCATAGAGAGAGATAAGATGATTGTAACCCTCTCCATCTTTGTCACCTAGCCTCTCTTCGCATTTCCTTAGAGCATCAACAGCCTCACTTGAAAGTTTTGTTTTTATATAGAAATTTGCCACGACAGAATAAGTGTTCCAGTCCATCGCAATGTGCGGTTGACTCTCCATCTCTTCCAATATTCTCTTCATTCCATCAATATCAGACCTCACACCATAAGAATTTATACAGATTCGGTAGCTAAAGTTGTCCGGTAAAACATGGTTTTCCTTCATCTCAGTCAGCACACCAGCTACATTCTCATGTTGTCCTACATTTGTGTACAGACACATAATGTTGTTGTAAGTTAAAGCCGACACAGCAAACCCTAACTCCTTCATTTTCTGCAAATGCAATAGAGACTTATCGATTTGAAGCTGACGAACATAACAATTCAAAAGAGCACCATATGTCTTCTCATTTCGGTCTTGATCCTTCAAGCTATTAAAATAGGTTTCTGCAGAAACAAATCCGTGAACCTTACCAATAAGATCCAAATGCACCGCATGTTCAGTTGCCAAAAATATGCACAAGCCATTCTTATTCATCCACTCAGATACCTGCAGCCAATAACAAACATAATTAAGAGACAACAACAACAAAATAACGCCTTATTTGACCTTACACTGCCAAACAACTTACAAGATGTCCATAAATTGTTTTGAACTTATTTTCATAAACTCTCCATGATAGCTTATGAAAATAGTTATACCTTACATCCAAACAATTTTATTTTATTTTATCATTTGATATAGAAATAGCTTATACATAAGCACTTATATGATAAATGTTTATCCAAACTGGACCTAAAACAAGTATCATTGTAACAAGTATTTGTAAAACTCTTCACAACTTATCTACTTGTGTTCATTATTAAACTAAAACACGATGAACTCAACCAAATTAAATGGAATGTGCCATTGTAAAAAGAAAGTGTGAGCAATTTATTGAACATGAAAGTGTACTATTCGAATAAAAAAACACGATAAACCAAAATCAATTTTAGGTTTCATTTGCAATTTATTTTATTTTATTGATAAAAATGTAGATGAAGAATTTGAAAACCTGGAGAGCTTGATTGAACCTACGACGCTTTCGAAGATCACGAACAATGCGCTGAAGCTCTCCGACGCAAACTTTGTTCCCCTTGTAGATCCAATCGTCGAGCTCAGGAACGATGTTTGTAGTTGGATTACCGAGAGGACTGATTTTGGAGTAAAGGCTTGGTTTCTTGGTTCTGCTTGTGTAGTATGATCTGTTTGTGGTTCCAAACTCAATCGCAATTTTGCGAAGGAGCTTCCAGTTCATGTCTATGGCTACGCTTGCTAGCTAGGGTTTATCTCTCTGTTCGTTTCGGTAGTTACAAGTAACGGAAACGGAACGGTGGAATGGTCACGAAAAGTCGAAAATGAATGCAAGTGTTGATGCCTCAGTGGCGGCCCGTAATTTTTCGGGCTTGGCATATATTTGGGCTTTTTGGGCCAATTGTAAGTGGGAGAAACTTGCTTTTTTTTTCCCCCTCTCATATTAAGATTTATTGTTTTATTATATCACTACATCATCGATCTTTTTATATTAGTTATATGACATGGAAAAATAGTAGCTTTCCATTTAGTGACAATATAAAATTGGTCTGGTCTTGTTTGACAATTGTGTTAGATTGATTGATAATTTTTAAATCTATGTACTAATCCACTATTTTCTAAATTTGAGAATCAAATCGTTCATCATCGCCTATAGTATCGAGAAAATTTTCTTTTGTACCCACACTCTTATACCTTTACCCCCAAAATATGAGTGAACTGACCATTTTGCCCTCGTATAAATAATAAAATCTCCACAAAATTTTCATTTTACATTTTGACATTTCCGGAAATCTTAGAATGAAGTTTTCCGGTACAGAAGATTTTACCGGAAATCTTTGATGAAGTTTTCAAAGATCTGTACAGAAGAGTATTCCGGTACAGAATCTTAGAAAACTTCATCAAAGTTTTTCGGTACAGAAGAGTATTCCGGAAAACTTATTCTTGAATTCTCCGGTACAGAACGTTAACATTTTAAAAAAAATAAATTTAAAAAAAAACAAAAAATAGTCTGTACTGGAAAACTTTAAAGTTTTCCGGTACAGAAGAGTATTCTGGAAAACTTGTTTATGAGTTCTCCGGTACAGAAGGTTAACATTTAAAAAACTAAAAAAAAAATGTCTGTACCGGAAAACTTTGATAAAGTTTTCCGGTACAAAAGAGTATTCCGAAAAACTTGTTTTTGAGTTATCCGGTACATAAGGTTAACATTTAAAAAAAATTAAAAAATTAAAAAAAAATGTGTATCGGAAAACTTATGTGTATAAGTTTTCCGGAAATAGTAAAAAATGAATTGAGGATAATTTTTGTATTATTGAAATATTTTGGGGGTACAAAGGAAACTTTTCTAGTATCAAGGACCAAACTAGTCATTCACGCCACATGTTGAGTCCAAGAAGCCCAATTCAATGGGGTTATATTAATAAGCTTGAGGTTTTCACCCCCACATGGTTTGAATTAAATGCTAATCATAATAATATTGTACAGTAAGACTTAAAAGAAGAGTGGATTTTAGGTTAATCTAATCTAGGAAGTTATTGCTGCACTCCCTCTAGTTATTGTTTTATCTCATTTCACCTAAAATATAAACAAAAGAAAAATAAATATATTAACAATTTGAACCTAATTCGTTTACGTAAAACATTTCGATCGACATTACAATTTGTGAATCATACGATCCTCTAAAATTTATCGCCATTCATTTCGTTTCATTTATATGATATATTTGTAAAGATAACACAACCAAATAAACGTCTGACTCTGACCGAATATAAGTGCATCCAGACCAAACAACTCATAAAGTATGACTTGGGAAATAAAACTGCAGAGAAGCCATAATGGAGGCACATTTTTCTTCTGTAAAAGGAACAACAAAAATATGATTAACTGATTCTCTAACATTCACGCCAACCCCATTGAGCATATTCAAACTTATTCCCTGCTCCCCTCTTTATTTCTTTAAACAATGCAAAATATATCCATTTTAATTACTATGCGAAAATATTTTCTGTTTTTAATTTTTAAAATGTATATGCATTTTAATTTGATGGGAGATTTTTAAAATAAACAATTGTCTTTAAAATAAAATGAATTATTTCATCTATTTATGTGTATAATGAAAATAAATATTAGACATTTTTATTGTTTTTAAAAATGTTTAACAAATTATTCACTTAAAAAATATTTTTCTTTCCACCAATAAAATTAACATAAATTTTTAAAAATGAAAATATAAAATGTTTTTACAAAGTAAATAACCCGCAAATTTCAAAAAAGAAAGAACTAAAGATAAAATGGCACCAAAAAGCATGTGTAGGCCCTCAAAGTCCACACATTCCATGTGTGTTGTATCGAGATTAGCTGACTTAAATTTTAAATTTAATATTTTAGTTTTAAAAAATAAAACACATAATAAAATCTTAATTGTTCAATTTCGATGCAACAATCAATAAAATGTGTGGATGTGTAGATTTGATCCCCGCACCAAATCCACATTCTATATATATATATATATTTAGAGAATCTCAACTCTATTGAGAGAAATAAAGAGAATTTAAGTGACACATGTAAAAGATTCATGATGTGATAAGAAGAAAAACATAGATAAAAATAAGATGTTGAATGGACGTTGAAAATTAGGTGTACAAATACTAGTATTGTTTACCCTAAACATTTTCATTCTTGTCTCCATCTTTGGTCTTCACGGCTCCACCCCCTTTATCTTTTGACCAAACTAAAACCCCCTTTTTTTCTCTTTTTGAACCTTCATATATTCCCCCTCCATACTTTCTTCCCTTCAATTAATTCATACTTTGCCCCTAAATTAGCTTGGTCGTGGACATGGTAGGCCTCTCCCTCATTATTGCTATACATTGATTCCACAACATGCCCATGTGTGCATGTCTTATGCACGAATATGAAGCTTACTTGTTCTCTGATCAAGTTGCTTCTTGTTGTACATCTCATACACCTAAGTCCTTAAATGTTCTTGAAACATCACTCTCTTGAAGGATTTTTACCTTTGATCCTCATGCTATACCTTCCTTCCATTTCACTACCTAGTTAGCATGTTCCCTTAAAATTAATTTATCTATATATATACTCATTTTCCAACCTTTCCAACTATCCCCTCTTACTGCCATCTCTCTCTCATTATATAGGAAAATTGAAACAATTGCCTTTTTGTGCAGTTGGAAAATCTCATATTGGTGTTCAAATGTTGAGAAAAAGTAAACGGGTATGTTTTAGTCCTGATGTCAATGAGAAACCAACCATTTTTCCAAAGGATGGTTGTGGAAAAGTATTAACAAACAGGAAGAAGATAATTGAAACTTGGACATTGAGATTGCACAAAGACCCTATTTTGTCACCTGTTAGATTCCTAATAAAGCTTGGAGCAAAGGTGGCAGGTTCTACAAGAGCTGTTTCTTCAACAAGGAGATCCTGTAGGAAGGTTTCTTCATCCACTTTGGTGAGGTCCCATTCATCATCAAACCTCACTGATTCACACCGTGCTAAAGCTGTAGAAGATTGCATTCAGTTTTTGCATTCTTCTTCCTCTAGGGAGGCACCTAGTTGATTGAGTCTGAAAAAACAGTTGTTGAAAAAGTTTCTACTTGCAAGAAATGTATAGACATTTGAGTAATACTATGATTTCAATTTACATGTTCATGAATAGGAACCATAAATTAATCCTCTGTGCACCAAACGACTTTGGCAACAGAATTTGATTAAGAATCAATACTGAGAAACTGCAACATACATATATACAACATATAATTCTCAGTTTTTTACCTGCACCTAGTATAATTTGGATAAATAGTAGTGTAGTACTTTATATAATATAATTAGCCTATAGTTTTTTCCAACCACCACTAGTTGCATCCTTGAAATAACAATCACGGTCACACAACAATTTTATTGAGTTTAAAAATGTACTTTTAGGCAAAATCACAATTGCAAACTTTAATTCTGACAAACTCATCGTCAGTACTAATATACAATAACACAACATGCAAGCTCACATGCATTAAAATATAATCTTAAAGAATCTTATTAAATTGAAATCCTTAATAAATTCAATTCATATCTTGGATATGATTGGTTTAAGAGTCAAACCCAAAACATCACACGCTTCAGGATACAAACTCTTTCTTATCTCTGCATACACTTCACCTAACCACTTCCTCCGTGCCAACTGCTCCCCCAAGCGCACAGCAGCCTCTACAGTACTCTCCACACTATCATGCGCCGAATCCACAATCCCCAACTTAATCGCCTCATTCCCCTTAATTTTCACGCCACCAAGCAACACATCCCGCAGCACAACCGGCGACTTAATCTTCTCTCTCATCACGGCGGCGAAGTAATCCGGCAACGGCAACCCGAGGTTCACCTCCGGCATATACAACACACCTCGATCACTCCTCATCAAAACATAATCATGGAAAATCGCAAGCATGAATCCGGCAGCGGATGCGTGGCCGTTGACGGCGGCGATGGTCGGCATAGGAAGCGATAAGAAAGCGGCAGCAACTGGCTTGAGAGAATCGACCATGAATTGAAGGCGATCCGTTGCGGCGGATTTGGAGTTGGCGGCACGTGCCCATTGTAAGTCGAAGCCGTTGGAGAAGAATTTGCCTTTGGCAGTTGTGATGAGGACAGAACCAGGAGTGGATTGAGAAGAGAGATTTGTTAGGGTTGAGAGAAGGGAATCGATTAGGGTTGGATTGAGACGGTTTTCATCGTCGCCGTTTAGAGTTAGAATCCATAGGTTACCACGCTTCTCCAGACTGCACATTTTTTGTTTTCTCCGTATTCTCCCTTAGTTACGACTTTTCACTGTTCAATGTAGATATAGCAGTTAATTATTCATTTCTCTCGGATTATTGAAAGTTTAACTTTCTTAAATATTTCATTTATTCGTTTAGTTGATATCGTGTATCACTTATAATTACTATTAATTACGTTTATCTTTTCACTAAACGATTTTAGATCCACAATTAATCATGTCGGGGAAATGTGTACTGAGGCCCAAACAAATTTAACCACTCAAGAGTAGATACCTACACACATCTAAGATGAATTTTAGGTTTTTTTGCTTTTTACTTAAAAAGGAACGATCACTCATTTAAATACATTAATATAATAAATTTGCGAATAATTCCATAGTATCCAGATTTTTAGTATACAACGGCAACATAGTACAAAATGAGATATGTCTATTAATATAACAAAATTCAATTATTTAGAATATTTATGTTTTTAAATTTATAACGACACTATAATTATTAATTAAAATTTATAATAGATTAATATTACTATTTTAATTTGAATTGAAAAAATAAAAAATGTTATATCAAAACAACGATCCAATCAAATAAAAAAATATAAAAATATAAAAATAATTTATTTCGATGAACATAAAAAGAACAACTTGAAGGGATAACATTTAAGACCAAAAAAAGTGATTTTTAAATCACATATATGCAATAGAAGAAGAATGAGAGATGTATGTTTTTTAGAATTCAACAACGACGGTAAAATTCAAGATTTTAGGTAAATATATTTTTGGTGTAAAGGTTCAATATTTTAAAAAATAAATAATGCAGAAGCATCACATAATTTAAAATATTTAGAATTTTCTTTGCCTTTTACTAATAATATATCGATGTCAAGTCATTAATAACAGTTCTACATCATAAAAATTAACGAATGTCTAAAATTGAATATATCATTAAAATTAGAAGATAAATATTCCAGATTTAAAAAAAAAAGGACTAAAAATTAAAAGTAAAATAGAAACAAATAAAAAATACAATTATTTTTTGTTTTACAAAATCATCTCACTTGTAAGTGAATAAAATAGAAATATAAATACCTCTCTTTGGATTTAAATCTAAATTAAGAGATATATATCTCTTAAACTCTAATTATACTAATATTATACCAATATTATCTAAATTAAGAGAGTATATTTCTAGAATGTCACGTATACTACTATATTTTTCAATCAATCTTTATGATAAAATACATTAATTTTTATTGAGTCAATTCTTTTTATATTTAAAATCAAAGTGAAATATACGTGACATTCTGGAAAAAAGTAATATACATCTTGTACCAAAAAATATAGTAGTATACATCACAATTCAAACTAAAAATTCTTGTTGAATGGTCAAATTACATAGTACTACTCCATTAACAACTAGCGGCAACATGCTAAATTGGGGTAGGAGTAACTATCAACCACAGAAATATGAAAAAATAGTAGAATAATATTAACCCAATAATTATTTCTTGGAAACAACTTTATCATCTTGTCTTTTTGTCTTGATCTTGTCGAAGAAATTATAATAAAGTAAAAGTTCAAACATCATCCAGTGGAACAGTTAAAAAGTTTGGATACTTATATATAAAATAATTTCCATTCATTTAAAAAAAATTGACAAAAAAGTACTCGCAATGAAGGTAAGACAATGATGGTACAAGCTAAAAGAAAGCAGTTAAAGTCACACATAAGTTGATACTACTAATTGTTTATCCACAAATCTCATCATGGAAAGAGAAAAATAAAGTTCCAAATGGCATTATGAATAAACAGTATCAGGAATCCGATGAGAGATTTTCAAGTTCTCTGAATCCTTGAGTTGATGCTTTTTTTAACTCTAGAGCTCTCTTGTAAGGAGGGGCAATAGGGGGTTGTACTGGATCTAAACTCTGATATGTTCCACCAGCAACTTTAGGTAATGGATATGACCTATCAGAATCATATCCAGTAAGGTCCCCGCAAGCTAGAAATGGGATATACACCTTATTAGGGCCTTCCAGCCACCCACTAACACAATCTGCAAGGCCACGTGTATTAATTACTTGAGATCAATGCCATGAAAATTTGTATACATGATACAATGAAATTCAACAACAAAGATGTATATCACAGCCTCAGGTTATGATGATTAATTAAGCACACTACATTCAGGAATAAAATTTTGAAAATGAATCTGTTTCTATTCTAAGATTGCTCTTAAGAACTTGTATAAAGACTGACATATATATATACCTGTATCATTTACCCCTGATGGACTTCCAACCTTTTCAAGAAGCCGGTGAAGATCTTTCGGGTTGAATCCTTCAGGTGGGGAGTAGTTTTCACAAACTGCAAATGCCTCTGCAAAGGTGAACAACTAATAATTAGCACAGATTGTATTATAAACCACTTCCTTGGCATAGTCGTTGAGTTCAAAAAATTCAAGACTAGCTCCGAGACTTGGACACCTGTAATTGCAAGGTGTTGGAGGGACAAGGATACTTCACGAGTTTTATATTCGAAGTTCATATACATTGTTATATGATACATAGATTTCTGTCACATATAGAGTGGCATGACTGCCAATTCCTGTGCTATGGAAAATTCTCCCGAAACAATTCATTAAGAAACTATATAGAGCTGAAAAGGTATGCTTGCAAAAAAAAAAAAAAAATAGTAACAAAGTGGGAAACTAAAATCCTTACCTATGCTGGAATTACGACTGCTTTTAGGTTTTGCGAAAGTCACCACAGGGAAAAATAATTTTAGCTGCAAACAAAAAAGGCAACATAGTATAAGGAATTATGATATTAGGATTCAAAAACTATGGTATACTTTCACCATTTTCCCCTTATTTATGAATCATCTAGCAGAATGTAGAACAACACAACAGTTTCACAAGTACAACAAAAAATTTAGATACGGTTGTGAGTGGGTTATAAGTTCCAAATGAACAAAAAGTACTCTACAAGTACAGAATCAGTTCATAAAAGTTGTCTTTATTTAAACCTACAAGTGTACTTTTTATATTTATCAAGAGAGGAGGCTCTCCTTTTCCTTCAAAGTAAATTGCTTTGTTAGCAACCAATTTGGTTCATTGTGAGATTTGTAAAACTCCAGAACTTTTTGATGGTATAACTTTCAAAGTTCTAATTCTTAGTGGTATTTGTAACTGTCATTGTTTTCAAAGGTTTGGAACTTTCATTCTCTGTTTAATCATAATTTCTGGAGATGAGAATCAACTATCACTTTTCTAAAGTTACAAAAGCTAACTAAAAGGTGGATGACTGCAAGAGATAAAATAAAAACATAGTTTATGGGAACAATGTGCAAGTCTCCAAGTCCTAATGTCTTAATGGTAAGATGAAACTTCAAATACCTGACAGTATAGAAGGCTTGTATCCTTTCCTCTAAATATTTTTGCAATAAACTTCCCTCCTTCCTTCAGTATATGAGATACAATTGTCAACCCCTGCAGGAAGTAAGTAATTAGCATCAATCTGCAACAAAAATTCCAACAAGATGGACAAACAACATCACGAAACTCTAATCAAATCAAGGAGTAATCCATTTAAATTAAAATGTATACTGTGCATTGGTATGTGCTTCTTAGATTGGGGAGTAGAGTGATAGGAAATAACGAGCACAAGTCCATACATCTTTGCTTGGCAAGAGGTTAAAACAGAAAAGGTAATAAGGGTGAGGTCACTGATTTTATAGCCATCAATATTGTTTGCCATGCCATCCCCAGTTTTAGGTAAGGATAGTGAGCTATCAAGCATCAAGATGGCAAACCCGATAGGCAACAACGACTATTAGGCGATAGGCAACAGCGACTATCAGGCAATAGCAACTATCGGTTGATAGACGCTATCAACTATCTCCTTTCGCTCGATAGTCGCTCTCGCCTATCAATTGATAGATGATATCGTTTATCAGGAGATAGACGCTATCAACTATCTCCTTTCGCTCGATAGTCGCTCTCGCCTATCGTCCGATAGCCGCTCCCGCCTATCGCCCGATAGGGGCTCTCGCCTATCGATCGATATGGGCTCTCGCCTATCGTCCTGCCTCTCGTCCGATAGGAGCTCTCGCCTATCTTCCGATAGTAGCTCTCACCTATCGTCCGATAGGCAACAACTCCTATCGTTCGATAGGCGACAACTTCTATCGTCCGATAGGCGACAACTCCTATCTTTCGAGCGATAGTGTCTATCAGGCGATAACAACTATCAGCTGATAGATGCTATCACCTATCAGATATCAACTATTATATATCACATATCTACATATCACATATGTACATTTATCACATAGTTTTTTTTTCCAGTTATAAGACAACTTATAACTTAGTTTTACTTAATAGAGCCAAAATGTCAATGTGTTTTCACAAGATTCACTAAACTTCAACAACAAAAAATATATAATAATAATAATAATAATAATAATAATAATAATAATAATAAAATGGACAGAAATTAAGTACTTACTGCAAGTATGAGTTGGGATTGAACAAATTCATCCATATCATGAAGCCCAGTAACTGCAAAAAAAAATGTAGCTATATTTTTAAACTACAAACCAAAATGAGGAAAAAGACTAAATATCGTAGAGTTTTTCCATGGAATGTGTTAGAAATGACAGGGAGCAACTAAAGAGAGATAAATTGATTCTAGTTGGTCCCATGAAAGAGGTTTTGAGGTCAAAACAAGTATCTCATCATTTGTAGCTTATTGGTAAATATTATGTATCAAGATTTTATGAATTTAAATTATGCATTTTCTTTACCATCAGGAGCACCATCACACACAACCAGGTCGGCCTTGCAACCATCGAAATGTCTAATGACCTGAATAAGACAAGAGAAAATAATGTGGTTGACAAAACTTGGTATAATAGCAACCAAAGAAAGTTTAACTGATAGGATAAAGTAACCTCCAAAAATCAAGTCCTATACCAAGTTCCAACAAACCATAGACTCCGGAAGCAAAGGATCAACTTAAGAACAACAAGATACATACTTGTACATGTCAAATATATACACATGAATTGGGTTATTTTTTAATGCAGAAATTTAACTCTTCGTATGACCACACCAGGTCTTTTCATTATTTCAACCATTCTTTCTCACACCAACACGAAATGAACAAAAACAATTGGGAAAAAAAAAAAAAAGGTAACAAGGTATAGCAAATATATTTTTCAAATTCTACAGAGGAGAAACAAAAACAAAAACCCTTTCCACTAGGCCAGGATGGATATATAAATCAAATTGTCATTATGTTCTATCATAAATGTTAGAGCAGAAAAACCTATATCAAATGAAACTCGTAATGCATACATGACTTTCCAATAAATCTAAATTGTCAATGAACCTGATCACATGATGAAACTTGCGGAACAAAGTTTAGTTAAATAAGCCAAATAATTGATACCATTTTTATATTCTACTGAGACAAGAGTGGTGTACTCAACTCGTGTTTTGAACAGGAAAAAAAAATCTATAAACAGAATTTAAGGTAACATCACTCTGTACATACCACTTCAGCAGTCCGAGCATTAGTTATATCACCCTGCACCTGGATAACACCTTCAATCGGAGCCATTGGCTGCAAATCAATAGCTACAATAAGAGGCAGATTTTCATCCCTGCATATGATGATGCAGCAAGGCATTAACAATATTGATAGAGACAGATAACATTGTGACTAATTATCAGTGTGTTTGGAAGGTGAAGGGTCCTCTGTAACATTAAAATACAGCACAAACAAAAAAGAAGAAATCAATTAATTTAAAACAAAACATTATGAAAACAATGTTGGAAAGGATGAGGAACTAATTCAAAGATTGCACCTCACATAACAATCTTTGAATAATAAAAACAATGATAAAAAGTTATCAATTGTACATAACATAACTATGACCAACAGAAAAGGATAGTATAGTTTGATGACAATCCTAGGTCCTAGAATGCATTTACATGATGTGCGACCTCAAGTTAAAGTAAATCCTTAACAAAACAGAAAACTTCCAAAAAAAGTCAACTTACTCTGTATCAGGTGCAAGCTTGGCTGGAAGGTACAGTTTGCGACTCAAAACCTGCATATAAGAATTTAAGTATTATTTAGATATCAAGATGGCTGTCAGATGACACTTACGAATGCTTGAACTTGAAACTTGTGTCGTTATTCAAGCATTATCAACTCATACCAAAGTCCGATCTGGTTCTCATCCTTAATGTGTTAAATATTTTAGCAAACATTTGCTGCAAAAAGAGAAATCATGGAAATATGTTTTCAACCAAGGCCTTTGTGTCAATTACATTTAATGCTACCAGGAGAGCCAACCTCGTTGAGACTATGGTTACTTATGTTAGCGCTTTTCTACACAGCCATAAATAGTGTTTGGTAAAAAAAGTTGAAGCGGCTTTTGATTTCTGAGAAGCTAAAGTGCTAGAGAATGGTTGTGTTAAATATGAAATATGTTGTTTGATCATAAATGACTGTATGATTCTGAACAACTCATATGCGAGAGATCAGTGATAATTTCATCACCAGTACCTGACTCCAGCTTCCTGGGGCAGCACATAAATCTACAACACGTTTTACACCTGCAAAAATGAAAGAACAAAATTAAAGATGTAAGCAAGACTATGGAACAAAA
Organism: Cicer judaicum; assembly: GCA_037974835.1. NCBI lineage: Eukaryota > Viridiplantae > Streptophyta > Magnoliopsida > Fabales > Fabaceae > Cicer > Cicer judaicum. The sequence goes on along the minus strand of JBBPBS010001075.1, from coordinate 12,794,820 downwards.
TGCTTGATAGAACCTTCCGTTAGTTTATTGACATTGAATACTAAGTCAATTTAGCTAACATTCATGATGCAGTGCAATACTATCTCTACTAAAAGGAATAAAAAAACCAATCAACAATTAATGACAGGCTTTCAAGGTTGAGGACGTGTACCTTCAAAAATGTTAAATTCCTCATCTATCTGAAGAAGTTTAAAGGCACTTCGAGCACGCCAACCTTCTTCTTTTGCTTTCCGGTAATATATATCCTAGAAACCAATTCAGCTAACATGAAGTCAACACCCAAAAAATTAAAAACAAAAAACAAGAAAGAACACTGAGAGTTATATCAACCACACCCTCTTATCCCTTGAAGCTTTGCCCATGGTTTATCCCTCACTTGCTCTGCCTCAAATTCTGTAAACAACAAGAACATACAACCAAATGATAAGAACTTCGTAAAAAAAAGTTTCGCTGATTTAGCCATTTTCTCAAACACCTAGTGTGCATAACAAAAGCTTCAAAAAATTTCACCCCGTAGAAAAGTACAACTTCCGCCACCAATAATTCCCAGCAAAACAATAAGCTTCACAGTAATAATCAACCCAACATAAAAAAAAAACTTAAAAAAACATACCTTTTGTCCTGAATCAAACTATCCAACGAAAGCAAAAGTTCAAAAAGAGCACTATCTCGTCCTATGTTAACAAAACCGGGTAATTTAATTTGAAACACTAACCGGGCCAACCGGTTTAAATAGACCCGACCCGGTTTATTTTATAACCCAGATTGGGATATCTGGGTTGGAGGGAAGACTAACAAGAATACAAATGAAATCTAAAATTCTGAATCAAATAGCGAAACTCGCTCGATCTCAATTAATCAGAAACCCTAATCCCCAATTTCTAAACCAACAACTTTCACACCTCGCAAACTCGCACGATGATAATGGTGATGCTTTCTTCAACCTCTACAACCAAATGCTCTCTCACTCTCCCTCTTCCTCACACAACCACTACACCTTCACATACGCGCTCAAAGCTTGTTCCTCCCTCCACGCGCTCTCCAAAGGCCTCGAAGTCCACGCGCGTCTCGTCAAATCCGGTCACATCACCGACCTCTTCATCAAAAACTCCCTCCTCCACTTCTACCTGTCATCAAACGACGTCATTTCCGCAACACGCGTTTTTCAATCCATTCCTTCACCCGACGTCGTTTCATGGACTTCGTTAATCTCTGGTTTTTCCAAATGCGGTTTTGAATCCAAAGCCATTGAAGCTTTCTCTTCCATGAACGTGAAGCCCAATGCCGCAACTCTAGTAAGCGCGTTTTCCGCTTGTTCGAATATCGAAGCTCTTACATTTGGTAAAGCAATTCATGCTTATGGATTGAAATCTTTGATAATTGATGAGAACATTGTTTTTAATAACGCTGCGTTGGATCTGTATGCAAAGTGTAGGTCTTTGTTGAATGCGCGGAACGTGTTTGTGAAAATGTCTAAAAGAGATGTTATTTCTTGGACTACTTTGTTAATGGGTTATGCACGTGGAGGACACTGTGAAGAGGCTGTTGAGGTTTTTAAACAAATGGTAGTTAGTGGAGAAGCTGAACCTAATGAAGCAACGGTTGTAACTGTGTTATCAGCTTGTGCTTCTATAGGTTCTTTGAGTTTGGGGTGTTGGGTTCATTCTTATATTGATCAAAGGATTGATCTTGATGTTGATGGTAATATTGGAAATGCATTGGTTAACATGTATGTTAAATGTGGTGATATGAAAATGGGGTTGAAGATTTTTAACATGGTTGTTCATAAGGATGTTATTACTTGGGGTAGTGTTATTTGTGGTTTGGCCATGAATGGATATGGAAAACAAGCTTTGCAGGTGTTTTCACAGATGTTGGTTTATGGTGTTTTACCTGATGAAGTAACATTCATTGGTTTGTTGTCTGCTTGCAGCCATGTTGGTTTGGTTAGTGAGGGAATGATGTTTTTCAAAGCTATGAGAGATAGTTATGGCATTGTGCCGCAATTGAGGCATTATGGTTGTATGGTGGATATGTATGGACGTGCTGGTATGTTTGAGGAAGCTGTGGTTTTTATTAGAGGTATGCCTGTTGAAGCTGAGGGACCTATTTGGGGTGCTCTTCTTCAGGCTTGTAAAAGTCATGGTAATGAAGAGATGTTTGAATGGATTAAGGGACAACTACATCACAAAAATGTTGGTGGTGGTACTCTTGCTTTATTGTCCAATCTTTATGCAATTTCTGAAAGGTGGGAAGATGCTAATAAGGTTCGGAAAAGAATGAGAGGCACTGGGTTGAAGAAGGTAGCTGGATTTAGCTGGGTTGAGCCTGAGGTTTCCACTCACAGATTGGATTCAAGTTTGTGTTTCGTAGAGGGGTCATAAAGAAAGATTGATGAAACATGTGTTTGATTTTGCATTCAAATATTGTTTCTCGCATTCCAAAGCAATTCCATTGTAAAAATAAAGAAGCTATAAGTTGTTGCCTCAAGCTGGACGCGCGTTCAATCAGCCAAAACCAACATAGCATTCGATTGCTTTCATGTTGGAAAGCTCCATGCAAGAGATAGCTTCGATATGGACGTGGTAGTCAAACGCGGAAACAAACACACCAGATTATTAGGCGAAGTTGTGTAACTCTACCGTGGTACCAAACAATGATAGAAACCCTGAATGTTGAAAGTAACATGTGTCAATATTTCTTGGTGGTCACTGAATATATGATTTATTTCATTCTTGTAGAAGCCAGTAAAGTGCTTCGATTGGCAGCAAGTAGCACAATTCATTCGATGACAAAAGTATAATGTATATTAAACATATAGAATTAAACTCAATGCAATGATATTCAATAAGTTTTCTGTTTTTTTTCTGGACCCCAAGACTCCTGTTCAAATTCACCTCCGATCATCTAACTTGCCTATGTGATGTATTCAAATTCAAATCATGAGAGAATGTCTCAAATTGGCCATCCTATTTCTATAAATTGTGGTTGTTGAAAAACCAGATAGCTGAGAATTTGATACCAGCTTTGATTAAAATGTACAGCCACAAAATTTCACATTTATATAAGTAAATTTAATATTAGGATTTGGTATTGAAATAGTTTTGAGCCAGATTAAGCCTTATTTTGTACTGAAGTCAGTGTAAAATATTGGCAGTGACTTTCTGCAATATGGAACTCCATTACTGTGTACTAAATGTAAAAAGTACATAAATTTTTTAGCCTATGATAACAATTCACTATATAAAATTCTTAACTGCACATTTAGAAGACAATAAGACACAGAATAAAGCAGCAAAACAAAAAATTTGAAATCCTGTTCAAAAATTTATCTGTCTGCAACTCTTGCCTTCTCAATCTAGAGCTGTTATTCCCCACCATCTGGTAAGAGTTCGGCGAGTTGCCGAACACTCCGGCAAAAACCATCTCCCCAAACATCTCAACCATAGGGTGGTGGTGGTGGTGAGATCCAAGACTGTGCATTTGTGAAGTGGCAGCATCCTCTTCTTGGTATAAAGAAGAGTTTAAATGTTGAACTTGATAAGGATTGCGATATGGAAGCTGCTGCTGCTGATCACTTTGAGATGCTGTTGCCAAAAGAGCTTGAGCAGCTGAAGCAGTTGGTCTTGGTGGTACAAAAGTATCATCACAACATGATGACTTCCCACTCGGTGGAGCCTGGCCGCCACGGCCGTACAACGGGATCATTGTGGTATGTGATATAACATATTTGCATACAGGGCATTGTGGATGTTCATCAGCTCCAAGAGAATCATCACTTTGTATATGGAGCCATTTGTAGATGCAAGGCCAGCAGTAAAGGTGGCCACAAAGGGTTACTATCGGATCGTGTGCAAAGTCTAAGCAGATGTTGCAATCAAAACAGCCATTGGAATTATCTGCTTCTGACATGGAATTTGAGAATTCTTTGGAGAAACAATGCTGAAATGCCATGAATCAAGTAAACCACTTCTCACAAGTCAAAAGTCACAACAGTTACTGCTTCTTAAGCCCTGAATATATAAAGGAAAAACTAGCTTAATAGACAGAATTAAGACTAATATGATAAGTTCTTAATCCCTGATAAGTGCTTAGTTAATATGTTTATCAAAACAGGGCCTAATTGGGTGATCAACTCACTCAAGCAAGGATAGATGATGAGTGAACCACATAAACTCATGTTGATAAGCAATATCTCAATCCGTATCCTCAATGTCCTTATAAAGTACTACCATAAAAAAAACTCATGAGTGCATAAAGCAGAATAACTTCTACGGTTCTTGTGGCACGTGGCAAGAAAGAAGCACACTAACTCTATTCAATAGATGATAAGAAAAACTAGTGAAAAATACATATAAAGCAAACAGTAATAAATCCAACCACACGAAGATGTACATAACAATAACAGTTTAAAACTTTAAAATACACAAATGGAAAATTACATGACATCAATAACCCAAAAACAGAAACCCCATAAAAATTGGCCTTTTAAAATACCCCACAAGATTTAGATTTTCTGCATACTTCAATTCATTTCCTAACCCAGAATTCTATAAAAGCAAAGGAAAAGGCTTTGCAAACAAACAAAAAATAAAAAATTTCCACCAAATCAAAAGAATGATTGATGTATCAAAGTTTAGGGGAAGCAAAAGACAAGATCTAAGCAATGAAAATGAAATCAAACGAAAAAGCTTGCAAAACAAAAACAAGAATCTTAACAAACAAAAACCTGATTATGATAAAAGAAACACAATGGATGATGAGGTTGTCTGAATACAGAACATGGAATCTTATCTAATAAGAGATAAAAATGAAAAGGGAAACATACCCAGATAAGATAATTACAAAGTGGAGAGCTTTTGCTTTCTGAGAAATATCTTGAATGTAAGTAACGATGAAGACATGGCAAGTGTGTCCGGGTCTATATAGTGCTACTACCTAGTCCTAGGTAAATGATGACGTGTTTTTAAATATTAAAAAAAAATTGAATTGCTTCGAAATGATTCATTATAGTACAAACAAATAAAATGTATAAATTCTAGTAAAACTTACAAAACAGAATATACATGTATCCTCTCTCTTGACTGAGAGATAGCTCTAGACAACCAAAAAGTAATTTTTGATATCTATAAATACTATTTAAATAACTATTATTGAAATTTAAATAAAATTATCAATTTTAAATAAAATAAAATATAAAATATCTTAATATTTTGTCTTTTATTTAATTAAATTTTAATAGTATTATATATATATATATGGGTGAAAATGTTAATAAATTACCTTTGAACCTTGTTAGTAAATCAAAAGAAAAATATATTTTTGAAAGTTGTGCATGTAATAATATCTTAAAAGGTAGATTATTTTATTTATATTTCATTTTTATTTAAAATTATCTATTATATTTTATATTAAAATTTGTATATTAATGTTTTATTTTTTATTTGATCATTTATTTAATTTTATTATAAAAATTCAAAAATATAAAAAATAAAAATATAAGTTTATTTGAAAATTTGAGTTATAAATTTGATAAAATTTATATTATATTAAAGATGATAATTAATTTTATGAGTTTTATGTAAAAAAAATTAATGAATTTTTATAAAAATAATAACATTGTTAACATTTTAAAATATAAAAGTTCAAATTATTTACTTAAAATTTAATAAATGATCAAATCAAAAAAAATAAAAAAAAAATAAAAAAACTAAAATATTATATAAAATTAACTTAAAAAAATGTGGATTTTTTATTTGTATATCCCATTTTTTTAAATATATTAAATTGCAACACTTTAAAAAAATAATATCAAATTATCGTATTTTTAGCAATGGTAGATCATTTGATGTCCGGTCAGCGACTTTCTAAAGGTTTTTTTTTCTTCTTAATTTAATATGTATTAAATGTACAATTTTTTTCATATTTTTGCAATTACAAAATTATTTATTTAATAAAACAAAAATAATTATAATATTTTTAAAAATAAAATATTATCAATAAACTAAAATAAAAATAATAAAATAAAATATATTAATAATAATAATAAAATTAATCATATTAATAAAAAAATTATTAAATTGAACAAATAAAATATATTGGATTAAAAAAAATACATCTAACGATAGACTAAATGTATCAAAAATAAATACTATGTCCTAATATTTTGCCAATAAATTAATGGTCATTTGGTATATATAAAAAAAAAAAAAATTCATTGAACCTAGATA
>JBBPBS010001075.1:12729421-12788580 GCA_037974835.1 Cicer judaicum | reverse complement strand
AAAATTATACACATAATATATAGTCGCATTTTGAAGATACGACGTTCTATTGAATTAAAAAAATAACTTTAAAAAATCGCTAATAAATAACAGCTAAAAAGTAGTATATTTTAATATTATTTTTTCAAAATATAACAATTTAATATATTTAAAAAAATATATAAAAAAAATCCAAAAAACATATCAACAATTATACCAAAATAATAATAATAATAATAATAATAATAATAATAATAATAATAATAATAATAATAAGATATTGAACTCCCGTGCATCTTGTTGATGTCATACATATTTCAATTCACATTTTACTTTAATTATTTTGTTGAAGTAGCATGAAACATTTTTCAATTATTTTTATTTGAAACAGTTACATATTGTATGAAATGAGTAATGAGAACATGTTAAATCAGTACAAGTTATGATATGACGTCTGCTTGCTTTTGTTTCAATTTAAGAACCACATAATCATTAATTATTTTGATAATAATTTGTTGGTGATTATTATAAATAAATAAATTTGATCATATTATAATTAAAAGACAATTATTTTTAAATAATTTAATATTCTTATTTTTAATACACAATTCATTTATTTTAAAATATTTAAAGTTGAATGTTTGAATTTTAAAATTAGATAATTTAGTAAATTTGATTTTTGTTTTATATAAAATGAATTGTACTTTAATATATTTTATGAATTATTTTAATAGTAAATTATATCACCAAAATAATATTAAATTATGTTTTTATTTCAATTTTATTGGTTTTTAATATATAGAAAATAATCATTTTAATTAATCAAATGAGTTGTACAAATAATATTAAAAAAAAAATTACACTTTATTGTCACGTTAATAAATTTACAAAGTTAATAATCAAATTTAACATTAGAGACTACACTAACAGTAATTTTAATCGTCTAAATTCTGTTTAAATTTTTGTTGTGTAAGAAAAATTGATAGTGAATTACACTTTTAAAATTTGTAGTTGTTGTTTGCCCAATTTTTAAAGCTTCTTTTGAGATATTCATACAAGAGTTGAATATTCATACAAGATTTGAATTTCCATTGTTAAGTGACTATATAAACAATTTGTGCGACCACGTGATTGCACACATTCCCATTGGTAGACAATGGTGTCCCACTTTATGATACTTTTTAGTCACTTGTAAAACACTCATCCTAGTTTCTGCACTTGTCTATCCTTCAATAATTTTCAACCTTTATCTATTCAAAAATCATAGTCGTTCAGGTTGCCATCAATAAATAAATAAAAGTATTGTTAATAATTCATTTAAGTAATATAGATATTTGTTAAGAAATTAAAAAAATTAATTTTTTTAAAATTGCATATAAAAGATTTAATACATTTTTAATGTTTTATTGTTATATTTAGATCACTAATTAATATTTTAGAGACATTTGTTAGTATTTATATATATATATATATATAAATGTGAATCTCTTAATACTAGATATTTTCTTTATTATTTTTATGCATACTTTATTTAAATATAAATTATGTTTGGACATAATAACAATCAATGTATAAATATATAGGGTGTTTTTTCTTTTATTCATATCCGACACCCACATTCACTGGTATACGAAATGTAAATACGGTGTTGATTTTAATGTATTCAAGTAACACTACTTTTTTTCTGTAAAAAAATAATAATAACACTATCCTTCTTCGAATTTAAAGTTTCTAATTGTTAGAAAAAGTGGGGCAAATAAAGTCTATCCCAAACTACTTTCCTCGTTTGGCAGTAATGTTAGAAATTTAATGTTAAGACATTTGTTCAACAAGAGCCCCACCTAGCTTCCTTTGTCTATTCATTTTTAGATATTTGTAAAACTAGTAAAGCTATAAGCTCTATAACATATTGGCCTTGATTGTTTCGGGCTTTTTAATCTGTCTGGTGCAGCCCATTTAAATTTGGGCCACCCTCATGGACTTGGGTAATTATTAAAACAAAGACTACAAAGTATCTGCATCACATTCACTAAAATTGACATTGGATCAATAAAACGGTTTATTAGAAATCACAATAGAGTATGATTGTACCCAAAAAAACAAATAAATGACAGGGAAATGTACAAGACACCCCCACCCTTGTACCTACCACCCCTTCATGCTTAATGAAAATACTATTTTACCCTCCATCTTATTTTTTACACATGACATTCGAAAGTTTAGAAAATTCGAAATTCATCCAAGTTATCACTCGAAGATTTAAGAGTTTTGAAGTTAAAAAGTAAGTTTTTTTCGAAACTTTGCATATCTCAAAATTTTGAAATGCACCTTGAACATTTTGAAACTTTCGAAACCTGTTTCGAAAGTTTAGAAGTATACCTCGAAAATTTGTAGATTGATTCGAAAGTTTGTAGAAAGGTTCGAAAGTTTGGATTGTTAAGTTCGAAAGTTTCGAAAGTTTAGAGAAATCCTCGAAAGTTTATGGTGGTTTCGAAACTTTAGGGTGGACCTTGAAGGTTTAAGGGGTAGACCTCGAAAGTTTAGGGGCGTGGACCTCGAAAGTTTAGATTTTTATAACATTTATTAGAAAATTCCATTTTTTAAATTTCATTTTGTTTTGACATTTTGTTTTAATTAAATTTTTTACTATTTTTAAATAATTGTTTGTTTTAATTACTTTTGAAACTTTTATTTTTTTTTTAAATTACTGAAACTTCCGAAAATAGATATTAAATTTATTACTATAAATGTATTACTATTTATTACCATTAATTTATTACTATAAATTGATTATTATTTATTACTATTTATTACTAATAAAAATGTATTTAGAAACTTTCCATGAATATCGAATTTTTGAAACTGAAGACCCTACTAAACCTTCGAAAGTTTACGACCTCCAAAATTTAGAAAAATAAAAAACTCAAACATTTAAAATATTCGAAATTGTCTTTTACCAAATTTTCGAAATTTCGTCAGTTTCAAAAATTTGATATTAATACAAAGTTTCGAAATACATTTTTATTAGTAATAAATTGATAGTAATAAATAATAATAAATTTATAATAATAAATTTATAGTAATAAATTAATGATAATAAATAGTAATACATTTATAGTAAAAGACCCAATTATACATTTTTAATAATTTATGGTAATACATTTATAGTAATAAATTTAATATTTATTTTTGGAAGTTTCAGTAATTTAAAAAAAATTAAAAGTTTCAAAAGTAATTAAAACAAACAATTATTTAAAAGTAGTAAAAAAAATTAATTAAACAAAATGGAATTTTCTCGAAACTTTAATGCAAGACCCATTTCGAAACTTTGTCAAAAATTGAAACTTTCGAACCACATATTTCATTTCGAAAGTTTAGTGCAATACCAAATTTTTGAAGCTTCGAAACTTTATTGCAAGGCCATTTCGAAACTTTGGTTCAAGGTCAAATTTTCGAGACATACTTTTTTTACATAGGGTATAGTGGTCTTTAAAAAAAACTGGGGGGGTGGCAGGTCAGATTGGGGGGTGTCTGGTACAATTCTCTAAATGACATCGTGTTTAATTTATGAGAAGTTAGTTCCAGCATTGGCCGTACAAACAGAATTTTACTTTAGAATGATATATAATATTATTTTGGCTTAATTGTAGTTTTAATCCCCTATTTTAACTGAATCGCGAAAGTAGTCTCTCCATTTTATTTATCTCGAGTTTTGGTTCCTCAAACAGAATTTCGGTACAAAATTTGAAAAAAAATAATTTTACATTTATTTAAGTCACACCATGCTTCAAGATATTATTTGCAACAATTGTGTCTGAAATCTATGAGTATAAATGGTGTAGTACGTCTTTAAAAAATAAAATTTCATCAAGGTTTGGACCATAATTCCGTTTTGGATCAAAACTAAAGAGAAACAAAATAGGAAACTACTTTCACGATTTAGTTAAAATAGAGGGACCAAAACTGCAATTAAACCTATTATTTTTTATTGTATTATTGATTGATAATTGTCATCCTAAAAAATATCAAATCAATGATTTATATTTGTTGTTAGTATAAAATAGTTTAACTTGATAGAGTATATACATTAAACTATTACTTTATTTATGTGTTAGTATTTAAGCCTACGTGGGTTGGATATAGATAAAAGGAAAGAAAATAAGATGAGATTTTTTTTTAGTTTTTGTATTTAATTCAATTTTTAATATAGTAAAAGAGGGAGGGAGTCAAAATACCCTAGAGCATCTCCAATGGAAGGCAAATAGGTTCCATTTGGAGGTGTGTAGTTATTTAAAATCGAGTATTTTTTTATTTTGAAAGTTCACACTTTGAGTTGTATCATCACGGTACTCTCATGAAGGAATGATACTTATTTAATTTAATAATAATAAATTTATAACTGTTACATTTTTTTTATTAATTTATTAATAATAATAAATTTATGCATGTTACCTTTTTTTATTAATTTATGACCGTTGACTTCTTCTTAATTTATTAATAGTAATTATTATATGACCGTTGCTTTTTTAAAATTTTAATTATTGTTATAAAAATTTAAGTTCAATTTTATTTTAAAATTAAATTAAAATAATGTATAATAATATTAATTGAAATATTTAAATTAATATTTTAAATTATAATAAAATTAAATATAAATAAAATATTAATGTATAAATTAAAATTGTGTGACCTATTTAATGAACCAATGTTTAGTTCATCGTTGGAGTAAAAATTGAATAAATTACTTTTAAAATGATATAGCACAGTAGACTCCATCTAATAAATTCATGTTGAATGTTGAGTTTAGATATAAAATTTCTTTTTACTATTCCTCTATTTTGAAAAATTTGAATAGAAGAGAGAAAACCAAAACAACATAAAACCACTAAAAATATTTTTCCTTTTTATTTCTTTTAAAATCAAATATGTCTCCATTTCTCTCTCATATTTTAAAGCAAACAAACTCTAAGATTTTGTTTGACAGGTTGAAAGGTAATTGGGGAAAAGACACTAAGGAAAAAAATATGGAAAATTTTAATTTTTTTTAAGAGTATTTTTTGTAGATAATGATAAATGAATACTTAATTTTTCATCTTTATAAATGAATACTTTATTATTAATATATTTTTAATATTGTAATTATTGTAATAACATATATTGGATTTGAATAATTTATCAAAATCATCCTCCATTGCAGCTATTTTTTTCATCTAATTTAAGAGAACTTTGTATTATGAATAAAAATAAATAACACAAAAGTCTTCTATCAAACTCACACACATCCCATAAACGTACTCTTTCATCTTCTTTAATCAAACACAATCACTAAAAACTCTTTTATTCTGCTATATATTATTTTGAACCAGTTATATCTCTATTTTTCTTTCCTCGTCTCCCTTCAATTAAAATTCATCTCCTCATATTTATTGAGCCATGTACGATGGATTTTGTTTTTCTCCTCTAATCTATCACCTTAAAGAATAAATCAAACACATATATGTAAAATATTTTCTCTCATCTATTTATCTTCAACTAAACACATTCTTAAAAACAAATTTATTTCTTAAGAATGATTATAATTAAAAAAGTTAAGATAATGAAAATAATATATAGAAAGATGTTACAGTATATAATTTCCATCAAACAACAAGAAAATCTATATTATTTGAAGAAAAATAATTAGTTTTCTTTTCAATTAAGTTTATATCCTCCCATTTTTTATTATTAATTTTGTATGGATATTTTGTTTAGAGATAGAGGGCTTGAAGTAGTAGTAAAAATAACATTCATTATCTTTTCATTCCATTATTAAATTTCGTGTTTGACAATCCAAACATCCAGTAAAGTCCATGCCTTAATTTTTAGTGTGATTAAGACCAGACTAGTAACGATGATTATTATAAGCAAGTGGAAGTAGCAAACAAACCATACATGTGACGAGGTAAACTAATACTGACACGAGTTATTTGGACCAAAACAATCGTGATACAGCCATGTGCTGCACGTGCAGTCTACAGTAAAACTAGACAAAAACAAATTAACCCACAATTTTTTATGGATTATTAATAAATATATTAGAGATATTTGTTAAAAGTTAAACTTTTGGGATAAATGATGGTAGAGTGTATGATTAAAAAATAAGTAATATTATTTTTAAAATTCATTTTCTTTAGAATAAAATTTTAGAGTGAATCAAGAAATTAATCATTTAAGTTGCAAGTCTCAGTTAAATTAGTTCATAAATTTTGTAAATTAACAAATATATTCATAAAATTGTAAATTAGTAATCACAATAATTTATATTTAAAATTTTATTATTAAATATTCTGAAATGATGTGTTTATTGAATGTTTAACCTATCTACGTATGTTTGATATCAATTTCATAATAATACAACATAAATTACTTTTCGATGAAATTTAAATCTTTTATGGATTAATTTGTCTTAATTAGTCTATACACAGCTACAAATTTACTATTACTGATAAATTTATCTATGAGATGACAAGATTACATCAATAAATTTACTTTTGAGAAGATGACATTGTTTCTATATTTTTTTTTTAATAATTTAAAGGTGATAATTTTTTTTTTGTATTTTGTTCATGTTAATAACAAATATTTATAAAATTTTGTGTCTTATACTCCCACATTTATACTCTACCCCATAATTAAATAAAAACTTAATCATATAAAAAAAATGTTTTTGGTACATCTTTGTGTTATGAAAACTTAAAAAAAATATATATAAAATACAAAATGTTCTTTTTTTCAGAAACATTTGTGTTTGGAAAATGTTTTTCAATTTTTCCAAAACACGTTTGCATTCTAGAAAAATTTGAAATACAAATTTTGAATTTTCTGAAACATACTTATATTTAAAAAAAACTTTTGATACAAAAAATTCAAATTTTTTAAAATGCATTTATCTGTGTATTAGAAAATTTAAAAAAAAATCCGCCAAAAACAAAATTTAAATTTTCTAAAAGACGTGTTTTATGAAAAATATTTTTTAAAACTTTTTTGAAAATCTAAATTTTTTTTAAATACATTATATTTTCTTTTTATATATATTTTATTTTAAAAAAATAAATAATGAATGAATGATTTGTATAATATTCCATGCAGAGATTCCCCCAGTCTCTGTTCGTTGTTCATTTGAAGATCAAAATTGCCTTCAAAAGAATCAAAACCAACCCATCAATTGCGATCAGAATAAAACATCACTTCCCATTCCCAAAGCATTCTTGCGTCACTTTTCTAACAATTCATCACATCCGTCCGTTTTTATTGACAGTCATCACATCCGTCCGTTTTTATCATTACCAACGGACCCGAAACCATGCGACCCCCCAAAAGCTCTATACGACGTCGTTTCTGTAATCGAACTGTTTCAAGAACTTTAATTAATGTTGGTATTGGTGGGTCCCACACTATGTCTTTAAATCACGATCATAGGAGCGTCTCTCACACCGCCATCTACGACGCGTGGTATCAAAACTTCACACTGAAACTAAAAAGTTCAGTTCTTTTTCGTGTACGTCTTGCATCTCCTAACTCGCACTTCGTTTTATCTCCTTCCGCCATAGCTAAGAGTGAGAAACTGGAAAAAGAAACCGAAAACTACGAGAAATTGAAGATAAAATGAAACAAGGAAACAAAATGCACTCGAATTCGAAAATAATTTAGTTACAGCTACTAACAAACTCTCAACTTCTATTTTTAGTTAAACGGTTACTAAATATGTATCCCAGACAGCGCTCCGCCGCCGCGCGTGGCGCTGCCTTGAACCAGCCGCGGCCGCCGCCGATGAACTCCGTCTTCAACATTATACCAGTGCACGACCTACTAACGGACCATCCTTCTCTCCGGTCTCCAGAGGTACGCGCTGCCGCAGCAGCCTTACGCACCGTCGGAGACCTACCGAAGCACCGTTTCATGGCGTGGCAACCGGAAATGGACCTGCTGGACTGGCTCCGGTTGCTATTCGGGTTCCAAAACGACAACGCGCGGAACCAGAGGGAGCATTTGGTTCTCCACCTCGCAAACGCGCAGATGCGACTCGAACCACCGCCGGCAATTGTTGACGCGCTGGACGGTAGCGTTTTACATCGTTTCCGTAAGAAGCTTCTTCACAACTACACTGCGTGGTGTTCGTATCTAGGTTTGAAATCCAGTGTGTTGCTATCGCGCCGCCGTGACCCGACGGATCTTCGCCATGAGTTGCTTTACGTTTGTCTTTACCTTTTGATTTGGGGAGAAGCTGGTAACCTTCGTTTTGTTCCCGAGTGTATTTGCTTTATTTATCATTTCATGGCGAAGGAACTTAATTTAGTACTTAATGCACATATAGACCCTGATACTGGTGCTCCATTTATGCCAACTGTTTCTGGTGATTGCGGTTTTTTGAAATCTGTTGTTATGCCTATTTATAATACTATTAAGATTGAGGTTGATAGTAGCAGAAATGGAAAGGCTCCACATTCTGCTTGGAGGAATTATGATGACATAAATGAGTATTTTTGGAGTAGGAGGTGTTTGAAGAAACTAAGATGGCCTTTGAATTTTGAGTCTAGTTTCTTTGGGACGACTCCTAAGGAAAAACGTGTGGGGAAGACTGGGTTTGTTGAACAGAGGTCATTTTGGAATGTTTATAAGAGTTTTGATAGGCTCTGGGTTATGCTGATTTTGTTTATGCAGGCTGCTATTATTGTTTCTTGGGAGGGTACTGAGTATCCATGGGAAGCATTGCAGAGAAAGGATTGTTTGGTCAAAATGTTGACTCTTTTTATCACTTGGAGTGGTTTAAGGTTACTTCAATCGGTGCTTGATGCTGGAACTCAATATAGCTTGGTTACTAAAGAGACTGCTTGGCGTGGAGTAAGGATGGTGCTCAAGAGCTTGGTTGCCATTGCATGGACTGTTTTGTTTGGGGTTTTTTATGGGTTAATTTGGAAGGAGAAGGGTTCTAATCGAACTTGGTCTCATGAGGCCAATCATAAGATTTTTACATTTCTTAAGATTGTTTTCTGCTTTCTTATCCCAGAAATGTTGGCGGTGGTGCTATTCATAGTGCCGTGGTTACGGAACTTCATTGAGAAATCAGATTGGAGTATAGTATACTTGTGGACATGGTGGTTTCATACCCGAATTTTTGTGGGTCGGGGTGTGAGACAAGGGCTTGTAGATAATGTGAAGTATTCTACTTTCTGGATAGGAGTATTAGCTGCAAAATTTTCATTCAGTTATTTTTTTCAGTTAAAACCTCTAGTTGCTCCCACAAAGGCTCTATTGAAACTTAAAGGCGTTAATTATAAATGGCATGAATTTTTCAATAACACCAACAGGGTGGCAGTTGTTTTGCTATGGTTACCTGTTGTGTTGGTATATTTCATGGATTTGCAAATATGGTATTCAATTTTCTCTGCATTTGTTGGGGCCACGACGGGTCTGTTCTCGCATTTGGGTGAAATTCGGAATATCTCACAACTCAGGCTCCGATTCCAGTTCTTTGCCAGTGCAATGCAGTTCAATCTGATGCCAGAGGAGCAGCTGCTAAGCCAGCAAGCAACACTGCTAAGGAAGCTTCATGATGCCATCCATCGGTTGAAATTGCGATACGGACTTGGTCAAACCTTCACAAAAATTGAATCAAGCCAAGTAGATGCTACCAGGTTTGCCTTAATATGGAACGAGATTATCATAAATTTCAGGGAGGAAGATATCATCAGTTATCGAGAACTAGAGCTCTTGGAACTGCCGCCAAATTGCTGGAATATTAGGGTAATTCGATGGCCATGTTTCCTTCTCTGCAATGAGCTACTACTTGCTCTCAGCCAGGCAAAAGAGCTCGAAAATGAGTCCGACACGTCACTTTGGTTGAGGATATGCAAGAATGAGTATCGCCGGTGTGCTGTCATTGAAGCTTATGATAGCATTAAATACTTATTTCTTATGATTCTCAAAGTTGATAAGGTAGAGTTCTCCATTGTGACTAGTATATTCAGGGACATAGACTACCACATTCAGGCGAGTAAGTTAACAGACTTGTACAACATGTCTCTGCTACCAGAGCTACATGCTAAGGTGAGTGAATTTGTTAAACTTTCAATACAGCCAAAGAAAGATTTGAATAAGGCTGTAAATTTGTTGCAAGCCTTGTATGAATTGTGTGTCCGAAGATTTCCAAAGGTAAAGAAGACTGCCACCCAGCTGGTTGAGGAAGGTCTGGCGCTACAAGGTCCAACAACTGATGGGGGACTGCTCTTTGAGAATGCTATTGTGTTTCCTGATGCTGGAGATGAAGTCTTTACCAGGCAGCTCAGAAGGTTGTATACAATTATCAGTTCAAGAGACTCAATGCATAATGTTCCATTGAATCTCGAGGCCCGACGGCGGATTGCTTTCTTTAGCAATTCTTTGTTTATGAACATGCCCCGTGCTCCCCATGTTGAAAAAATGATGGCTTTCAGTGTTTTGACCCCATATTATGATGAGGAAGTTTTGTATAGCAAAGAGTCTCTTCGAAAGGAGAATGAGGATGGCATTACTACTTTGTTTTATTTGCAGAAGATTTATGAAGATGAATGGAATAATTTTATGGAAAGGATGCGTAGAGAGGGCTTGAAAGATGAGGATGATATCTGGACAACAAAAGCCTTGGACCTTCGCCTTTGGGTATCTTATAGAGGTCAAACACTGTCTCGCACAGTCAGGGGGATGATGTATTATTATAGCGCCCTTAAGATGCTTGCCTTTCTTGATTCAGCATCTGAGATGGACGTAAGACAGGGATCCGAACATATTATTTCGTCATATGGTTCGACAAACGAAAACAACAGTATGTATAGTCTACCCTCAGATGGGCATCCATCTCTACGGAAATTGAGAAGGGCAGATAGCAGTGTGTCACTGTTATTCAAGGGGCACGAGTATGGGAGTGCGCTGATGAAGTTCTCATATGTTGTGGCATGCCAGATGTATGGACGCCACAAGGCAGAGAAGAATCCACGAGCTGATGATATACTTTATTTGATGAAAAATAACGAGGCCCTTCGAGTCGCATATGTTGACGAGGTTTCTTTGGGGAGGGAAGAGAAAGAATATTACTCTGTACTTGTGAAGTTTGATCAGCAATTGCAAAGTGAGGTTGAGATTTATAGGATCAGGTTGCCTGGTCCTTTAAAACTTGGAGAGGGGAAACCTGAAAATCAGAATCATGCCATGATCTTTACGCGGGGTGATGCAGTTCAGACCATTGACATGAATCAAGACAATTATTTTGAGGAGGCTCTGAAAATGCGAAATCTACTGGAGGAGTTCAATGTCTACCATGGTATTAAGAAGCCAACCATTTTGGGGGTCCGAGAGAATGTCTTCACAGGATCTGTTTCCTCACTTGCTTGGTTTATGTCGGCTCAAGAGACAAGTTTTGTAACACTGGGCCAGCGAGTTCTGGCAAGCCCTTTGAAAGTACGGATGCACTACGGTCATCCAGATGTGTTTGACAGATTCTGGTTCTTGTGTCGGGGCGGAGTCAGCAAAGCCTCTAGAGTGATCAATATCAGTGAAGATATTTTTGCTGGTTTCAATTGTACATTGCGAGGCGGCAATGTTACACATCATGAATATATACAGGTTGGTAAAGGAAGAGATGTTGGCTTGAATCAGATATCCATGTTTGAGGCCAAGGTCGCAAGTGGCAATGGCGAGCAGGTCCTGAGCAGAGATGTCTACCGGCTAGGTCATAGATTAGACTTCTTTCGCATGCTTTCAGTGTTCTACACAACTATAGGATTTTACTTTAACTCCATGGTAACTGTACTGACAGTCTATGCCTTTCTTTGGGGCCGCCTGTATATGGCCCTCAGTGGCATTGAAAAGGAAGCCCAGAGTAATGCTAGCAACAATAAAGCTCTTGGGGCAATCATAAATCAGCAGTTTATAATCCAGCTTGGTATTTTCACTGCGCTCCCAATGGTTGTTGAAAACACTCTTGAGCACGGGTTCCTTCCTGCAGTATGGGACTTCTTGACAATGCAGTTGGAGCTTGCATCACTGTTCTACACATTCTCTTTGGGAACTCGTACACATTTCTTTGGTCGTACTATACTTCATGGTGGTGCAAAGTACCGAGCCACTGGTCGTGGTTTTGTGGTGGAACACAAGAGTTTTTCTGAGAACTATCGCCTATATGCGAGAAGCCATTTTGTTAAGGCTATTGAACTTGGAATTATTTTAGTTGTGTACGCTTCTCATAGTCCCTTGGCTAAGGACACTTTTGTGTACATAGCTTTGACACTCTCAAGTTGGTTTCTTGTAATTTCATGGATAATGTCTCCTTTTGTCTTTAATCCCTCTGGGTTTGATTGGTTGAAGACTGTATATGATTTCGACGATTTTGTGAATTGGATTTGGTATCCAGGTGGGCCATTCAAAAAGGCAGAATACAGCTGGGAAACATGGTGGTATGAGGAGCAAGATCATCTAAAAACAACTGGTATATGGGGAAAGCTGTTGGAAATCATTTTAGACCTTAGATTTTTCTTCTTTCAGTATGGCATTGTTTATCAGCTCGGTATTACAGATGGACATCATGGTATTGCTGTTTACTTGCTCTCTTGGATATTCCTGGTTGTTGTTGTTGCGATTTATATCAGCATAGCATATGCACGGGATAAATATGCTACAAAGGAGCACATATATTATCGACTGGTGCAGCTACTTGTGACTGTGGTCACAGTTCTTGTAGTTGTTCTCTTGCTAGAGTTCACTCCCTTCAAATTTGTTGATCTTATAACAAGCTCGATGGCATTTATTCCCACAGGATGGGGAATGATTTTAATAGCCCAGGTGCTTAGGCCTTTTCTGCAGGCAACTATAGTATGGGATACTGTAGTTTCCTTGGCACGACTCTATGATTTGCTGTTTGGGATTATTGTTATGGCTCCCATGGCAGTGCTCTCATGGTTACCTGGATTTCAATCAATGCAAACTAGGATTCTCTTCAATGAAGCTTTCAGCAGGGGTCTCCAGATATCCCGAATAGTTAGTGGCAAGAAATCTGCTTGAGATGTCATTGGAGGTAATTTTTGCATATCATGTTCTTAGTATTAATACTGTCCTTTGTTAATTGAATACAAAGACATCCTGATATTTGTCCTCACTATGTAATTACGCTGAAGCTGAATTTGACCAAGAAAACTGCAATGAAACATGCTGTATATAGCAGATGGATTTGCTTCTTGAAGCATTTTGCTATAGAGTCAGCTGGTCTGCTTGTGCCATGCCATTCTGGATTCTTGATCCAATTCAAATTGTTTATGTGTGCTGTGCTTAATTGCAATTACATTCTATAATAATTTGCATGTGCAGCTCTTACCTAAAACAAAAGCTGTGTTCATTGGCGTTGAGAGAGAGATGTACTTTTGTATCTTCCCATGTAGGCTGTATCAACTTGATAGTGTACCAGTACAAGTCACGGTTCATTGTATTGCCATGACAAATGGATGCCTACAGATTATAATGTATGCACTTATCAGGACCAAAACATTTTTTTTTCTAAACTACATTTCCAAACAAAATTAATCAAGCAGCATTCCATGCAATTTTTCGTCAGATGTAGATTTTTATAGAAGAAAATGTCCGTTTTGGGTGCCATTCAAATTCTCCCGTTGCTAGTTGCTATATAGTTTTTTTCCCTGTTAGTGAAAGAAATTAGATAAAATATGCCATGTCTTTCACATTATCTGAAGCTGTGTTTGTGCAGACTAATGTTAGTTAATGTGTATTCTTGAAAATATTAGTATAATAGTATCTCCCATTCTTTGATAAAAGGCACTCTTTTGCAATTTCTTCCTAATTCTGACTTTGATTGTTTTTGACCACATTTTGTGCTTTGAAACATAAAGTGCAGCAGTGCTTAGTACCTACCACAAGTGTCATGGTAAATCAATATAAAGCCTGGGTACTATACGTTATAACTGATTATGCGAATTGTTGAACTATGTATATTATTCTGTTATTTGAAATAGCTAGAACCTTATATACTACCACAAACAAGATGAGCTGGAATATGTGGATAACTAAGTTGGACTAATCAATCTCAAGTGCTCCCTCCGTCTCATAACGTGCGTCGTTTAAAGTTTTAACACCCATATTAAGAAATATAATAATTAGAAGAAAAAGATAACTATTCATAGATTTTTCATTATTATCAATGCAAAATATAATAATGCTTTGAAAGTTATGTATATAGTAATCATTGAAGGGTAATATAGGAAAAAATAATTAAAGTTGCATTGCAAATTGTGACATTCATTTTGAGACAAATTGTTTATGTTAAAGTGACATTCGTTGTGAGACAGACGAAATACAATGAGTAGCTGTCTATACCTCGGTAACCATAAAGATTAAAGAATAATATAAATGTGTTCCCGTTGTTTTATTGTTTCATGTATGCATGTGCATGCCTTTTTTCTATCAATCGTGCTTTATTTACACATTTTATATTTGTATTAATAGAATTTCAGTTCTAATTCAAACTTTGGTACTTATCAGGTCATACAATATCAAGAGCCAAACTTTGGTACATGACATTATCGTTGATCCAATCCATGAAGGAAGGAGAGGCTGATTTTGATTGTCCGATATCAGTACAACACCATGCTTCCCATAATCCCATTGTATCATTCATCTGCCACATGCTGTGAATCTCTGTACTCTAGTAGAGGAATATCAGGCTGTGAATCTCTGTATATATTGTCCAATATCTAGTGCAACCTACTTATTAAGATGAACACGAGGCAGCTATGCTTCCTAGTTAGTTTATAGTTAGGTAAAGACTTTAAGACTGCCTTCTTGCTTGGAGATTTGTGTGAAGTACTATGACGATTTTCTGCTCCTAAGTTGGCCAAGTTTTGCAAGCTTCTTAAATCTCAATGGCCTCAAATAGGCGACTTGACAATGGCCCAACAATCTCACTATCTTTATGAAAAGTTGAAAACCACTCTCTCCGTCTACAATTAGTATCATTTAAATTTTTTGCACATATATTAAAAAATGCAATAATTAGAAGAAATAGATAACTCATTTTATCAAATTATCTATCTTAACTATTAATTAATTTTTCATTATCATCAATGAAAAATATAATAATATTTTAGAAGTTTTGTATATAATAATAACTGAAGGTTAGTATAGGAAAAAACATAATTAAAAAGTTTAATTACAGTTTTGGTCTCTCTATTTTAGCTGAATTGCGAAAGTAGTCATCCTATTTTGTTTCTTTTCAGTTTTGGTCCTCTAAGTAGAATTTTGGTACAAAATTTCATGAAATTTTATTTTATTTTTGCATATATTTAAGTCACACTATGCCTCAAGATCTCATTTGCAACAATTGTACCTAAAATATATGGTTATAAATGGTGTAATACGACTTTTAAAAAAATAAAATTTTGGACCAAAATTCTATTTGGGGACCAAAATTGAGAAGAAACAAAATGGGGAGACTACTTTTACGATTCAGCCAAAATGAGAGGACCAAAACTGCAAATAAATCTAATTAAAATTGCATAAAAAATTATAAATGAAATTTATTTTAAAATGATATTTTTTTTAGTTAAAGTGTTACTCCTTGTGAAACAAATAGAGTATGCGATAAAATTTTTGTGAAATCTTCTAAATGTTAATTGATAAAATGGTTGGATGTATTTACCAAAATAAGCCAATATTTTTTTGAAATACCCACACAAACAATGGCTTGACGAGCTCACTATCTTTTTGATGTGGTTTCAAATAGGCTTACATCAATCGCACATTTTCTTGTTGACTCAATCAATCGCACATTGTTAAAGCCACTAATTACTAATTACGAGGATGATATCACCCTTGTTGGAGATTCTTTTACTGAATTTCACATCACTTAAGAACTAGCTGCCATCCACCTTTCATATAAAAATTTAGGGTAATGTTAAGCATTTTATGAAGCCTGAGGTAGCTCACTCTTCGTAGGGCATGTCTATGTATCAATGTGAATAATATTTGGCTTCAGCACGACAATGGTTATGAAGATTGGTGCTTTTTGGACGCCCACAAAACCATATCATTTAGTTCAATCTTAAGCTGTTTTTTTAAGCATTTAAATGTAAGCTTATTGTCAAGGAATTTAGCAATCAAGCCAAATGTATACCTTTTATGAATATTTTATCTATTTATCATATTTTAAATGAAACTTTTCTGAATCATTTAAATAAATTTTTTAAAGTTAGATTAAATAATTGATAATTTAAAAATTACCAATAAATATAAATTGGCAAAGTGATATAGTATAATTTGATTTTTCTTTTACAAGTTGACAGTGTAATTTGTTAAATACTCCTCAAGTTTTGTAGCAGGGAACTTTGGGCAAAACTAATATGCTGGAAGCAGAAATAACAAGTCCTCAGCATGTGGCTTTCCCTTTAAAAAGAAAAGTCAGTTGAAACAAAATATTATACAAAAGGTGCTAAATGGTAGCACACGGTTTCCTGATATGCGCAAAATCCTATACTCTTTTATCGTGAACTGTATATCTGCCATTTCAACAAGTGTTTTCCAATGCTCAACATTATCAAAAAGAATCATTTTATAAAATGCAATCAACATTATGCTATCACAATTCGTCATTACCAATAACAGGTACTTTCTCATAGGCAGAAATTTCTCTGAACCTCTTTGGAAGAATGCAGCGGCTGCCAAATCTTTGTTGAAAGTATACGAGGAATGCAAATAAAAGAGCACCAATTGGAATTATAATATCCCAAGCAGTGGAATAAAAATCCATTCTAGGGTCAGCGTATATGTATGATAAATCAAGGTACCGTGCAGAATTGTGGGCTCTATAAAGATCATATGCATGGGGCAGTATACGAACAATGGTTGTTCCAAAATAAAAAGAAGATGCCAAAGCCTTTCCTTCTGAGTTTGACACTATGTTAAACAGAATTTGTGGGATCAGAAACCCATCCCAGAGTAAACCAGCATAAGATTTGGAGTCTTCCCAGAGTGAAGGAAGTTGATAAAAATGTTGACGAGGAAACTTAAATCTGTGGCGTGAAAGACGGAAAGGTCGAGAGTTTTTCTGGCGAGAATTCTTCCATATGTGCACGAACCACGCAGTCAATCCACCAACAAGATACAATGGTAGAGTCATATAAAGAACCTTTTTTTCAGAAACCCACAAACCTGTCTGACTTTCCTCACTCTGTCTTGAAGACCAGGTCAATTGGACAAGACGCAACTCTAGAAGAAAAGCTACCATGGTCACCATCCTCACAACTACTTCATTTACTTCAAGCCAGCCTCCACTCCCAAGAAAAGCACCCTGCCCACTGTGATTCACCTTGAATAAGGCTTCAAAGTTCAGCACCAGAGGAATCATGTGACCTAGAGTAATAACAAGAAGCATCAAAATGGAAATGTGAGGAAGTACTTCTGAGTGCTTTTTCACATGGAGGAGTTGCAACCCTACAAATACACAAGCAAGTGTGTTTGATACCAATACCATAATTATCTCAAAGTCCATTCTCCAAATGGCTGCACCTGCTTGGTGAGTGTAAATAGAATATGAAGACAACTGAAGGGGCTCAAAATAATAAGGGTCTGTCTTTTGTCGCGTGCTTTCTATAGTCCCTTTAATATAGTCTACTCCTTTTGCATTCAACGTTGGATTCTGGACATCAGCATTCAGTGGAGGAAACTGGATATTAACCTTGATTTCACAGTCGAAAGACTTGTTCTTTATCAGTATTTTGTCATGTGTTCTCAAATGTCGACAACCTATCAGACACATATCTCCAGTATTCCTCTTGTACAATCCTTCAGCACTAATTTTAACTTCTGCTGCGGAGACCTCACTACCAAACTTAAAATCAGAAGAAGGGTTGAAGTTAATTGTATAGCTGATATTCAATGAATTGCTGTATTGAAAACTGTGTGGTTTCACGTTTCCAGTTGTCGATATAACTGGAACACCATAAGGCCGCCCGTCGTAACTTTGATCACCAACAAACAGCGGGGACGAGTGACCTTGAGCTACTTGTCCTTGACTGTTTGTCACTAACATGCTAAATGCTGTATCAGAAGAATATCCATCTGGATACTTTCCTTTTCCTCTAGCAGTAATCTTTTCTGTACAAGATTTTCTTACTCTGTCAATTTCAGTATACTTGTATTGTAAACCAGGGAGACCTCTTGATAACTTCCAGTTACCCTCAAATCCAACACTACCAAAGTAGCCAGATTCACCTACAAGTTTCTCACTCCATATATGGCCCAAAACAGTACTCCTGTTTCTCAAAGACAACACAGCAGGAAATCTCATTGTGAGCTTAATCGAACAATCACCAACATAAGGAGATTCAGTGAAGTTCAAAATCCGGCACGCAGCTGCACAAAGCCGGTTCTCCTTCTCATCCCACACTCCCTCAGCTATCAACGTTGTATTTGGATCAAACGGAAACCCATAATCAGCGTAAACCAAGTGAGGAAAAGCCAACAGCATCTGAACCTTCCGCTTCTCCACGCACCGAGTTCCATAGAAATGCATGAAATCAGGTGACTTTTCAACACCACCAACAGCACCAAGTGGATTGCAACTAACATTATGACAATGACTCCCATATTCAAGTTCAAACCTATCCACATGTCTACTAAACACAGTGCATGCACCATGGTTCAAATTTCCAAGGTTCAAACTCTCCTCACCCGTACCAGCTACACAACCATTCTCACTGTCGTTCCTAAACTTGTAATTTGAACTCTGAGATAAAGCCAATATCGAAATGGGTTCAAAATAATGCAAGCTATTCATATCATCAAAGCTTTCTATAGTTCCATTAATCAAACTATCCAAAAGCGTGACATCATGCGGAAAACGAAGCTTAAGAACAACATTAACATTAACATTTGGCACGTTATTATTATTACCATAAGATCCTGTTCCAAACATACAAAGCTTACTAGAAGATTGTGACCAAAAACCATTGAGAGAAACGCGCATCATCTGAGAAACTTTCCAACGCGAAACTCTTCGTCCTGGATAAACCCTAATCAACGACCTATTCCGAGTGGGGTCCACACCTCCTCCTCGCTGCCGGAGAACCACCATTCCCTGCAATTCATGCACGCCGTCGTCGCCCGTGGTTCTCCGAACGGAGGTAACACGAAACGACATGCGCTTTAAGTCGGCAGATCGGTTGAAAAGTGGATCTCCGCCGGAGAAGTAACCGGACTGAAACCGGAGAGATTCCGCGACACCGGGTACAGTTTTGGCATCGACTGGCGCCGATGATGCGGGAACCACAGTGTTGCAGACACGATCATAGGTGGTTTTGAAAGGTGAATTAGAAGCTACGAAGGAGAAGTTGAAGATGAAGAATATGAAGAAGGAGTTACTGAATTTTGTGAGACCCGAAGAAAGGTCCATTGTTGAAGGTGCGTTACATTTGGATGGTGATTTCTATTTCTAGGGTTTTAGGATTGCAGAAATTGAAAGTGTGATAGTGCTTCACAACGTCTTCTTCAGTTTTTCAGATCGATTAAATCCTTTTATTTTATTTTATTTTAATTAATCTGTGTTTTTGTTTATGAAAAAAAGGGATCTGATAGAAAATGGAGTTGAGAATGAGGAGTGTTCTTGGTAACTCAACTCAACCAAACACATGGACACTACCTAGTTACTTGAATGTCTTATTTGGTGTTTCTTAATCTTCTAATTTAATTGGTTTTAATTAATAATAAATAATTTATTTACTTAGAAATCAGCTCAAGTTGGCAAGGATCCTACAACAGAACCTTGATCTAAATGAATGGTTGGATTTGAATCACATGAATCTTGATCCAATAACTATGTAGTTGGCGTAGAGAATCCAAATTAGTAAAACTCATTTGATTTTTTATATGATTTTGAATAATGTATACTATTAGTATCTCTTTTCTCTCCTTTTATAGTAGTTTCAATGTTAAATTATACAAGTAATTTGTGGAACTGTAAAATATATGCTTTCTAAATACAGACTACATTTCACGTGAACAAAAAATATCTTTGATTGAAAACCAATGAATAATTTGTTTGAGGAGTTGAAATTTACTAACTAATAATTTTAATTTAATGCACATATTGTGATATATTTAAGAGAATCAATTATCATCCAAATATATTCTGCCATCTAAATTCATTAAATATAAGGAATGATGTACACGTTAATGCTGCTTGCCGCACAAGCCAAACGTGCTTATCTTTTAAATTCATTCTAACAGTTTAAAAGCTTCCCAAAGAAAATACTTTTTCCCCACATAATTTGGGATCAACTTTTTCATTCTCAACACAAAATATTGATGCATCGTGAAGACCAATTTTGTTTATATTTCTCCATAACTTTGATTAACATCTCAGAAGCTATTCAAAATCTAAATAAAGATTATATATATTGTGCTATTGATATCTTGGGCAGTGCTGAAGCTGAATGAAGTAATTGTTGCAAACTAAGGAAAAATCAAGCAAATCAGTTTTTATTCTTAGTGTACTATTTTTACATATGCAAACCGTATGATACATAAATATTCCACAAGAAAACAATCAAAACATGATGTTTCTTTATCAAGCATAATTTGATACATGAAAATAAATTAATATTATACATAAGATTTTGGATGGTTGACTCAACTTGGTTGAGCTTTTAGTTTTGCATGTCAACAAACATGCAGCAATCAATTCCCTTATCAGAAAATGCCTCTACAAGCTTAGGGAAGAGTTTAGTAAGCATAATTTTAAATCCTGTTGAAGTTCCTTTATGGTTTTCATGCTCGGTTTTTTCGACGCCAATAGGAGCTCCATCAAGATACGCCTTACAAGCAACAAGTATATGTTTGGCGCGTTGTCTAAAGTGTTCTTCCACCAATGTCTCAAAATGCTGCAATTGAAATTAATTTAGTTACAATTACATTCACATAACAACTCCATGAATTTCAAACTTGTTTCATGTGAATAAGGGAATCAAGAAAATGATTAGTTATACCAATTTTTAATGCAAAATAATGTTAGGACTAAAATATCCTTGTACTTCATTTATCAATAGTCTATAATATATTTGCAACGGTTTTAATAAATAAGGGTAACATTGGAAAAAAGTAATAAATGTTTTACTGATATTCTAAAATAACGAATAAAGTGAGACAATGTATTATTCTAAATTTGAGACAATTTGTGCGGAGAGAGTATAATAGAGGAAAACCAAAGTAAAGAAGTAATCATTTTACCTCCGGCGGCTTTCTTAACAGATACAACATGGATTTGCAGGTGAGGAGGAAAGCATTCTCATTGTAACTCACTGAGTTTTTCTCTCCTTCAGCTCTACCAATTTGTTGGTCATATCCAGCCTCATTGAAATAAGGCTTCTCATTAAGGACAAGAGCTTGCAGAGAGAGAAGGACTTGAAGAACAGTGGAAGCTCCAGGATTCCACACTTCGGTCGACGTACCAGTCCATGTGTTTAAAAGACTCAAACAGACCTTACCCGACTCGTACAAATTAGGATTTACTCGTAGCCCGCCAGAAATGTAGTGCACCATCTGCAAGAGATTTCAAAGGCCACAATGGTAGGATCAGAGATTGCTGAATGCTAAGTGGAGGGGTTCTCCATGTATGAATCATAAATGTAAATAATTCACAAAGGATCGAAATGACTGCATTCAGAAGCTTACAGGTGGTTCATTGGGATAATCTGGAGGGAAACATATATCGAAGAAAAATAAGCCGTCGTGATAAGGTGTTCCTGACGCACCAACGATGGCTGCGCGGATGAGATCCATTCTTTGTTCGAAAACACGGACATAAATAGTTTCTGTTTAGACATATAAAGATTGCATGTCAATTTTCAGAAACTTTGATGGATATTGATAGCATACTTCTAGAGATTTCCCTTTCTGGAAAGTAAATCAACTCGGACATTATTTGCAGATAAAATCTTAAAGAAACGATATTTTGACACACAAATTTGATATCAAAATTCGACAACAATTTAGATGGTTAAGACAATTAAGAAGTATGCACCTGGAAGATTTTTCTCCAAGATGCTCCATTCTTGCTGTACCTTTTTCGCCCAATCTTTCTTAACCTGCAAAGGAGCAAATCCGAGAGGAAAGAAATCAGAAGGTTTTTTCCATTGTTTTTGTAATATCAATTAAGAGATATGTCAATTTTGTAACCTGAGATAATGGCAGCCCTTTCCCCTCATTAAAAAAGTGGTGGTTTGAGCAATTATCAATTACATCAAACTGCTTCAACTGATCTGAACTGTTGCTGTCTAAAGAAACCGGAGCATTGTTCCGCTCATGACTCCTTATAACTTCGCGATATGGAGTTGAGTCTTCAGTAGACTGCAATCTGCTCACAGCATGTGAATCAGTGTCAGGGCCACATGTTTCCATATCTTTCTTGTCGAGATAACCAGACACATTTCCCTCTTCAAATGTAGGCACTGCAGAAACAACTCCATACAATGATGTCACACCAAGTGATTGGAGTATGCTGGCTTTAATGATGGAGAAAAGTTCAAGGGCAGCTAGAGAAAAGGAAAAGGAACTACTCTCTCCTGGATGCTTTTCACATTTATCTCTATCACCATTACTATCTGACAAGCCCTGATCATCAAATTCAGCTTATGATTAGACAATTCCTATGGTAATCTCAATACTTAATCTCATTGAAACATGGTATTTTTAGATGTTATTTTTTACAAGTTTAAAAGTTCTATTATTTGTAGAGGAGATATTTTTCTCACCTTTCCCTTCTGGTCAGAAGGTAGACTTCCATGTTCAATAATATCTTGAGTCAACTCCTCAATATTTGTTTCAGAAGAAACAGGAGTTGCAGGTGAACCTTCAGGTTTATCAAACCGAAAAATTTCATAGGGTGAAACCTGTTCATGTACAAATATATTTATTACAACTTCTCGTAGATAAAGGAAATATAAACTTTATCAGTTCATCCTACATTGAAAATAGCATCATTAACTGCAATATATTCACAGAAAATTGACGGCATACCTTGGTCGTTAAACCAGAAGCCCATTTGACCTCCACACAACCATCTTTGAAACCAGTAACATTGCCAATACAAGACTGGTCACAGTTATCTTGGGACTTATTCAGAGGAGCTTCCACATTCAAGTCACTCATTGAATTTGCATTATTGTTTTCAGCTTGGTAACCAAGTTGTTTTTGAGCCGCCTTGAACACAATATCACCAAAACAACAGGGAAAATCCGGGTGCTCAACAAGTTCGTACGCACTCACAATTTCCATAGTTGTTATTTCTCCAGCCAAACTATCCGTCTCAGATGTTGGAACTGTCCTCCATCGTACGTTTACTGTATGCTCTTTTGCATCCACAGATAGAACAACGCCCCATCTTTGATTGCTAGCCTTATCTTCATCAGAAGTGCCTTTTTCCAAAACAAACTGATGAGGCCAAAATTCATGAGTGTTTATGACATTCACAGGTATTAAGTTCTGAAGATCTGACCCCAAACTATGTTCACCATTTTGCCAAATAATATCAACTTTGGTCTTTATCTTCCCAATTATAAACAATTCCCCTATGCTAGAGTCAAGGTTTCTTCTCCTATATACTCTAGCCATACTATGCATATTAGGAAGATAACTATCAGACGAATCTTGAATCGTCAGTTCGGTTAATTCCTTTTGGTCTGCAACTGGGAGCATGCACCAGTCACCAAGTTGCCAATTTGCATGTGAAAAACATGACAACAAGGTCAAGTTTTTGGAATCTTGCCAACATGGAGGAGCATTCACATTCACATTCAAATTAGAACTGAAATGAACGGGCGCAAGCCAATTAATATACACCAAACCTGCTTCCACAGAACAAACAGTTCCTTCATCATGATTGTCTCTCCAATTGTCACAAAGCCATCTAGCTGATTTAGAAGCAGTGGAGGACTTAACCTTCACTCTCTGCCCCGGATAGTATGGATATTGTGAATCTTCAAGAAAATTATGAGTTAGTGGAAAAATCTTATCTTTTTCCAAGGTAGTGATTTCATATTTTGTTCCATCGTCGAACAATACAGTTAATCTGTCCACCACCTTTTGAACCTGACCGAGCCATAGCCCTTTAACTACATAATCACCTTCTGAAATCGAGCGAATCTTCAGAAGTTTCTTGGAGTTCACGTTTTTTAATATGTTTCCTTGAACATTTTCCAAATCTACAAACAAATCAACATTTATCACCCTCCCCATCTGTCCGGACGGGTCTGACATGGAGCAGACGACATCGCCATAACCAAATGCCCTCTCGAACGAGAGAAAATCATCGATCCTCCCAATGCTTTCCTCTAAACTTGATAATATGCTCCGAGCTTGCCCATCATACAGAAAATCAATATCCTCTTGATCTTCGCCGCTGCTGCTCTCACTGGAAGTCTCCTCCCAGTCTGAATCAGTGATATGAGCTTCCATCAACTATATTTCTGTCATAATGTATTTCACAGTTAAGTGATCGTTTTAAGGTTTTAGACAGCAAAATCTCAACATATCTGTAAATGAATATTAACAATAAATAGAGATTCAAGAAGATAAGTACCTTCTCAAGCAAATAGAAGCATTCAGTGTCAGTATGTATTGCAATCCACTACAGATGATTCAATATTGACTTGAGAGGATATTTGTAAACAATACAAAATGATTCTGATTGATACTGGTATAAGTCACAGATACT
Source organism: Cicer judaicum (assembly GCA_037974835.1). Lineage (NCBI taxonomy): Eukaryota > Viridiplantae > Streptophyta > Magnoliopsida > Fabales > Fabaceae > Cicer > Cicer judaicum. Next base: position 12,763,820 of record JBBPBS010001075.1, on the reverse strand, counting down.
AAGCCAGTTTCTTAACAACTGAAACTGGAATTTAATGCCAAAGAAGATTTGCCCGATGAGACTATCAGGACTCCAAAATGCCAAAGAAGATTTGCCCAGTTTGAACTGGAATTTCCACAGAAAAGAAACTTGAGAGAAACTCAAGAGAATTTTGCAAAACTAGTATCAAGGAGCTATAACTATCAGACAATTTTTGTGATTTTTTGGAAGGAAAAATGAAAGTAGTTGAAAGAAACTGACCAAGATAATAAAAAGATGCCAAAGGAGATTTGCCCGAGTGAAAGTGTGGAATAACTTTAGAATGGTGATACTTTCCTAGATGACAACTACTATTTTGATATATATTTTTATATTTTTAATACTAGGAATCAAGACAAAGAAAATTAATTAAATTTTGCCAAAGGAGATTTGCCCAATACGGCTGAATCTTCAAACATAAGTAATTTCTAGAAAGTAGTTAATAAATATGCCTCTTCCGAGATTGTGACTCAGAAGCTATATTGCCAAAGGAGATTTGCCCCACTGTGAAGCCAAACACTCTACCACCAGATCTATCTGGTATTAAGGAAGATTGATCGATATCCACATTCAACAAAATTTCGAAGTTGAAATCAAGAATATCGTCGGAAAACCAATCAAACATATACTTTTGAAAACACAATTTCCATTGCCAATAGTCAAGAGCTTTCAATACCGGATCATTTCTTTTGAACCTGAAACAGGAAGATTAGTGAGTACTTTCTCTAGACATTTTTCAATAAGAAAAGCAAATGAAAACAACAAAATTTGAAGGTAGCCATAAACTAAGCTTATAATATTTTGAAAGATATATCCAAACTCATGAGGCAAGAACCAAAAAGAACTAAAAATCTAAAGGGATTGCAACGTTTTGATCAAATAAAACTAGAAAACCATTTTAAAAAATTCATAAGTAATCATTTTCTTAAGATTCCTATGCTTGTAAGTCAATAATCAATATAGCTGCTTCTAGCACCCAACATAAAAGTCAATTGGTAAAGCAGCCACTGCACACAACACAAAGAAAGGATCAAAATTATCCAAGTAGAAAAATGAAACATAATTCTCATCCACCAAAGAATTTTCTTCAAAAAATTACTATCAAATAAACCAAGATTTTAACTCTTATTATTTGTGGGGAAAAATAATACAAATCATTTCTTTCGATTATATAAATATTAAACCTTCATAATTCATATGAAAGGACTTGAAACTTAATCATGTTCTATATAAAAAAAAAACAGTAATGAATTCAATAAGGTCAAATACCAAAATCTATAGCATTAAAATGAGTTTACACATAAATAAATAAATAAATAAATAAATAAATAAATAAAAATAGTGGAAAGAAACAAACAAACCAAAAAAAGGATGAATTTGCAGAGAAAGGGATTGTACCATTTGGATTGGACCCACATAAGCTACTATTGCAGTTTATAGAGCCAAGCTAGGATCAAGAAACCCCATGATTTTAAACACCAAAAAAGGAACATAACATAACAAGTTGAAACAAGGTTACTCCAAAGATTAGATTTTTTTACAATTTGAAAAAGTGGGTTGGTGGTGTTATTCAATTTCAGATAGGTTTAGTTCCAAGCCCAATCCCACCATCGTCCACGCAAACACTGAATTTGGGAACCATTTCAGAGACACTATTTTCTTTCTCTTTTGTACTTTTTAGTTTTAGACAATTTTAAGAGAGAGGGTATTGTTGTTATTATAACCGATAATGGGAAAAGAACATACCAAAACCAATCAGAATCAAACACAGATACTGTTCTTTTAGATAAAGACACTTAAGCTAACCGTGATTCACTATAAAATGGAATCATGGAATTCTCTACAGTTGCACATTCATGCAGTTTCACGTGTTAATCAATCTCGCTCGTTAATCTATAAATAATTTTAAGACTTTTTTGGTTTTGTGATTGTTACATGAGTAAGAATAAGAATGTCAATGTTACACAAAACAATACTTTTTCATTTGCATAACTTGTACATCATTTGATTAAAAAAGGAATATAATGAAATGATAATATTTTAGTCTTTATATAATATTCTTTTAATTTGAGTTTAGTCTTACAAAAATAAATTATAGGTTTAGTTTGTAAAATAATAAAAAGGAGGGACCCATTTTTGTATCAGAATGTTTTGTATATTATTATTGATGTGTTGGCAATATATATAAAAGAAATATTTTATGAATAATATTTTTTGGATAATATGATGAATTGGAATTTGAAAGATAATATTGCAAGATACTAACTAAGAGCCTAATTCGTATAAAATCTATTTAACGCAATCGAAATGCTAGGAACTTAATTTGTCTATCATATAAAGGTTATTCAATACACTTAACCATTGGGAAGTAACTCGAAAGCGACTCGAGCAACAAGAACAACACATTTGTGCAAAAGTGTTTATCGCTTTGTGGACCAGATGAATAATCTAAAACAAAGATAACCAACAACGACCTAAGATGAGAGTGTCTGGATTAAGCCAACTACATTCTATATGGATGCAATTCAATACATAAAAAAATGTGACCCTCAATTCATCTTTGTGCGAGTGACAAAGAGACATTTGTGCATCCAATAATTACCCGGATCAGGTGGTGCCTCTGTGTACCTAATCAGCCTTAAAAATCACTAAGGCACTATAAGGACTTAGGGTGGATAAACTGGCCTAGATTGGGGAGGCTCATTTCCCAAGGAACATTTTACTATAAAAGGAGAAAAGACGACTAGGGTTAAGGATCTTGAATCATATTCTTAAACAATGTGTTATTCTCTCCTAAGTATGATACTATTATTTTTCTTGTTTATACACATCTCTATCTAAAATCTTAAGAGAATAGATATATAAATCGTCTTTTTTATATATATAATATTTACTCTATTACTAGTCAATTTGAGACTAATGATTCACACTTAAATTTCAATGATTTTAAATAATTTGTCCATATTAGACCATCCATTAGCATATAATTCAAAGATAAATGAACAACTATATATTTAGGAATGTTTTGCATAGACCTAAGTCTTTCTACCTTTGTTTTTCCTATTAATATAAAGATTCCACTAGTTAGATTGATAGTTTCTTTAAATATATAACAAAGGGAATATTGGAGATTATAGTTACACATGATATGATATGTATGAACTGAAGTAACAAACCAAAACATTAGAAGCATTTCTTTTTCTAATGCAAATATCAAAAGAATGTTGACTGAGCCTAACAGCACTAACACATTGTCTAAATGGAGTTGTAAATTAAAACACACCACTAACTGAAAATGACCAATTCCTAACAACTTTTTTCTTAATTCCTAGGACCATTTGGAGTTTAAAAAATTGTCTTTGCCCTTTTTGGGCTGAGTGGATTATCACATTAATTGTTTTTGTTTTCACTTTGTTGTGCATGTGCCCAAGTTTTGGTTTCAAATTCCAATGACCCTTTGGTGATTACTTGCGGACAAAGTAATGAAATATTCTTTTTTTTTTCTTTTCAATAGACAAGTGTTTAAGAAGTACCATTGGTGAAAATGTTTTAGATTGTGATTTTCCTATTACCATTGGTTAAGAATTTTTTTACGGGTTCAGAGCCTAGTTAACCCATATTGATTAAGTTGCAACTTGCTAAGGCTTTAACTTTCTTGATTGATTCAATAGGATATGCACCAAAGGAAGTTGTTCTTGTTTTGTTTTTTATATCATTCATCAGGAGAAGGAAATAATGTTTCTTTCAAACAACAACAATTCTTGTGTCATCAAGAGGTTTTAAGTATTTGTAAGTAATTCCTAAATTTTGTTTTTTCAATGGTATTATTATTATTATTATTAAAAAAGAATATGTACGATAAATTAGTTTTACTGTGACATCTAATAAAAATAAAAGTATCTACTAATTATTTTTTTCAAAAGTGATTACTATATATATATATATTTATATGACAAAATGTTTGGTTTGTATGTGTTGGATGGTTTTATACAGATGATGCATATTCATTAGACTCTATTCTTATTACTCCACCACCTGTCACATATTTTATGTTTCATTTAAAATATTTACTTGTCTCAAATTATTTTTTATTTTATTATAATATAAAATACAATTTTTTTTCTTTTAATTTGTTAAAGTAGGTAGTTAAAAATTTAGGTCAAATATATATATAAAAAATCGTTTATATACGAGGTATAATAAACATATAATAAATAAAGTACAACTAAAACTTTTAGTCTTAAGAAATGTGTTTATATTAAATGAGACCTATAATATAAGATGGAGAGATTTACAGTGGCTCAAAATGTTTTATATACTAAATTTGATGATTAATGTTATATTTTATATGATATACAATCTATTTAGATTTGATTGGAATGATACATTTAAATTTATCTATTAAGATAGACGCACTTGAGATTGTTTGATATAAATTATAAATACAACTTATTACATTGTATTTATATTATACATCCTTAATATAATGAATTTATTATTATATCGTCGATTTCCTTTTTTTTCTCTCTAAATTTTTGTATTTAAAAATATTTATAAAATATAATTCAATTAAAAAATATGCTGTTATATCGTAAATTTGAATTAAAACATCACAATTATGTCTAAATTTCTTAATTAAAAATTGTAAAATTGTTGTGTTCCATTAACTTTTTGGACGAAACATTATGTCAAAACAGCAAGCTAAGTCAATCAGCAAGCATAAATTTGTGTGTGGAGTACAATGTAGTTAATCAGAGAATCTTATGTAAGCCCCACATAGATACACTTTGCATTGCAGCAAGGATTGGTGCACTACTAATTAATTAATTAATATTTGTAAAATGGGTTACTACGTGTCTATTTTGTCTGTGGTTAATTGTGCGGATTGTCGTGCTTTTTCAAAAGGAGATATGTTAACCGATGAATGTGGATTTCCAACTATTTTCTTAATCTATCTCTTATTGGATTTTTCATTCTACATTTTATATTATTTTAATACCATATTTTTTGAATCACTACTCTATTGTTTGTGTCTTGTTGAGGAAACAATAACTTATAACTGTCTTTCAAAATCATCCATTTATTTTTTGAAAGACTGTTTTATGTTTTAAAACATCAAAATTGCCAAACTCCATACAATTAATTACATAACATGCACTTGTCTACCCACTATAATTAGGTTTGATACTCTAGTGAATGTATTAAGTATTTCCATATATAGTTGATCTTTTAGATCAACTATGAGACTAATATTTGATTCAATTGATTAAATAATATATTTTCTTTTAATTTTAAGTATTAAGAAAGAATAGCAAATTGATTAACATAGGTATATCCTACATACACTTGCTAAAAATAAAAAATAAAAAATTTTAAACTTTCAAAGAGTTGAAAAAAAATAAACTTTTAAAATATTTTTAATGAAATGTTTGTTAATGTATTACTTTAACAAATGTCCTAGGTAGTTGTTAGAATTTGCCTTAGCATCGACATAATAATAAAATAAAAAAGTTGAGAACAAAGCTTCTGTCAAGATCAACTGCTTCAAAAGCGTCAAGCTTGGCTGTTTATTGTCTATAACTAAAAGAGAACAATCTCATTAATAAGATACTTTGAGCACTAAAAATCTACAATCTTATTTTATAAACACAAAAGTAGTGTATCAAAGTTGTGGTGTCCAAAGGCGCTCTTCATAAACAATATAAATTGTGACGTGATTCTTTATCCTAGGAGGAAATTACATGCATACTAATTGTGTTGTTATTTTATGTCGTTTTACAATTTATGTTAAGAGATATAATGAGTTTATGTTTTTTATTATAATATGTATTGTAGATTGTATAATAGATTTAACATAATTAAGAGTATGCTAATATAAAAATAATTAATAGAATTGAAAATTTGAAATGAGTCTTTTATAAAATAGGACTCAAAAAAATTGATTTGGATACAACAACTATTATGCAAACTTTTTTAAAAAATGGAAAATAATTAAATTTTTGTGTTCAAATTTGTTGGATGTTCGTTTAAGTTGAAACTCCGAAAAATAAATTCAATTTGGGATACGAAAAACTAAATAATTAAATGTGAATTCAAATATATTCGTATATATTTGATTCTGTTTTTGGATGTGTTTGTAGAATTTAAAGATTTTATTAACCTAAAAATTTTACTACAAAACTCTCAAGTCATTTACTTATTCAGCTTTTGTCACTAATTATGTTTTTAATTTTTCTCTTTCGGTCCAAAGCTATTAGTTAGTGGTGCATGCACTGTGACTTAACTCAGAAAGGGAAAGATGGCAGAAGGGGAGGAATCCACTGGTTAGAAAAATCTTTTGTTTATTGCACAATAAAGGTAGGATTATAATTGGCCCTCCACGATTAATAAAATAATCATTCCATACGATTTATAGAACCACTAACTAGATAGTGCTTCTTAACCAGCATAAAATAGGTTCATAGGCAAATGTAAACTTTCACATATCCATTTTCTAAAGATAACCTATTTTTATTTCTTAAAATAACAATTGAACTTTTTGTCTCAATTCTTAGAATTTTTCTAATAATTGTTGTAGGTATTAATTCATAAAGGTTTTATTATTATAAAAATGAGCTATTGTTTTTAAAATATTTAAATTAAAAAGTAAATTATATATTCATAGAATGAGAAGATATACAAATAAATGAGTGATTTAAAAAATTATAGAAGCTATGTACCATCAACTTCAATATTTTATTGATCTTACAAATAACTTATTAATACATAGTTAGATTGGTCATGTCAGAGACTATCTATAGTTGATCTAAACGAATACTAACAAATATTTTTTTTCGAAGATGAATGACATTAAAGATTCCGTAGATCTCATATTATTATTGATCCGTTAAAGGCATTATTTAGTTGTTAGGATTAAAGTTTTAGTTTGATTATTTTTATTAGTTTATGCAATTTTTATATCTATTATTTTTCTTAATAGTTAGATTTAGATATACTATTTTTATTTTAGTATAAATAAAGTTTGTTTTTATGTAAAAAAATGAATTAATTGAGACTTAACGAACTAACCACTTAAAAACTTAAATAACTTAAATAACTTTTACATTTAATTCTAATTGAGTTTTACAAATAGTAAATTTTGTGATCAATTTATATCGAGTTTTTTTATCGTAATTTTAGTATCATTAAAAGTGCTAAATGTTAAGATGCTAAAATACAAAGTTTGATATAAAATGGTAAAATTGATTGAACTATTTTGTTTGGTTAATCATTAATTTGTCTGAAAAAAGAATAATATGTGATATCTAAATTTAGATAGTTTAATTGAAATTTCTACTATAATATATCTATCGGTGGATTGACTCATAAAAAAACTTTTTTAATATATATTATAAAAATAATTATAGTATCAACTTAGCATCCATAATCCAAATATAAATAATATTTATTTTATTATTAACACCAACATCAGCAAAGTAGCAACAACAAAAAACAATAAACACATACATCTATTCACACACCACCAATCAGAATGGTTCAAGGATTGAACACTATAGGTTTTACCTATATTTATAAGTCAAAATTCTATCTTTTGTGTTCTTAAAAACTGACCTTTAAATTAAACATGTAGATATACCATCTTGTCTTCAACAGTATAGACTGTGATAATTCATTCATAGACATGAAGTTTTCAACAGTAAATCATTTTATATTTTCAATGAAGCATTAAACCTCACATATTTTAAAATTGAGGAAATACTTGTTAAGCTCAATCAAAAGGTTTATAATAATAGTTTAAACCCCATTATTATTCATAAAAAAATAAGAATATTTCTTCTTTTATTTTTAATATTTTCAAATACATAAAAATATATGTTTAAATTAATTAATCAAAATATATAAAATCCACATTCAAATGAACTAAACTAAATAAAATTGAGAATAAAAAAAAACTTAAATAAAAAAAAATGCTTCCAAGAAATAAATGAAAACCATGTATTCCTATAGTGGACCAATGTCTGTCCAACTAATAGATTCATTGAAAGAGATTGAGGAATGATACAAGTCTAATCAAAATCCACCATGTTCCAAACAATTTTTATTTAAAATAAAACTATACATTATATAGGTGGTGCCCGGTGAACATGTGTAAACAAAATTAAAGTCAAATCAATCAATAGTAACCTTAAGCTCATAGCAATCTCAACCTTTAATAGTAAATCGGATAAGTACAAACATAATATTATTCAAGTGTAATTTTCTATGGTAGAAAGATGAAAAGAATTGGGAGTAGCTGATGCAACAACAGATTCTTTATCATAATCATAATTTAAACAAAGTGGGAGCGATTAACAGTATGCTAAGCATATGTTTGTTTGGAACAATTAAAATTGATTTTAAAAATATAAAATTAATTTTAACATATTTAATTGTTTTTTAATACAATTGATTTTGTCTCAAGATATATTTTAACTTGAATATAGAATTTGTAGATTTTGAATTTAAATAAAAAATTTAAACAAAAATTTATTAAAATAAGTAAAATTAATATTATAAAATTAATTTAATGAATTTTTATCATTACAGAACTGTTCATATACTTGAGTACTTTGTGTACAAACTTAGAGAGAATTAATGATTCCACATAAAGCCACTTATTCCATAGAAGGAAATATTCTTACATTTAGGTATTCGTATAATCCAACCCAAATATAAAATGTAGGTTGTGCCAACATATAAAGCAATTAATATTCATGAACATGCCTTAGTTGTGAGAGGGGTCCAAACATAGATAGTCACGAATATAATTCCATGTTTAACAAGCCTTTAATAATGATATGAAAACTTTGACAATTGTGGTTTATGGGGTCTAGCCAATGAGAATGTGGTAGGAAAAAAAGGGCCAAATGGTATTATGACCCAAAGAGAAAATGCTCATCTTAATCAAGTTCGAAGTCAACCTTGGTTACATATATTTTTCCCTTCCAATGTTTCATCATCTCTATCATAAGTTAATTTTGTAATAGTCTCAAATTTGCTATGATTTGTGAAACATATCTTCAATTAAATTGAATAAAAAGGCTTGCCTATTTGCCATGCATCAAGGAAAGAGATGTTTCCATACCCAAAAAGTCATTAACTTTATTTTAGATTCATAAATATCCCTTGGTTTTTCTTTTTAGTTTATCATTTTATGTGGTTGTTTTCTTGTCTCATCCACAAGGACAAAGCATTTACTTTTGGCAGCTGATTAAGATATAATTAACCACACAAAGCATTTGTCTGAATTGAATCATCAACCATAGAATTGAAATTTTTGAAGCTTGAATCTTTACTTTGTTGTGGTATAAATTAGTTTAAAGGAAAATTGCCATATAGACATGACAAGATTTTGTATACAAAGAGTAGTAATTAAATTACTTGCACATTGGTACCAAAAAAAAAAAAATTACTTGCACATCAAAATACACAAGGTTGTACTAAATTCAAGATCTTGATTTGAATATTTTTGTTAACTGTGTTATGTATACACACAAAGGAGTGTGTCAAAACATTATAATATGAATTGTTGACCATTTAATAATGACTAATCTCCATCAAGGTCTTTATTGGACACAAAAGATGAATTCTTTATATTCTTCCAAATTCTCTATATACTATCATCAAAATTTGAAATCTTAACCATTTGCTTAAGGTATTCAGATATCATCACTCAGATCAAAATCAGTCACATGTTGGTTTAATTTGATATTGCAAAAACTATCCCCTTTTTTGAAACATACAACAAATCATTAATTGATTATGATAGAATTGGAATTAAGCTACATTTGAGGATCACACCATGAAGTTGGTACAATTCAACAAGAATTTGTGGAGCTTCAGCCTATAAAATATAGCAAGTGACAAGATAAACTAGTAACTATTACTAGCAACTAGCCTAATTGCTGTCTGCCAACCAACAAAAAGGCTAACCAGCTTGTCAATCGAATCATAATTTCTTTTTTGACAAATTTGATTCAAATGCTGAGAGTAGAGAACAATATCAAATTTCAACTTCAAGGTGTATCCCAATAGATGCACGTGTTTCAATCCTGTATGTAAAAGACTTTTAACAAACAAGAACACAGTAACATATATTCGGACACTGTATTTTGGTCAATATGGATCGAGACATTGCCTTCCATGTTAGCATCACATTTCTCCCTTCACCTTTTTTTTAAAGCTAAAATCATTACATTACTAGATAAAGTATTATTAAATAAGATAAGAAACAAGAGTTGACATAAGGTACGGTACGGAGGTGGGTTCAATCCACTCTACCAAAAATTAATTAACTAATTATTAACATTCTCCTTCAAAAAAAAAATGATAAAAGATATGCCATTGTTTGGAGTCCATGGGAGTCCAATGAGCCAAGCAACAAAAAGAAACAAATTCCCAGACAATGGTGGCCTTTTTTTTTACCACTAATGGATTCTCAATATAACCCCCCAATATGTCTCTCAGACCAAAGCCTCTTCAAGGCAAATACTAAGGTCACCAACTTCCCCTTAGGCCTAAGACACTTCGAGTTTTTGACTGTACTACTGATGAAAGTCCAGGGCAGCACACATGCAAAGGGATATAATATATTCATCTAAAATTTTAAGATATTTGGAATATGAGACTTCTCTCTTGTACCATAGCCAATGCGGTATTCTATTTTTAACCACTTCCAAGTTTCAAGGTTTCCCAACAGTTATATATGGTGCAATGGAAAAACCTCCTCTTCCATCAGAGAAATTCAACCCTAAATATGTGCATAAAATTTAGATTCATCATATCATTTATAAACAGAAGAGGACAGAGATCCTATATATATATATATATATATATGTATGTTGAGAATTTCTTGTTCTCACAATTCATGATATATTTTGTAAAAAGTAACAAAAACCAACAAAGACAACTACTCCGACCTCAGAATCACATTTCCGAAGTATTGTCCCCTTGGGTCTTGTATGAGCCCCTTGGGTCTTGTATGAGCCCTCACGGTTGTATTTTATGAAAAGGGGTCTCGTTGGATTGAAAAGTGATAGATAGTACGACCATATAAAAAGGGGTTGTATTTTAACTCTAATTAACATGGATGCAGCTAGTAATTGAACAATGATAGATAGTACGACCATATAAAAAACTGTCAGCTAGGAAGACAAATTGGCTTGTAGATTATGTTAAGCAAAACAAATACCTTCTATCCAAGATCAAAGTCTATTGAAATCATTGTAGCTTCCGACCGATACAAGAAATCAGAGAATCCCTGCTTAAGGTTCAATCAGCCATGTAAATGAAAATCCAAGCTCTAGAAACAAATCCTACTTTTAAGAGAGAAGCATCTGATTTTCTGGCACATGAGAAGAGGAGGGAAACCCCAATCTAGAAACAGGCAGTCAATTTTTTATTGCAAATGTGGTACCAGTGGTAAGATGCCAAGTCTAAAACTCTGACAGTTGGTGTAATATTTAAAGCAAAAACATCACTGCTATAAATAAAACATCAACATTGATAATATACAGAGCTCCTTCTCATTTGTGCACAATTCAATAGTCAATGCCTGAGGATAGTTATTCATAGCGACTCTTATCTTGCAGGAAAATGGTAACTGCAAAGTTCCACCTTTCCTATAGATTGTAGTGCAAATAGCTGGACTTCTTCATCCCAAAGAACCGAACAAAACAATCCCAAACATCTCACAAAAATAACATAACTACATAATAACACTAACAAGATCTTGTGAGGTCATATCATAGACTGATGAAATGACACTTGTGCATCAAATCAAATTAGAAATCAATGGCTAATTGTATTCCTGACTCAAGATATACTAGGAATGCATTAGGGGTGACAGAAAAATGAGGTGAGAAGTAAGAAATGAGTATGCTATCACTCACATGTAATTACATTTACAATATTGAACTACGAAGAAATATGTACCGACATATATACAGTATTGTAGGAAGTAGCAAAAATAAGAGTGTGAACATAAAGTATATAGAAAATACATGAAATCATCAGAATATCAGAGACACAAATCCGTTCAAGAATTCTCACGCTCAATGATGTAGCTATATTTGGATACTGAGATACAGAGCATGTATTAGATTCAACTGAGGACAGCTTACATTGAATATCTATTAATGGTGTAATACATACTATCATTTACTATTTTATTTTATTTTTGTATGCAGTGATCAGGAGGTTCTACGCATTTGCAGGGAAATTTAATTTCACCAACAGGACAATGCTTCATCCATTTGTTGCCCCTCGATGATTGTTTTCACTATTTGATAAGTTTAAGAAATGCAATTTATAACTACTTAGGCCTGTTTACTTTGTGAAAACATTGTGATTTTCATTTTATAAAACACGTGTTCATTCTACCATGACGATTGACGAGAGACTCTTGGGGTAAACCATTATCATGGAGAGACGATGAAATGCTAAGTCAGCTAATTATCCAAATGCCTTCATCCAGGTTTATCCTAATTGCTCTATACAAGCCAAACATCAGTTAAATCCAGAGAGATTATGAATTGTAAGTTAGGTATTGAAATGAACAGATGATTCTCAGAAGAACAAACAATTCTACAATATGAAAGATGCATCATTACTCATTAGTTTCTGTGATTCTAAATTCTTAGTAAACAAATAACACACCGGAATTTCATTCACACAAACACAAACAACCTACCTTGCAATCGATATGCATACCTTCCTATGAATTTTCCAGTAAACTACCACTATCATAGTCAATCATAAAATTTCAAATAAATTTCAACTCACAATTACAAATAAAACCATCACAAATCCAACACAATCATGATAAGTTTTACAAAGTCAAAACACAATTCAAATTTCACATACCGAGGTTACAAATTCACGAACAATCATGAACCATATAAAAAATAGCAAGTCAATGAAGATGCAACATTACTGTAACTTTCACTCTGATTAAAATCAGGGTAATAAGACAATTCACAACGTATAATGTACTACCACATAAATACCTATTTGATAAGGTAATTAATTCACAACTTAATTGAACTCAGGTCTGATTTTTACAGAGAAAGCTTTTTTTAAAAAAAAAACAGAAAATTCATAATCATACCGATGAGAAATATCAAAATAAACACAATACAAAAAAAAAAGAGAGAGAGAGAGAGAGAATGAAGCTAATTAATCATACTTCTCTCTCCAAGAGTAAACAATGAAGAAAACCCACGAAAGTGCCAATAGAATATCACCAACAGTTTGTCTAAGCCAATCCCAAGCGAGATCTTCAACTTTACGTTCAAAGTAGATCCTCCACAAAGCCATAAACACATGCAGCAAAATACAACCCTTAGCAAAGAAATTCTGAAAATCACGATCCTTAACAAACGAAACCATGAAGAGAAGAAATCCAATAGCAACAAGGAGTAAACCGGAGAAAGAATCAGAGGTTTTGATGAGAAGCTGATCGTGCGGTGTAGATCCGAGAAGCTTCGTCGCCGTTTGAACGCCGTGACCGAAAGTGTAGACTTCTTTCATGTAGAACATCATGAGAGCGCCACTTGTAATCGCGATTATAGAGTGGAGAATGCATATAACGAAAAACGCCGACGATGATCCCATTGGTCGGAAAGTGAATCGGCGATTGGAGATTCGAATTTTCAGGGATGAAACATTTGGAATGTGTAAAACCCTAACCTAACTCTCTTTCAGCTCATGTTTTGAGGAAAATAACTTATTGTTATGATTAATGATTAATATTAATAATTAATAATGAAAGCTGAATCAAAATAGGGAATAAAAGGGAGTTTTTTTATCTGAATTGAATTTTCATTTATTTTTTAACGTTAATAATGATTTGAAAATGGTATAGTGAGCTTAAAAGATAAGGATCTGGTGGGACCCAGTATAATAAGATAGTCGAGGAGAGTAACACGTGGCAGTATGTGGTAGTGCCGTCATAAGAGTTCTTCGGTGGAAATTTGGATATTTCGGATCTCTAGTTGTCATCACGTCTGCAAGGACATGGAAATCTCAAGAGAAGGCTACTCTATCCTTTTTCTTGTTCTAAATTTCTGGCGAGTTTTCATATAAATTTCATATACAATCTTCTAGTAGGGTAGGTGTAAAATTTATGGGTCACATATGTAATTAATTAATAAAGTGTGTTAAGGTTATTATATAATTAACCAATAAAGATTAATGGACGAGACAATTTGGATTAGGCTCAAGGTAATTATAATGACATTTTTGACGTCATAAAGTCTAACACACTCCTAAAGATACATGTGTGACCAGTGGAAGATCGTAAGATTTATGAGTCACATATGTAATTAATTAATAAAGTGTGTTAGGGTCATTATATAATTAGCCAATAAACTAGGGGTCAAATAATATATAATAGTTTATGGCTAAAGAGCATAATAGTTATGAAAATTAATAGTGTAGATACCAGGCGGTTTCTAATTTAATGAGGGGCTGAATTAGAAATACTGCAATTTGGGATATAACTAATAATAGTTATATATAGGGGTAGTGGTCCCCAAGGCAAACACAACAAGACTATTCAGTTTCACAAACCCTAAAAGAGAAAACTCTCTGGTTCTCTGGTTCTCTCTATCCCCATCAAGAGAGCAAGGTCTTCAGGGTGTTTTGCTGACGAAGATCACCCAACCCATTGGCTTTATCATCATCATCCCAAGATTTCATCAATGGCAATTCCCATATGTACGCTTCCGCCTTTGGTTATTCATCATGTAATTGACATGGATTATTGAGCATAAGATTGTAGGGTTTGTAATCCAACAATTGGTATCAGAGCCTACCATGTTTAATTCATGATGAAATTCGGTTATTGTCTTTGTTTTTAGGATTCAATTTGAGAATTTTTGACATGATTGAAATCTTAGGGTTTGTAATTTGGGAATTTGATGAAAAGTGTTTAATGATATTAGAACTTTGTTGATACTGAAAGTGATATTTTGTGAATTCATTTGAGGTTATGGATTGTGTAGCTTTTTCCTTAAATGCAAAAGTTTCTAATGTTTATACTGGAGGTATTTTTTATTTTTTTTTTATCATAGAGGCCTTAGGATCCATCTCTATTTCAATTCTTCTTCATGACCACCTACATTATTGGTTCCACAGTTTCTTTAACTAATTTATGAGCAAAACATAAATTATATAATGGACAAAACTCCCACTAAAATCAAGATTCCTCAAACTGTAGCACACCCATGTGAGCAGTATGCTCATGAAAGACCTTGGGTGGTAGACCTTTGGTGAGCGGATCCGCAATCATGGAGTTTGTCCCTAAGTGTTCTATGGATATCTGTCCACTTTGTACCTTCTCTTTAATAACTAGGAACTTAATGTCAATGTGTTTTGACTTGATTGAGCTCCTATTATTGTTAGAATACATGACTGCTGAGATAGTGTCACAATACAACTTGAGTGGTCTTTCAATCCCTTCAACTATTTGCAGCCTTGTGACAAAATTTCTCAACCAAATGCCCTGGTAAGATGCCTCATGAATTGCTACGAATTCTGCTGCCATGGTTGATGAAGCAGTAAGACCTTGCTTGACACTACGCCAAGAAACTGCTCCACCAGCTAACAGAAAGACATAGCCTGAAGTTGATCTTAAGCTGTCTTGGCATCCCGCAAAATCCGAGTCAGAGTACCCAGTGATCTTTAACTAGTCTGACCTCCTATATGTGAGCATGTAGTTTCTTGTTCTCTTCAAATATTTCATGACCCTCTTGGCTGCTTTCCAATGGTCAAGACCTGGATTGCTTAAATATCTGCCTAAAATCCCTACTATGAACGCTATGTCTGGACGCGTACATACTTGGGCATACATAAGACTCCCTACAGCTGAAGCATAAGGGATCTTTTGCATTTCTTGAATTTCCAAACTTCCCTTAGGGCACTATTTGAGACTAAACTTGTCTCCCTTAGCAACTGGGGTGTCCACTGGTTTGCAATCTTGTAACCCAAAACTTTTGAGAACCTTATCGATACAGCTCTTTTGTGACAATCCAAGAATACCTCGAGATCTGTCTCGGTGTATCTGAATTCCTAATACAAAAGAGTCGTCACCAAGATCTTTCATCTCAAAATGCTTTGATAGAAATTTCTTAGTTTCGTGCAACATGCCTATATCGTTAGTGGCAAGCAGTATGTCATCAACATACAAGACCAGGAAAATATGTCTGCTCCCACTGAACTTATGATACACACAATCATCAACTGTATTCATCTCAAAACCAAATGAGAGAATTACTTGATGAAATTTATGGTACCATTGACGAGAAGCTTGTTTTAGCCCATAAATGGATTTTCTTAGTATGCACACCATATTCTTTGGGTCTCCCAACACAAAGTTTTCTGGCTGTACCATATAGATCATCTCATCAATGTCGCCATTGAGAAACGTTGTCTTTACATCCATTTGATGAAGCTCCAAATCAAAGTGAGCAATAAGAGCCATGATTATTCTTAAAGCGTTCTTCGATGAAACCGGAGAGAAAGTCTCTTTATAATCAATCCCTTCCTTTTGAGTATAGCCTTTAGCTACAAGAAGCGCCTTATATCTCTCCACATTACCATTGGAATCCCGCTTGGTTTTAAAAATCCATTTGCAACCAATGGGTTTCACTCCTTCAGGTAATGGGATAAGTTCCCAAATTGAATTGTCTTGCATATACTTATACTCCTCATTCATTGCTTTGATCCACTTATCTGAATGGGAATCTTGCATGGCTTGATGAAAGTTAACTGGGTCGTCTTCCGTCATGCCAACATTTTCCTCTACTTCATTGATAAATACTACATAATCATCCGAAATAATATATAATAGTGTGTTAGGGTCATTATATAATTAGCCAATAAACTAGGGGTCAAATAATATATAATAGTTTATGGCTAAAGAGCATAATAGTTATGAAAATTAATAGTGTAGATACCAGGCGGTTTCTAATTTAATGAGGGGCTGAATTAGAAATACTGCAATTTGGGATATAACTAATAATAGTTATATATAGGGGTAGTGGTCCCCAAGGCAAACACAACAAGACTATTCAGTTTCACAAACCCTAAAAGAGAAAACTCTCTGGTTCTCTCTATCCCCATCAAGAGAGCAAGGTCTTCAGGGTGTTTTGCTGAGGAAGATCACCCAACCCATTGGCTTTATCATCATCATCCCAAGATTTCATCAATGGCAATTCCCATAAGTACGCTTCCGCCTTTGGTTATTCATCATGTAATTGACATGAATTATTGAGCATAAGATTGTAGGGTTTGTAATCCAACAGTAGGTAGATTTAAATTTTAAGTTTAATGATGATCATTGCTTCAAAAAAATTCAAATCTTCAATGATTTTTATGTTGTCCACAACTTCGATGATGATAATGCTCTTTTATGGAATTAGATGTATATAGTGTTTTCCATTGTCATTGTTAAGATGTTTATTTGATTGTAGTTGGTTAATAAAATAAGAAAAAAGAAAACACTTGTTTATGGTGTATATGAATCAACAATATGAGAAGAGAGGGGAGGAAAGTATACAATGTTTAATTCAAATTAAGGGAGGATAATTATTAACATTAGGTCAAAAATAATTATACAAAGTACGCAAAATCTTAAAGTAATTAGTAATTACTATATAAATTATCTCATTTATATATTATTTAATTATTATTTTTTTAAGTAATGTGAAACTTCTAACATATATTTACCACACAATAATATTTTTCTCAAGTATGAGTCCATTCTATTTTATAATTATATTCTCCAACAAGTAAAAAAAATTTTCATTCACATAACTCACACTTGCTACATAACACTTAAAATTGAAACTCATAGAAACAACATTAATCTCAATATAAATATGAAGAGTCGTAAATTTCTATTTTAAAAAAATATTACTAATTATGATTAAAATTGTAATAAATTATTACTGTTTGATTCATATTGAATTATATGTTGTGTTGGTTTATCAAAACCCTCACTAAAAAAAAGTTCTCAACCAAAATTATTAATTTCGATCATTACTCTTTTATCTATTTGATAGAGAGATGTTAAATCTCATCTAGATGTTTTAAAATATGTCATTGAACTTTGATAAAAATCTTCTTAATTTAAATTGTCAACAAAATCTTACAGAATACTATGCATCATAAAAAAATCTTATGCATCTTTTTGTAAAAACTTTGATTTATTAAGTGTCTACTGCCTACATTTTTTATGACTTATTAATTTGGTTGTATGACTTTAAAAAATGACAAAATCACTCCAAATTTTTAAATATATTTAAGTAAATACTACACATTTTATATTTTAATTTTCCTTGTCAAATTCTCTTGACATACTAAGCCCTACTACACATTTGAACTCAACTTGATTAAAGTCGTTTTATTCAACGTAAATAAAATCTTTAAAAACCCATATTTTTCAAAACTAAACCTAACACGAAGAAAAGCAGTATCATAAATTCTGGATCTAAAAATTGATATAACCAATACAATAATTGACTTCAATGCCAACCTGGCTCATTTACATATGGAACTTGTAATAGTAACAACAAAAACCAAATGGGAGACAACATTTAATGTGGATGTCTTTTAACAGTCTTTTCCATGTAAAAATGGCACAACATAATGGTACCACATGCGAGTAATTTGGTTACAAGTAGTAGCAACCATTACCATAATTATTGAAAATTTTACTTTATATATATATATATATACAACAAAAAATTCGACAACGATGGACAATTGCACAAAGTAAAAAAGAATGAGAGTGTCCGTGTGGAAACAATACAACATTCATTTTCTAATTCCACATTTTCCCTCCAGCTCCTGCCATGAATGATTTTTGTAGGTGGAATGTCAAAAAAATAACAACAAAAAAAAGTTATGATATAGTCACCCAAAACAAAAAATTTAATTTGCATCAATGTCTCTATTTCCGGCCACAACTTTGCGGTGGCGCCTGGAACCCGTTCTCCTGTCTCTTCCCCGCCTTCCAGGGCCTCTCCTTGCTATTGGAATAGCGACTTTTTCTTGTGTAGTTTCAAGCATAGGGAATGCAGGAGGAGGAGGAAGAGGAGGTGGTGGAGGATTGAGATCAACAACCACCGGTGCAGCTAGGCGCTCCAATACATCCCTATGGTATTTCTGTAAGCACAAAATACAGTTAAGTGTTAGACCATGATATCACATGGCTATACAGTAAATAGTGTTACAACCAAAATTGAAACTAAAAATAAACATAAAAACAAGAAGCTCAGTAGAAACTCAAGCAAAAACTTTAACAAAGGTGGTTGCTATTATCACATGATATAACGGAATTGTTCATATCCTCCCCAGGCCGCACGCACGGGGCAGGGGAAATTCAGCGAGTTTCGCTTTTTTATAATCATGTTATAGATACGAAGTATCGACGGCCTTTTAGCAGTGACTAACCTCCATCGGGGAACAAATTGGACACACGAGGTGGGTTCACCTCCCAAATGAGTTTTTCTCCATACATAAGAAGAATCAGGAGTCGAACCCCTATTCACTCGCTTAAGGTGCTAGAGTTCCTTACCACTAATACCAACAATGTGTTGGTTCAGGGTGTTTGGTCTATTTGCATTTTTAATTATATTTTTATTAATAAATAAATGTCACTTTGTTTTCATTATGTTTCTGTTTTTGAAAATTGTGAAGAGAAACGTGCAAACATCAGATGTTAAAGATCAATCATATGGATACGGTATTCTCACTTCTCATAAGCCAAAAAGCTACAGAAGTCTCCTTGCAAAGCAAGAACTGTCCCTTCTGAGTTCTGGGATATTTTATACAAATAAAAATGAAATAAAATAATTACCTGTACTACAAAGTTGCGTCTTTCACAATCCAGGAACATGTGAAAATGAAAATCCACCCTCGACAAAAATTTGTCCCTGACAGTTGAGAAACTAATCTGGTCCCGAGAAGTAAATCGGTCAACTTCATTGAACCAAAGACAAGTAAAGAGGTTGCTAATTGGAACATGTTCTCGTATTATTACACATCCTTCAGGAACATCTGCAGTTGAGCACTATCAAGGTTGAGAAAAATCGTATATGTTGAACCAGGTGAATCTCATCCCAGAAGTGAACAGAAATTTAGCATACCACTTATAAGAGGAAGTTTGGCTTCCGTATATGGAGTCAGACCCTCGTTCTTGTAAAACTCAATTTGGAAATCGATAGAGGCGTTATCATACTTTGCAGCAGCTTTATTTGCCTCGGCCTCAACAAATACATCAAAGCGTCTATAATGTTTGGATATTGCAAAAGTTGCATTGTTCCTCCACAAGAATCTAATTAAGCATGAGAGTAATTTAGGTGCCAAAATATGTATTCTATCAAGACAGAAAAAATAAAGCTAATACAATTTTACAGTCTCAAACTAATAGTTCTATATGCTGAAGTAGATATTTGGCAAAACTAGAAATCAGAAACATTAAATCTAACATCATCCTATAAAATATGAATTTATGGAAGTTTTAAGAGGTGATGATTGATAACTTCACTTATGCTAGTTCCTGATGAAATGTTGGTGAAAACCAACATCACAATTCACATGAAGATACTTGATTATTCTATGCTTATGTACTGATTGGTATTTAGCCTACTGAAGCATGGAATAGGGGCAACTTCACAGCTTGGATTTCAGAAACCAAAATACATTTTCTGCTATAAGGCCAATCATTTAGATTTTTTCACTAAACTCTAACTTCCAGCAACCAAACAATAGGCAAAACTAGAACAATTATGTGGTCTAAACATATTATTCGACTTTTCAGAATTTTCAATGCTATGTAATGACTGAAAGAATCGTAAAGATATCCACGGAGTAAAGATTACATTATACAATAAAAATAAAACAATTGTGAAACTGAATGTAAAACATTGAGTTTATTCTGCACAAACAGTATATGGTATAAATTTTCAGCAGAATTAAACAGAAAGGTGAAACGGAACCAGATGATGTACAAATTAGGAGTGAAACAGAATCTTATCATAATTTTCACAATGAGCAAACACTGAAATATACCTTTCGAGGATTTGATAGGGATCAACAACAAGCTCAAGCTTTCCATCAAGCCATATGGAGTAGCGGGCATTTGGAGTCATTCTATGTAATAGAAGCTTCGGAATCTGTGGAAAAATTAGTAAGTTACAAAAACATTAGTGAGTGAGATATTTTGTTATTTCAATTCATACCAAAAAGTTCAAATTATATTTTTAAGTAAAAAAACATCAAAATGCTAAAAACAAGAGGATCTAGCCAATATTACGGCTACTGATCTAAGTCTTTTTCCCCTTCCCCTTTCTTTTCTGTGTATAAGGGTCAACTGGTATGGCATACTGAAAATTCCAATGTAGATTACAGAAAGACAAAATTGATTGGATTATATCAGTAAAAAAAGTCAGCAACATATTTTACTAACAGTTGGTATGCTAATATCTAGTTCATAGTCATGTAATGACAGTACTTTCTGACATATAATTCTGACCTTCCCTGAACGTCTTGCATCTGTGTATGGAAGATTACGAGCGACAATAATTCTCCACAAACCAATCTTCTTGCTGGTTCCCAGCCTGCCAGAACTCCTCAAATATTTTTCTGTTTCTTCATCAACAAACATAAGAAAGCATACAGTCTGCTTCGAATACTCGCTTATATTTTTTGGCTCATTTATCTCATCAAAATTTCCTGAACAACGTATTTAATTCATCAGGAAAGTACAAGCTTAGACAATTACATAAATAAAAGCAAAAACCACATAATACAAACCAAATACAGCTGATGCAACAACTATGCCACGGCATTGCTCCATATCAAGGAGGTCATCTTCATCAATGTCAAATCCTGTGTTGCGGCCAGGTTTAATTCCTCTAACAAATCTGAATGATGTTAATATGCATCATTGAAGATGCAGAACGGACAGATGTGAGTAAAAGGGAAACACAGAATATTCTTCAACAGATAAAGATATAAAAGGGAAACGGCTAATCCAACAATATAACTAACACATACCCACAGTGCACATTCATTGACTCCCGTATATCAAAAGAATCATTTCTTTGCCCCAACGTGGGATATCCACCAAAATCCGAACCACCAAATTCTCCATCTCTACTAAGATTTTCCTCATAGATAAATGTTAACTTGTTAAGCACCGGAGACGGCGAGGGAAACTTTGGCATAAGTCCTATGGCTTCATCCACAGGAAGATAGCATACTGGACATGCTGAAAAGCATACAAGCCAAGTTATTCAGGAACAACACCATTAACATTAAGTAATCTAAACCATATCCTAAGCCTTTCATGTCATCATGAACTCCAAATTTGAGGAACCAATCAATATCTACGGTGATGACGGATACTATTGTGAATTACTAGGCATAAAATAACCTAAGATAATACATCTGAGGCATCAATTAGTATTACAAAACTAGAACTTACGTCGTGGCCCAGTACGCTTTTTATCTGCTGGTGGTGGAGGGAGCGTAAAACTGTTACACGGATGCCCTGGAGGAAGATTATAACCTAGAAAATAACTTGGTGGAGAAAGGGGTAGTACCAAATTAGTAGCAAAGCCCATGATCTTTGCCGTGGAGATCATAGATGGAGAGTTACTTATAGACATGCTCTCATTCACACTAATGTTTTCCACATCATTCCCCTCCTGTGAATCTTCACCTGAAAGCAAGTCATACATCACAAAAATAAAAAAGTTCAAATCACATGAATCGCAAAAAAAAAAAGTTATATTCCTTCTTCCCCTTCAACAAAGCACTCTTAAATTGATCGTTAGAAGTATATATCCAATAAGAAATCATGTTGTCAGTTGCAGATCACGGAAAATAGTGCAGTCTGTTCAATCTCCGCTAAACTTGCTATACTGCCGTTACTAAATAGCATATAGCAGAACAAGAGTAATTTGTTCAAATTCTGCTACCCTATACCACCACTATTTAACAACACAATAAGCAATCACATTAATCAAAATGAAATTTAAAAACACCATAACCCGTACAAAATTTGATAAAGTAACAGAAGCAATCTAAAGGTTAAAGCTACCATAGTACAACTACAAAAAAAAAAAAAAAAACAATCAAAGTTGTACAAAGAAAAAGGAGAAAGTGTGAGAAATTATAAAACCTTTTCCAACATACAAAACCCAGACGAAAACAGCAGCAGAGATCACACATAGAAACAGCATTCCAACTTTCTTACGACCAGCAAACTTGCAGATCCAATGAAACAATCTCTCTTTCTCTTTGAACATCTTAGATTGCTTTCTTGCTGTTTGAATTGGTGACAAACCATTCTGTAGCTGTTTCTCCAAAGATCCATAACTACCAGAACGAATACCCAATGACCCACCACTCATCTTATCTCTAAACCCTCACGATCATACCCTCCTCTCATTGCATTTCATACCCCCTCATCAAAATTTTCATCATTTCAAGTACTCCCAAACACACATAAACCAACTTCACCAATTTCCCCCAAACTTGAAGATTATTGGATTCAAATTCCTCTGTTATTCAATTCCACTTGAACAATGCCACTCTCACTTTCAAGTTTCAACTCAACAATGAAAAATTGAAAATCAATATTAAAAATTCTATGCATGAGTGTTTGAACAGAAACGAAATAAGAACAAAATTATATCACATTTGCAGAAGCAGAGAGAAAACAAAATCAAACTGAAATTCGATTATATAACATTGAATCAAAAAATTGTTCACGATATAAATTTCCCCTTTTGCTGCAAACAAGGGATGAATGAATCTAGGGTTCTCTAATTGAACCTTAGGGTTTTTAGAAGAAGAAATCAGGGATCAGAAATTTCAATATATTTCTTTTCTTTTTTTTTAATAATGCTGCTTGAGTCTGAAAACTATGCAGTGTTGATCTTGGAGAAGAAAATAATAATATTCATTGAATATTTATATAAGAGGATTTACAAAAAATTATGTGGAAAAAAAAAAGAAAAAAAAATTACTACAACCTTTCGGACAGTGTTAATCAGCGAAAGATGACAGAGAAATACATGGTGCTACCCTAACTCATTTGTTCACATTTGGCATCTTAATTAAACTTAAGGATACGGTCAATTATAATTAATTCGGTACTTCTAATCTTTGATTAACCGGACAGCATGTCTCAATTACAGTTAATAATTAATAATTAATTACAGACGGTTTGTTTAATTATACTGTACTACCATAACAGTTTGCCGCGCACAGCTTGTCCTTAATGATTAGTGTGATCCCTACTCTTAGTACTTTTTATTAGTATAATAATTTAATAATTTACTACACACCAATTCTTAGGATCAATACTAAGTTGACGTAACAAATTCAAACACACAATTTTTATAGTATATTTCAAAGAAGTAATTTAATACTTTACCCACAACAATTCTTAGGATCTATCTAAGTTGACGTAACGAAATGTACCACAAAAATTTGAAAAATCATTTTTGTTCTTATAAGATACTTACTATCCAATTATTATAAACAAACATAATTATTCTCATAGCTATTAAAAAATTAATTAAATATATTTATTTTTTAATTTCATGTAAAATAAAAATAAAAATTTATTAAATTATTTATTTGAATGTAGACATTCAATTTTCAATATTAAATATTTTTTATTAAAGGAATATATATTTAGTATTAAATGAATAAAAAGCATTTAATTTTTACTTGTAACATTGACCAATATTTGATGTCACTTTTTTTGTTTATAATAATGATTGAAGGGTGTAAGATTACCGCTATAATCAAAGTGATAATCTTTGAAGTAATACATTCAATTGCTTAAAATTTTGATCATTTTCAAATCATACTTCGTTTTTATTTTCTTTCTTAATAAATTCCGCTTGGACTCTTGTCAGCATAATCCTAATATTAATTGCAAGATTTTTATCAAAAAAGTTGGCATGCATTCCGAGTTTTCTAAATTTTCCACACACAAACCATTATTTAAACCTTATGCAACCAATTGATTAAGTGTGTTTCAACACACATATAGATATTAAGAAGGTTTATGAGTGTTTATATATTAAGTAAAATTGATTCGGGTCGATCTAAAAATATATTTGGATTAAATAATTGAGTGATTTTGATTTTTAAAACAAGAAAATCGATCGTCAAAATTAGACACGGGATAAAATTAGATATTGAATAAATTAAAATGACTTAATTTCTTAAACAAAATGTAATTTTTATCTTTTTTGAAAAACTTCAAAAGTCTTCCTTCAAATGAATTAAAAAAAACTTACAAAGTTTAAATCTAACTCATGCTCTTAATAGTAGACTTATTTATTCTACTCACTGCGTCACTCTATTTCTTTAATCTTTTTACCGTGAGAAACTCTTAAATATATATTTCGAGAACATTTCTGAATGAATATTTGATAGAGATTATTTCTGAATGAATATTTGATGGAGATTATTATTTTTTGAATGAGAAGATGGAGACTATTAATGTTGTTTTTGTCAACAAGATACTATTAATGTTTAAGTGATTTTGTGCCTTGGTGTAGACTATTATTGCAACATTATTCTTGTTTTTATAATTTGATGAGCCATGACTTTGATGCATTTAGACTTTTTTTGTGTGTGTGTGTAAATTTAGGCTTTGCACCTTTGTTACTTTGTGAGTCGTTATTTTAGTTATTTTAAGATATTAAACTTTAATTATTTTAATATTTGTAAGTATTTTATGTAATTTGAAATTATATAATTATAATTACTTTCATATTTGTAACTATTTTTGGATGAGTTTTAATTTTGATATTTATTATAGGTATATTTTTTTAAGTTAAAACAATAATGAAAAATATTTATGCCGTGTTTTTTAAAGAAAAAAATTAAGTAGGATTATTTTATTTTATTTTACTACGTGATTTTCAAAAAGATTAAAAATAGATCTAAAAATAAATGAAAGAAAAAAAAAATGGATAATCTATATCCAATCCGACTCAAATTGAAAATATGTAGTTCGACTCAAACTAACTTAATGTTGTAACTAACAGTTTATTTTTCATACCCATACTATCCAAAATAAAATTTTCAACATAGATTGGATTTTGATTTTGACTAAACCGCCCCTAATTGACCTATGTATAGTCCTACCTAAGACCCAACCAAGCCAACACAAAATTTCAACTGTGACCCCAAAAAAACACCAAAACAATATTGAACACCGAAGACTTTTTCATGCTAAAACCCTCTTTCAAAATTTGATAAGTTCATTTGACAATATTATCACCACTAATTGAGTATCTCAAAGTCTAGCTAATATGAACATCTAATATATGCTATTAATGTAAAATAGTTTTAACAATGACATTTAATATGAACATCTTGTATTCTACCAAATCTCAAAGATATTTTAAAATTTATTATATGAGATAAAAGAATCATGATTTTTATTAAATGACAATAAAAAAATTAGCTAAAATCATGGGTGCATGTGCACCATACTCATAAAATAATAATATATCTATAATCTATATTTTTGTCCACTTCGGTTTTTTACAGCATAATAATACTTTAATAATAAGTTGTGTAAATTGTAAATTTGTTGTTTTCTGAAGAGGACAGAGACATATAGAAAAGAGAGCATCCATCCCCACTCCACACCACAATGAATGAGAGTTTGATACGAATGTATTAACTTGTGATGTCTCATTGGATTTGTTTTGTAACCTTGCGTTGCATATCAACACAAAGTTGCTTTCCGTGATTTGTCTGATTTTGTACTATAGAACAAGTTGCATACCATGTCATTCTTTCTTTCTTTTTTTGATAGAAACATAACATGTCATTATTCTAAGTTGTAATTACGTTTTGAGTGTTAAGAATATGCCAATTTTTCCGAAATCATTCTACCAAGTTGTTTTTTTCCATGATCTGAATAATCATATATATATACTTTTCTATCAAAAAGTAATAATATTCATATCAACCTTATTGAAGACATATTTCATATATTCGTTCAAAAAATATGTTTTCAATATATAGTTTAATTCGTTTTTCCTCGGCATTTTCACATTGTAACTAATCAATAAATTGATTTAAAATTAAAGAGCTAATCAATGAGTAAATATTTTTTTTAATCTATTATGATCGATGTGTTAAAACTTCTATATTAATAGCAATTATTTTTATCTATCTGTGAATCATCTTTGAATTTTAATTTTTTTTAAATTGTGACACAGTCTCATACTAAATTTAAAAAAAAAAATAATAATTACTTCATCCATCTCACAATATTTGTCTCAATTAATGATTTCATACATATTAAGAAAACTGTATAAATAAAATATATAAAATATAGAACAACAATATTTCGAAAATATCATTATCAAGTATTGACACATTCATCATTATTATTATTATTAATATAAAGTGAAAAATATTAAATTGAAAGTGATATGTGTAGTATTAATCAAATGATACAATAAAAAAAAAAGTTAATGTTATATTGTAAATTGTAAATAGTTATTCATTTTTTAATAAATTTTTTATAAATGTAACATGAGAACTGAGGAAGTATATTATTTTTGTTTTTAAACATTTCTCTTTAAATTCAGTCAACTATTATTTCACTTATTAAGAAAGTAGATAATTGTATTAAATTTGTTAAGAATTGATATTAATTTTTCAAATTTATCTTTAAAGAAAGATAATTAATTAATGTTTATATTAAAAATAATATATATTGTTTATGTTGAAAATATTTGAATTAATTAATGACAGGTTAGTAAAGAAATAATTAACATGGTTGAAAATTTAAATAAAATTTCATAAAAAGGGATAAAATAAATTCGCAACACGTAGAATTGGATAAGTAATTTTGTTCCCTTTTCATGTACTTTGGTGCCTAATCTTCCGCTTTTGGGGTTGATTAGTGTTGTTAATACAATTTTGCTTTTAAAAAAAAAAATGGTTGGATCGATTTCTGTGTTAATAATCTCACGCATTCACATTGTTTATATACAAACTAATACTAGTATAACTCAATAGCTTCAATTCGTTAATATTTTTTTTACAAAAGCTTTAATTAATCATGTTATGATATAAATGTGTTCAATTATTTGTATAAAATAGTTGTACCTACTTCATGGCATTAACCCCATGTTGAAAATTAAACTCAAGAAAGGAACTGGGCATCCAGAACAGAAGATAGTTAGAAATGAACAATCTCACAAGATTATTTCCACTATTTTATATGACCTTTAAAATTTAGTGAATAAATTTTTTGAAATTATAATCGTCGATTAAATTAGTCGATAATTTTGCAAATTAACAAATACATCAATGATATTATAAGATATTAATCAAAATAGTATTCAGTAAATTTTAATCGTTAGATATTTTAATGTGACACGGTAACTAAATACGTAGATTATCAATATCAACACAAATTAGTCATATATTTAATTAATATATTATATAAAAATATTTAATAATAAAAGTTTAAATATAAATTATTTTTGTTAATATTTTAATTACCATTTCAATTATATATTTATCAATTTGTAGAATTTAAAAATTAATTTGACCTACATTTACAATTTCAATAGGACAATTTATCTATTCAAATTCGCAGATAAAAATTAAAGCAAACGCATCTATCTATATATTCGGTAGGTTTGCATGCATTTTGTTTTAAATAAGTTATTTAAATTAGTATCTGCGTTATTTGTTTTTGCTGAAAAAAGAAAAAGGTATTTCAATCAATATGAAAAAGTTGTAATTAAACACCGCATAGCATAAGCATTGGTTCAAAATTTGTCCAATCTCATTGTTGAAAAACTAAAATAAAAATATCATAATGTCACGTTTCAAGTATATGTATTGTAGACAATATAATTTTATGCGTAGACTTAATCACAATTTGTAACGTTTAATTTTAATCAGGAAATTTCCGTGGAAGGGGAGATTTTAGAGGGATTAAAGATTATATGTTTTTTTAAAAGACAAGTTTTATAGAAGACAATGGGTGCACGAAATTGACAATGACACTGAATGAAGTTTGATTACGTAGGATTTTGTTTTTATTGTTTTGCAAATGGCTGTGGGAGAATTTTTGTCGCGTGTAACGACAAACTTTGTCCCGATTAATTCAGGCCAACGGACAATTGGTCTACAACAATTGAGAAATATTATTAAACATAAAATTATTTGGTGAGAAATAAGACACAAATAAAATATTTAAATCTTTTATTTTGTATTAAACTTTGTATTTTAATAATATTATCCACAATAACTATTGGTATTTTATTTTATCAATTTAATTAATTGCATTTTACTATTGTCCAAGAGATAACTTTATTTTAATTTTTGTCTGTTTGTCATTTGTATTTATCCGTTTGAACGGTATTAAAATTTATAAAAAGTAAGTGTTAAGTTTTGTATTTTATACTATTATTTTTCTTTTTATACAATAAAAAAATTAATATTCATTTATTTAAATTAAAAAAGTATATTGATCGACAATAATACATATAAAAATAAAAAAAAATGAATTTACAAATTAACTTTTAATATTTATATTAATAATATAAAATAACAAAATTTATACGATCAAATTAAAGTGGTCATAATATCTATAGATATACGATATTGATAATATTACCGTCAATAATTGAATTTGTATATACTTAATGTACATAAATGTATAAATTTGAACAAAATAATAATCGTAACAAGATGAAAAACTAAATGTTACACTTAGTAGGCAAAATAATAAAATACAATAATAAAAAAAATTAATTTATGTGAAAATTATTTATTTTGATAAAATAATAGAGAAAAAAATGATGTATATTGATAATGTCACACCATTCTAAATCATCTATTTTATATATGATAAAGATAAAAGAGAGGTGAAAAAAAGATATTAACCATTTCTATTATATATTTAATATATAACATATTTATAGTCATTGAAATATTAACTATTTATACTCTCGCAATACATACAATTATGACTAGAACCTAATCTCAAATACTTATTATATAAGTAGATTATAAGGTATATGAATTATAGGACGGAGATCCTTTGTAAGCGATTGTTTTTTGACGGAGAATATTTAAAAACATTAAAAAGTTTAACAATAACGTATAATATTTTTTAAAAGTAATAGTTTATGATTTTTGTCATTTTTATAATGATGAATTAATTGATGTTAATTTTAATATAAAATATATTTTTTTTATTGAACTAAAATTAAGTAAGTTATTATATCAATCATAAAAATCAAAATACAATTAAATTTCTATAGAGTTTTCTTTTTACAAAGTTGATATATTGAATTAATTTTTTTTTACTCAAGTTAAAATCTCAATTAAATTACTAAACGATTGTGATCTACTTAATGAAATCGATCAAGCTTTACTATTATTTACACATGATAAAAATTTAAATCAACTATATAATAATATTCATGCTTTAAAAATATAAATAAAAAAATTATAATACTACGTACAAAATAATATGATTATTAATTTTGAAACAATGAGTGAAGACCTCGAAATAAGTTAGATCTCCTCAATGGTATTGGTAAAGCAACTATTGAAGAGTGAGATGGGCACCACAACAGAATTCAAATTTAAAATCCACCGCTACACTAACAACTCCCTCCGTACGATAGTAAAGTGTTTCGTAACTACGATATTTGAAGTTTATTTTTTTATTTTAATTTTAGATAATAATTTAATTATTTATTTAATTTTAAATTATAATTTAATTATTTATGTACTAAATATCAATAATATTACTGTTTTTATATACATATAAAAAATTATCAATATATTCAATTAAAACTTAAAAAATTTATTATTAATTTAAAAAAAAAATTATATATTTGTCAAATTTATAAATTATATATTACTTTTCTCCAAATAAAATCCCTAAATATGTGAGTTTTGTATTTGACATTGGAGATCAAAATACAAATTTATTTAAAATTTAAATTTTAAATTCGATAAAAATTATAATTTTATTAAATATAATAATTATTTTTTTGGATTTCGTATGAAAATGATGGTAAATTTTATATATTTATCTAAGAAAACAAGAAATAAATAAATAAATTTTATAAACTAATGTAAAATTAAATAAATGATCATTTGAGCAGAAAAAGATATAAATAACTGAATTATTACTAAAAATTAATTTAACGGCCCACGAGATTTATTTTGACTTAATATTGTGGATGTGTCATTGTTTATTTTAAATTTTTGAAGTTTTAAAATATTAATATTATTTTTAAATATTAGTTCAAGTGACAAGATAGCAACGTTATTAAATTTGATATTATATTTTAAATTCATAAAATATTAATAAAATTAAAAAAAAAATCAATTTATATCTAACAAAATAACTAACAATGTTCAATTTTTTAATTAATGGCAACTAATTAAATAATTTTCTAAAATATTTATCTTTAATTTGAAAGAATCCAGTTGAGGTCAATTCCCTCTTTCCATGGACTCTAATTATTCTCCCCCACGTTATAAATCATCATATTTTTTCTGTTATAACCATTTGGACACTTGGCAAACATTCTATTGGTATATACAAAGTTACCGTAATTGATTATGTATTTTGTCTTCTTTTAGGATTGATTTTAAAATGAAAATGAATAATATTTTAATTTATGATCAATTTAATTATATGTTAATATATATATATATATATATTAACATGTGAAAAGAATTTATTTTTCTATTAAAAAAACAATCAATACAATATTTATATGATAATTTAGTTTTGCCATAAAAAATGTAATCGTGTAGTCTTTAGTTTGATTTTTGTGTGTAAGAAGACTTGGCTACCACTCTATCTTTAAAGAATTTTAATTATCAGTTAATATATCATGTCAAAAATAAAGTAGTATTATTTTTACATAAAAATCGATCGAAAATAATATACATATAAATTTGTTAAAATTAAAAATGATGAAATGAATATGCGAACAAGTTCCGGTACGCATGTTTTTTCTTAGTACAAAAGAGGGTCTAAAGGCTTAGAAAAAAGGAACAAAAACAGTTAACAAATTACTCTAATAAGTCTAAAGAAGGAGACCCCAAAATTATCATCAACTAAGATGATCTTTAATTCATCTCACATGAGAGGTGGGAGAACGAATAACTCAATGTTGTTTAATGTAATACTATAATTGGCTAGTCAATTTGCACAGCGATTTCCTTCACGCCATGTATGGTTGAATTTGACATGTCATTATGCATGTTAATAGTATAAAACACCAAAATGCCTACGAATTTGACAAAATTAAAGTGACTGAAACACTGACTGTCTTCGGATGTGCACCATTGACAATAAAATAATTGATTGAATATGTTAGTACTGGATCAAAATAAAACTATAAATCTGAGCAAAATGAACACCACAACCAGACACAAAAACTGAACGTCACACTTAGTTAACGAGATAATTGAAAAATCCAAAGAAAAAATTTATTTATGATAAAATGGTAGAAGAGAAACGATATAGATTAGTGATTTTGGACCAAAAAATGGTCTTAAATGACCCATCTTCTATAATGAAAAAGATGAAGATAAAAGAAAAATAAAGAGAAGATGACACTAAAATGAAAAGTATATATATTTCTAGATAAAAAAAAAGTTTGTTAATATAAATTTATTTATTACTCGCTATAGTTGTATATGCTCTCAACCTAAACCTTTGGTGGAATTGGTTTGAAAACTTATGGTACAAAGGAACTTGTGTGCACTTGATGCAATTGAAAATTAAGGGCCAAAGGTGAATGAATGTTTTCAGCGTGCAAAAATTAGAGAGGGTGCTATACTTGGGTTTAGTATTAACATACAATTATGATATCATATTGATAGTCTTTAGGTGGGAAGTTGGGCATCAATAGCTGCTTTAATTTAACACCTAATGAAGATTAACATATTGGTTGACATTTTAAATTGTAAGGTGAGAACTCAAATCACAAGAATTGAACGAACTACTTTGGACTTGCCACTTGCCATAACATCAATATCCATTAATTTTGCGGCTATTTTGCCAAATTTCTACACCTACAGCTACAATGGTTTTGTAACAAAAATCATCCATCTCTTTTTCATTCTTAATAAGTCAGTTACCAAGAGACATCTAGGTATAATAAGAATGGTTGAAAAACTGGCTAAGACAATAATCATCAAAGTAGCAGATTGATACTTTCAGAACATTATATAGTATTAATTTGTGCTGAAGGATTCTTGCATTCCTATCAAATTAATTAAATAATAATTAAATCACATTAATTTAATGAATCGATGTGATTAAGTTATAAATTTAATAGCACCAAAAATTTTAAGTTTCACACCTTAAATCTCTTTTCATTTATTATAATTTTTAATTATGACAATAATTTATATAATTGTTGAAAATTAAAATCAATCAATAAATATATATATTGATTTAGATAACATTTAATATGCTATATATAAATACCAACGAAGTTAAATTAATAAAAAAAACTAATTTAATTATTAATTAAAATTTTAATAATAAACAGTATACATTTTTCTTCATAATATCTAGAAGTTGTGTGATCAATAATATTACAAGCTAATTTATTTTAAAAAATGAGTGTGACTTTTATTATTGTTAAGGTAGATCTAGGAGGCCACATCTGATTTTGGCTGAATATCTTGGCTTTCTAGATATATCCATCACTAAGAAAAATAAAAATTAAAGGAAGGTGGTGGAGTCCATGTACTTTCACGAATTAAAATCCAAAATTATGACAATAAATAAAAGCATGGCTCAAATAGCAGAAAGAAAAACAATGCATCTAGCCTGCTACTAAATAAAAGGCCTGAATTGGTTTTGACGGAGAAATTCGGATCCAACCCATAAATGATAGATATATCATAATAAATATCAATTTTATTTTCTTATACAATAAATAATATTTATTGATTTAAATCATAAAATACATCGATTTAATATAAATTTAAATTTATAAAAAATATAAAATATGAATTTACAGATAAATTCACAATATTAATTTAATAACGTAAAACGATAATATATTTATAAATATAATAAAATTCAAATGTCTGCTTTAATTCTGTAAAGTTAACAATTTTAAAATCATTTATTGAAATTTGTAATCAATTGAAATTACTTTGTTAATCTAAAATAAACTTAAAAAGAAAAGTAATACATTCCAACAAAGAGATCATAACAAATAATACGAAAAAAAAATTAAATTTATATGAAAGTCATTGATTTAAACAA
>JBBPBS010001075.1:12716022-12729404 GCA_037974835.1 Cicer judaicum | reverse complement strand
ATAAAAAAAAATAATTTATAAGACGATTAAAAAAAAATTATCTTAAACTACCACTCTCTAATAATGGAAGAAAAAAAAAATGACAACTTAGGATTATGATTTTTAGAAACCCCTACTAAATATAAAAATAGCTTGCTACTCCATATAATAAATCATCAAATTTATTAAAATAATAACTCTTAATTTCTTTTTTTTCTTTTGCATTTTATTAGGATTTATTAAAATTTAGACTTTTGAAGATGAGAACGAAATGAAGAATTTTATTTATTCATACATGATATTCTATTCAACTTTTGTTTACTTTATTTGTACGTAGTTCATTTTAAGTTATTTAATTATTCATAAAGTTGAATAACATATTTTGAGGTGAGAAGAAGAATTTTTTTATAAAAATAATTAATTATTTTACCTATTACGTTTTTTTTATGGAGTCTTCTTAATTTTATTAAATATTAGACAAACATAGGAAATGGTAAACATTAAAAATATTAAAAAGGGATGGATGTGAATATTTTACTCTTTCATACAATTTCAATGATGCTGCAAATCTGCTGCTCATGGGCATTCATGCACATCATACCTAATTTAATTTCTGTTTTCATCATTTACCACACCAAGCAACTTTTTTCTCCACTTAGAGATAATAATGCTACATAGTATTTACATTCCTATATATGTATATCCTATCAAAGCTTATTTCCCTTACATACTTTTCAAACATTTCTAGTTTACTTTTCCATTTAATTTCTCATTTCAATTCAATCATGCCCAAAAAGCTGCATTAAGCTTATTACCTTTTCATAAATTTTCCTTTTATTTTCTTAATAAAAAAATAATAATAAAAATTCGCTAATGTCAAATGAAAGTGATGAGTTTTCCACAGAGATTGAGCAGAAGACTGGCCCAAATGGTGGCCCAATTTCTTTCTCTGTTAGAGTACGACCTAGAATGCCAGATTTCCTTAGTTCTGTAAATCTAAAATATGTAAAATTGGGCTATGGTTATCTCATTAGCCATCGCTTGTATTTACTATTGGCACCCCCTCTTCTTGCAATCTTTATTAATCATATTGGAAAGTTCACATGGGAAGATCTCTTTGTGAAATATGACATCACTGAGGCTCTATTTATCTCAGGACTTTTGGTCCTAATGTTCTATTTTTATATTCATTCTACACCCCGCTCTACCTATTTGCTTGATTTTTCATGTTTTCGTCCTTCAAATGAATACAAGGTAATATAAAATGTACCACATATTATGTAGAATATATTAATTTTGCTAGCTTCATCCACATCTTTTTCATTTAATTCAAATAAATTACGTAAATTGAAGTTATATAACAAAAATATGAAGTTATTGAAGTTATAAATTAAATTCGTATAGATTACATGAATATAAATCGCTTAACTTATTTGAATCTCACTAGCATCAATGGGAATTAATTAGATTTTTTTTCCTAAAAATAAAATGTATATATTAAGATTCAATGTTTTTTATCACAATGGGAATTAATTGATATGCAGACAAATGGTGTGTTAGTTGGCAGAAAATTGAATTCTATACTTTACACTTTAATATCTACCACTATAATTTTTTTAAAGTTCAATTTATCTCTATTATTTTCACCTCTTTTTATTGAAAATTTTTTGACTTATTTTTTTTATCTCACATAAATAGAAATTTTTTGGTATTTAATATTTTTCTCAAAAAATTAGTTAAAAAATTAATTTACCAAAAATTTAAAATTTTCCATATGTAAACAAAGGAGAAAAAAATTTAAAAACAAAAAAGTTCAAAAATAAAATTTTAAATGATTTTACTTTTTATTTGAGTTAGTGTATCCTACTCTAAATATTGATTGACATTTCATACAAGTTCAATTAGGTTTAGGAACATAGTGCATTAGTCGGTTTTTTTTTAAGGGTATGAGATTTATGGTTCTAAAATATAAACCAATAGACTCAAACATTCGACATTCATAAACACTTTAAACTTATTTGCAAAACAAAATTGTCTTTTCATTTTTTAAAATTTATATTCGTTTTATTTTATAAGATTATAACAATAAAATAAAATATTAAATAATAAAAATATATTTTCATAAATTACAAAAATAGTTTTTTAAACATTTTTTCGTTTCTAAAATATATACAATTTTTTACTTTAAGATAGTGTTATATCTTCTAATTAACAAGTAAATTTAATACAAATTTTATAAAACAACTTCTTAGTTTTTGTTGTTCCATCCAACACTTCTTAATTTGGAACAATCTGCATATATCTTATGAGAGTATCTGTGCAGGTCTCAAAAGCAGAATTCATTGAGTTAGCTAAAAGATCTGGGAATTTCAATGATGCTGCCATAAAATTTCAAGAACAAGTTCTTAAGAAATCTGGCATAGGAGATGAGACTTATATTCCAAAAAGAGTTTTTCGCCCTGGTTACACACCATCCTTGAAAGATGGCAGAGAAGAACTATCCATGGTTATGTTTGGTGCAATTAAGGATCTTCTTTCTACCACAAAAGTAAAACCAAAAGATATAAAAATTCTTATAGTAAATTGTGGAATATTAAATACAACTCCATCAATCTCATCAATGGTAATAAATCATTTCAAGCTTAGGCCTGATATTCAAAGTTTTAACCTTGGTGGCATGGGTTGTGCTGCTGGAATCACAGCCATTGATCTAGCTAAAGACCTTCTTGATGGTTCTCCAAGTTCTTATGCACTTGTAGTTAGTACAGAAGCTGTAAGTTATTCATGGTATAGTGGTAATGACTTAGACATGCTTATTCCTAATTGCTTCTTTAGAATGGGAACTGCAGCCATCATGCTCTCCAATTTTCGTCTCGATAGATGGCGCGCTAAATATGAACTTAAACAGGTAATATATCTCTTAATTATTTTTTTTATAGTAATTGTTCCGTTAGTACTTTCTTCTTTGTTAGGGTTTGAACCCTGATTTTTTACTTCTCGTTTCCTTTAACTTACTTTTTTTTTACAGATATATTAAGGTTATTTTTTAAAATCTGAATTCTTATAGACAAAGAATTAGTTATCCGATTAACTATTATATTTTTCATATTTTAAACTTTTTAAAGAGATTTTAAAAAACAAGCATGAAATATAAGTAGTTTGATCTTGATCGGACAATTTAAATTTCTTGAAAGCGTGACTATTGAAATCGAAATGTGTCACTTATTGATTAATTTTTGGTGTGAGCAATACATGTTACAGCTGGTGAGAACTCACAAAGGAATGGACAACAAAAGCTACAAAAGTATACAACAAAGGGAAGATAAAGAAGGGAAGAGAGGCCTTTCAATAAGCAAAGATGTAATTGAAATTGGAGGGAATGCAGTAAAAGCCAACATTACAACACTTGGTCCACTAGTACTACCTGTTTCAGAACAACTTCACTTCTTCACAAATTTACTCTTCAAAAAAAAGAAAACAAAGCCATACATTCCAGATTTCAAGCTAGCTTTTGAGCATGTGTGTGCATTGGCAACAAGCAAGAAAGTGTTGGATGAAATACAAAAGAATTTGGAGCTGACAGAGGAATACATGGAAGCATCAAGGAAGACATTGGAGAGATTTGGCAACACTTCTAGTAGCAGTAATTGGTATGAACTAGCTTATCTTGAGTTCAACAAAAAGATCAAAAAGGGTGATAGAGTTTGTCAGATAGCTTTTGGGTCTGGTTTCATGTGTAATAGTCTTGTTTGGAAGGCACTTAGGAATGTTGGCAAACCAAAACAGAGTCCTTGGATTCAAGATCAAAACTGAATATTTAATAGTAGCTAGATTTGCTTCATTCAAGGGTACCAAATAACATCATAGATATATAATAAGTAATTAACGTGTTCATATTATGAGCAAAGACATCAATTAATTAAATAAATAAAACAAACAAAATTAGTTCTGTATCTGTATATAAATAACTTATAGTATAAGCACTAATATATAAAATATATTTATAATATAATGTAAAATAACGTTTTACTGTTTTTATATAAGTTATTTTCATAAATTATATTTAATAATTTAATAAAATTAATCGAACACAACTTATTAACATGTCATAAGTTTTTTACATAATTTTAACGGATCTAATTAAAAAGATTTATTCTTCCATAAATGTCTCTTTATTAGGATGAATAATAAAGATTTAGAATTTTTTTGGTTGTTGTGTTGCACAACCATTGATGCTAGTGTCATTAATGGTATTGATTGAATCATTTGAATTGTTACTAACTTTTTTACCTCTTCTTAATACTTAATACCTAAACTAAATCCTCAATATCCATGCAGTCCTCGTCATATTGAAGGATTTTGAAAGACAGATATGGTTTGGCGTTGAGAATCACTAGTTAATGCATTGATTATATTATTATGTAACGGATTCAACTCCATGAAGGAAGGTTGCATGTTGCTTGTCCCTTATCCTTCTGCCACCACACACCATATTAACAAATCTTCAATGAAGTAGTAAGAAACCTTCCTACCATGTTAATTTATGGGATACTAGAAAAATGTTAAAACTAATACGAGTTTTTGCAAATGATTCTTCAATTTAGTTCAAAATTTAAAATAAATATCAAACTTCTTTAATCTATTTTTACTTATATATTAGAATTGATAGTATCTAACTATATAAGTAAAAAAGTCAACATGAATAATATGTCCATATTAGTATATACTAGTCAAATAATTGTAAATAATATAAGTTGATATAACCATATATGCTGAACTTTTTTATAAGGTAAATACTATAATACTACTATATTCTATTCAAAAGATGTATATTTAAATCTTTCATAATTGTAACGGTTCGAGATTTACCGTTATTGATATTGTCAATTATAATTTTATCTTAATTTTTTTAAATAAATAAATTTTTGTCTTCTATAAAAATTGAACTTGTGAATGTAAAAATTAAAAATATTACAATAATATTATACTATATTTTGACAAAGAAAATAAAAATATAAGAGATTTTAAATACTCCATGTACTATTATAATTACAATTTTCTTATAGGAAAAAAAAACTTGCTTTTTATATGCTGAATAACATCACCTTTTTTGTGTTTCCAAAAAAACATAACATTTTTTTAAAAGAGAGCAATAGTCTTCCTCGAAAAAAACATTAAATAATAATGGAATCTTCGGTACTGCTTTTTTTCTTTACAAATCTTCAACATTGATTTCACTATAATTATATATATGGTTTGATTTTAAAATTTAAATATTAAATAATAAAATATAAACAGTATAAAACTGTTGAGAATTTATAATTCATGTTTCATGGGTACATAATTTGTTTTGTCTAATATATTTATTTGAATTGCACATGCAGAAACAGGAAGTACACAGATCTTATCTAGCTATGGAGATATTTACATAATATATAAATGAGTACATATTTACAAACAGCTGTTCACTATACCTAAATCTTGTTCGCTACATATATAGTATAGTCTTGTTCAATATCATGTGAACCACATAAATTAATAGTACTCACTTACATTCCCAATCGATCTCTCTCTGTCAATAACAAATATTCTAAATAAATTACAAAGGTTTGCCCGTTTCTGTGTATATTAATATTTTATCTTTTGGATTGCATGTTATAGTATCTCTCGACTACAGATTTACTGTCTTTTTAAATATTTTTTTAAGTCTTGTTCTAATCTAAAATTATAAAATTTGATTCAAGATTTTTGATATTTATTTTAGTTTTTTTTTTGAGAGAAGATAATATTCGGACTCGTTATTTATGTTTGATAAATATAAAATTTTGGCGAGTGTATAAAATTAAGAATGTTAATATAATTTTTTTAAATAAAAAAATTGCGGCACTCTCTAATTTAGACATGTGTCAATGTTTTGATTGCATTGGTTGATTGTTGACTAATATATATATCTGAATTTTATATTATTAGTTCACCATTTTTAAATATATATAACATTTATCATTCTTAAATAACGTGAAATTTAATCATTTACATTTGAATTTAATATTTTTATATATTTAATAAATTTTTCAATTTATTCGTTTTTAAGGTTTAAATCAACTAAAAAATATTGATATTGTTAGGTACAATGTCAATTTATAGTGGTATTTATAATTGTTATTTTTTGGTACTATATACTAAGTACATTTTTAATTATGCGGTGACAAAAACTAATTTTATAAAATTAATTTGATTTAAAAGTTAATTGAGCATAAATTAATTTATATTTAAATATATTTACATAAAAGTGAATTAAAGAATACATTTCAATATAAAATTATGTTTTAATTCAAAAACTATAAATCATAATTTCAAATAAAAATCAATTTTTGAAATAAAATCAATACTACTAAAAAAATATCAAAATATATTAAAATCAATTTTACACTTTAAAAATAATTTTCACGGTTCAAAACGTGAAATCAAATGTAGGATAACAATTGTTTAAATTTATTGTATATACTATAGAGTCTGCGTATTTTAGTTGTTTTCCTCCTAATTTATTAGAGCTTCGTATCGTTCCATAATTAATTATTTAGTTAGTTCTGAATTTGGATCGGATAAGAGAACAAATAATACTAATGTGTCAATAGAACTTTTTTTAATCCTATGCATGTATCAATATATTTTTTTTAATCCTATGTTACAATAACAATATAATTGCTAACATAGATAGAGCAGACAAAAATTCATGTCATACTCAAATACTCAATTGATAGGCGATTTTATGCACCATCTTTTGTTTTAAATTATAAAAAAAAGCTAATTAACTTGTATATTTAATAATTTCGATATCATTGTTAGATATTTTTTTAAACATGGAAATTGTTGTGTTTATTATCATAGTAAAAATCATTTTTATTAAAAAAAACAGTCAAAAAAATGATTTTGATGAAAAATTATTCAGAATATCTTCTTATTTGAAGTAGTTTGTAAATTGTTTGCAATTCTGATTATTTTCAAAAGTTGTAATTAATAGATAAAAACTAATAAACGTGAGTATTTTAAAAAAAATTACAAATTTGTTCTTATTTTTATCATTTTTCCCTATAAATTAATGAGTTTAAATTAAAAAAAAAAAATCAAACAATAACTGAACAATATTTAATTAGATTTACGTATCTTCTAAATGAAACTATACACAATATTTAATTAGATTTACGTATCTTCTAAATGAAACTATACATTACCTTCGTTCAACCCCATGACCTTGGAAAGTTGAGAACTCAAGGGTGAACCAAAAAAATAAATAACTAGATTTATCCATATGAATAATGGATTACTCAAAACAAGGACATCAAGGAATGATAATTCTTTGCTAGTGGGGCCATTGCATGATAAAACTTTCACACATGGATATGTCTCTACTAATAATCTCATTCTTTGAAAATATTTTAGTATACTAAAAAGACTTATATTATTTCATAATTACACTCAACAATTTATTTATGTATTTTTTTCACAAAGAACAAAATTAATAGACCTCACGCAAGGTCTAAAGTAGACGATAGCTTAATAATGTGGTGATGCATATTTAAAATCGGAACACCAGCATCCTCTACGTAAACAAACTCATGCGTGATGGTTTCTACTAGACAAGAGGACTAACATACTCTTTAGCCTCTTAGCTTAAATTAGATAGCAATTTTTTCAATATACTAAAAAGGAACATTACCTCATCTATGTATATTTTCATAAAGAATAAAGTTGTAATGACTAACACAAAATCTAAAAGGAACAATACTTCGTAAATATTATAATGCAAACTTAATATCAAAATATTATTGTCATTTATGAAAACAAATCTAAAAAAATATCTACCTCACACAAAAACTGAAAGACCCTTTAAACACTTAGCAAAATGGAGATAAAAAAATATTTTATAAACATTATACTCCTCGACTCATCATCAATCGAATGAGATAATATAATAATGCAAATTTAAGGTCGGAAGACACTATCAAATGATGCCTTACCTGGCTACCCACATATTTCCTATAAATAGAAATACAAAATAGTCCTTTCAGCTTTCAAAGTCATATTTTCCGATATACATATACATCATCCATTTATTTACAAAACAACACAGTGGGGGCAAAAAATTATTGCAGCCCAACAAAAGACACTTGAATTTGTCCCACGTGGGCCATGTCACATGCCCCACACAGTCCTTCCCACGGACCTCAAATGAATGATAAATAAATGTAATAACTAATAAAATGTGTAATCATTTTTCTTTGCACCGAACAAAACCATTCGCAAGACGCCGCGTATTTTCCACATTAAAATAATTTTCTAATCTAATCACTACTCATATAAAATGTGGTGTTATGATAAGAGACATGGTGGCCCCACCTAACCTCCAAACGGATAAGATCATAAACAAACGACCCTGATCATGCAACGTTGCACCTTCATTCACATCATTATTCATCACCGTTTCTGTGGTCCCCGTCCATTACAAGTTTAGGATAGGGGTGGGGTACATCTTTTTGTTCCTCTCCATTTTCATGTTCATTCCTATTATGGTACTATTTTTTTCAATTTAGTTTTACTACAATTTCTTAATTTCTTTTTAATGAAAAAATATTTTAAATTTTTAGCACATAGAAAATAAATATCTACATATAACAACTGAAACAAAAGTAATTATAGAGAACACACTAGTTTATAC
The DNA here is from genome assembly GCA_037974835.1 of Cicer judaicum. Classification (NCBI taxonomy): domain Eukaryota; kingdom Viridiplantae; phylum Streptophyta; class Magnoliopsida; order Fabales; family Fabaceae; genus Cicer; species Cicer judaicum. The sequence continues at coordinate 12,720,709 of JBBPBS010001075.1, read as the reverse complement.
ATAATATGCTCAATAATATAATTAAAAATATTCTTGTCAAAATGATATAATTTTAAAATTATATACGCTAAACGCTCCACAATATTATAGTCCTTCAAACATGAATATATTTTTTATAAAGAAAATAATGAAAAGGGTAGTCTCGTATTTCTAGCTAAAAATGCTATTTTATCAGTATTTTCTAGAACCCTAATATTAATCATTAATTGGTAAAAAAACATTGTCCCTACATTTTAAGTTCCTTTTTAAACTACAAGATTTATTATTTTATTTAAACACATATTTTTATTAATACTATTAATTTATTTTAGAAGTTAAAAAGTCAAATTAAATATATTTATATATAAATTAATAATGATATTTTAATAAGATTTAGACATAAGATGGAAATATTAAATTCAGTACATGTTTTCTTAATTAATATATTTGAAAAAACACAATGAGGTTTATAATTAAGAATGAAGGGATTATAAGTTACTCCTCAGTAACAAAATTCTCCATGTATAAATCGTTAATTATAAGACGATTTTAACATTTTCTGTCTTTTAGTTACAAAATAAAAATAAAAATTCTAAAAATATCAATAATTATATTTATTATTTATTATTAATAAATAAAAAACAAATATCTCTCTAATAATATCAATAATTATAAAAATAATTTTAGTGTGAATACATTTTAACAAATGTATCTTGATCAAAATATGGTGCAGATACATGTAAAAAATATATTCACGCAATGGCATAAAAAATTGAACGCATGAATATTCGAGTATATCCTGATTATGATTGTAGTAAAGGGTAGGTTGGAATAATTGGACTGGACTGACGTGGATCCTTGCTGTCTATCCCTAACATTGTCGAAATTACTACATATTTCATAAAAAATGAATTATAAAGAAAATAAGGGAAAAAAAGTCAAATTACATATATTAAAATTTACATTAATCTATATAATTTTAATAAAAATTGAAGTTTATTATTTGAAGTGACTCCATAATCAATAAATTAAATTTATAAAATATAAAAATTAATTAAATAAAAAATGTTTTTATATAAATACTATAAAAATTTGTTAATTTTTATTTATATTTCATCTGATTCAATATAAAAGACAATATAGTCAACAAAATTTTATACATTTATTAAAAAAATAAAAAATAAAAAAATTAATTTTTATTAATTGAATTTCTCCTTCAGTTTAATTTGAATGAAGAGATCTGATACATCCATGAAATAGCATCACATAAGGTGCGAGAAATGAGAGTGATGTGCACGGCGTGTAGAGTACAAATAGGCATCACGAGGGACCCACCATAACAACAATTTATCTCAGCTATAAAAATGCATTGAATCACATGATCCATGTCTTGAGCAAAACGTGAGTGTTGAGTGAAAGAAAAAAACAGACAACGTGTATCATCATGGGTGGTAAAGTTACTACTAGGTTTCTCTCCACTCGCCCTCAGGAGTTTGTTTCAGACTCTAGTATTGTTGGTGATGTTGAGTTTCAATTTCTTGATGATGATGAGGTACTATCTTGTCAAAGTTCAAGTAGCGATGATCAGTGTCATTCACTTCAAATGGATTTCGATTATGATGAAGAAAAGGATCAAACTCATACCAATGAGGAAATGAATCGAAGGTTTTGGGTCACCCAACATCAGACTTTACAGGTGATTATTAAATTATATTACTATAATGTTTTTAGAATGTACCAAAAATTTTGTTTTTATTTTTGGTTAGTTTTTTTTAAAAACTTTTAATTGATTTTCGTAGTAGTTTGATTTTCTTTGTTTGATTGTTCCAATATTAAAAATAATTAACATTTAATTTGGTTGGGTGTGATTAATTATAGTTTTAAATTGTTGTAATATAAAAATTTAGATGACTCCTTAATTACATCGCAATCGGTCACATTTTACAGTATTTTGTTATAATATCAAATTTTGCATCGTAATTAATTATAATTGTGATTTAGAACTATGGATCTGGTTTTGAAAGGAGTTTAATTTGAGTCAATATTGCTTTCAAATTAATTTTCGATTTTGAATAGGAAATATGTGTATTCCTTGAATTCAAGTTGCAAAATGAACTTTTAGCAAACTGATGAAGTTTCCAAACTTCGACACAAACATGATCTAAGAAAGTTATATTGCTAGATTTGTTTATTAATTAATATATACTTTTAAAATTTGATTTGATCGCAAAAGCTTAGATAGGTTTTGATTTTGGAAACATTTTGTTTTGATCAAGTGGGTTAATTAATTTGTGCAGACCAATTTATACAAAACAAGTTCTTTGGAGACAAAGATAAGAAGTGCGACGAAAAAAGCGATTAAGGAAATAGAAAGCGTAGGAACAACAGTGTGTGGTTGTAGCAAAGTGATGGGTGCATCCACTTGTCGAAACTGCTTAATGAGGGAAGTTTCTAGAAGGCTTCAAAAAGCAGGTTTTGATAGTGCTATTTGTAAAACTAAATGGAGAAACTCACACGATATTCCATCAGGTATATAAATTTGATTTTGATTACTAGAAAATCTCTTTTTCCAATTATTCAATTGTATCTTTCACTGTTAATTTGTTGTCTTTTTTATTTTAAAAATATTATGAAAATCAATCATGTGGTGGGTGTGGATATAATAGAATAAGTTTGAAACTATATAATCCCTTTTCACCCACCTAAAAAAGTGGCAATCAGATCGAAAAATGGGATTAAAAAATGAAAATAAGGAGGAAGAAAAAAGATTCCTCTCATGGAAATTATTGTTTTTCAAAAGGATAAAAAGTAGTGATTCCAAATATCATGATTTCACTTTGAATAAAAATCTCTTGCTATTATTTAGATATAAAGGGAATTCGACACCTCATAAAATATAACTCAAATATGTGTGGTGTTAGAATTAAAAGATAAACAATATTAAAACACCAAACATTTTCGATAATAATTAGTGGACAAATATTTGATTGTTGCAAAATGTCTTGCTCTATCTTTTGACTCATGTTGTCTCTACATTATTTCAACGCCATAGTTTCTCTTTTATTTTTAGAAAATTCAATGGAACATATTATCATCCTTCAATTAACCGAAGTTCAAGTAACACCACGTCCAAATGTCTCACCTCAATATCAATCCAATCCTATGCCAATTATAGAACTTACTCTCCATACACTACTTTTAGGAACTCTACCAACTTTTCACAAACTCTTGAAAATTCAAAATAAACCTCATCAATTACAACATTTTTCTCCGTTTAATTTTTTTGCTATTTCCTTTTCAAATAACTATTTTTGGGAAATGCAGTTTTATGATACTTATTAAAAAATTAAAAATAAAAAATCAATATTGAAAATGCATGAAAATTTGTGTTTTAAAATTTAATATCATAATTTTGATATAATCTAATTAGTATATGAAAATAAACCATGCAGGGGAACACACATTTTTGGATGTGATAGACAATACAAATCAAAAGAAAGGGAATATAAGAGTGATGATAGAGTTGAACTTCCAAGCTGAGTTTGAAATGGCAAGAGGAAGTGAGGAATACAACCAACTTGTGAAGGAGCTACCAGAGGTGTTTGTTGGGAAAGTTGAGAGATTAAGTAATTTAATCAAAATTTTATGCATGGCAGCCAAAAAATGCATGAAGGATAAAAAAATGCACATGGGGCCATGGAGGAAGCATAGGTACATGCAAGCTAAATGGTTAGGTCCATTTGAAAGGAACACTTCAACAACTCCTCTTTCAATGGGATATTCAAATGAGAAGATCATAACAAAGCCAAAACATAAGGCATCTATGTTGACCGTTGACTTGTTAGAGAAGCTTCCTAACATGCATTCCAAAGCTCTTGAGGTTGTGTAAATTATATAATTCACATTATCTTATGGTAATTTTTCTATTATTCTTTTTTTTCTCCCTTGTCTTTGGTGAAAACTAGGAGTGAGGTTACCCAATACATACATGTATGTAAAAATCCCAATTTTTTTTATAGAGATATGGATGTGCTGAAACAAGCTTATGCTAAAGTTTATAAATCGCTTTTCAACGTAAAACTTTTTTTTTTATCTATTTGAAAAATGTAGTTATAAAACTTATTACTTCTCTTTTGTCTCTTTATATTCTCACGTTTGTTAAACTTTATACTCCCTTCGTCTCACGGTAAAGTGACTCTTGTGACTATTGGAGTGGTGGGAGAAAAATTGAAAAAATGTGTTGTGAGAAAATTTTAATTATAAAAAAGTTAAAAACACAATTTTTAACACAAATTTTTGTTAAAAAAACATATGCACACATTTTTTTAATAAATATAATTTTATAGGTTGAAATTCATATGATGCTTCAATTGATTTGAAATATATATAATTTAATGCGTCTCATTTAAATTTCTACTAATAACAAAGAAATATATCATTCTTGAAAACAAAAATATATCAAAAAATATGAGTTTCAAAATGTGTTGTTAGTGAACTCTATTTTATATATAATCTCAATTTGAAAAGTATTTGTGCATTTGAGGAGTAGTAATTTCAATATCAGTATTCATTCATATTTGATATTTAAATATTTATATGTATCATACTAAATTATTAAAAGGAAACAATAAATAATAATATATAATTGTTCTGACTTTGACTCAATTACAAACATTAAAATGTATTTAAATATGAGTTATAAAATATT
>JBBPBS010001075.1:12695056-12706193 GCA_037974835.1 Cicer judaicum | reverse complement strand
GAATTTAATTAAGTATTAGTTTTAATTAATAACTGATAATTTTAAAGCGTTTTTAATTGTCTCATTCATAAAATAATAATTTTGAGGTCTCATTCATTAAAATATTTTTTTTTTAAATTCAAGAGTAGTAATAACCTCTTAAAGTGAAGGAACAAAACTCATTATTCTATATTATTAATAGACAAATAGCAACAATTTTATGGAATAAAGAGTTAATTAATAGTTTAATTGATAAATATTTATTATTTTTATATTAAATATTATGTTGCGAAAAATAATCAAGATCCTGAAGAAATATTATGCCTCTAAAGTTGTAATATATACGATATCAATATCATTGATTGAATATTTGCAAGATGTACTTCAACTAATAAATGTTAATATTGTTATAATTGATATCATGTATCGTATTTAAATTTAAAACCTCATATATGAATGAGAATTGATTTATCATTCTATCTATAGGCAACAACAACAAAAATCATTGATTGAATTTATAGATGTTTGAAGTTGATTTATCAATTTAAACCAACAAAATTTGCAACAATAAGCGAAATTAAAATAATGTTGTACTAAAATGACAAAATCATAAAAAATAAATAATTAAATATACAAAAATCATTTATTAAAATAAAACAGAAAATTAACAATTTATGAATAATTCATGATTAAAATTGACCATAAATCACTGAATTTTGTTGAAAAAAATGGAGATTGTGGGTTGTGGGTTTATTTTTCACCTTAGGCGGCTAGATTAGGTTATATGATTACAACTACTGTGTTTTTTATCACTAAATTCTGTAACAAGTTGTAAATGGTTTGTGTTTATTGATGAGATTAAGTTACACTATTATCCCCGGATGTGCATGATGCTTGTTTAAGTTGATTGTTAACTTATTAATTTGGTAATATAAACAACAATTATATAAATATATGATATGTTACTATTTACTGCCACGTGTGTAGACAGGATCAAAATGATGTTATCATCAATTTGTTTCACAAAAATTATTTATTTTGTTCTTCATCTTCATCACTAACCATAAACTTAGCAATTTTTTCTTCCCTCAATTTCTTCTTCATTTTCTTTCGTTATTTATTCTTAAATTTCTTCCCTTATTTGCCAGGTTATTGCTCTCAGTTGAATGGCACGGATTTTCCACATACGAAACACATTGAGATGGGAAAAGATGCTTAAAATGCTTAACGAAACTTTTTCTCAATCTCTGAAAAACAAACTAAATGAAACCTCATTTGTCAGAGAAAGAAATCACTGGACAAAAACAAACATCGAATGCAAATCGTAAACTTAAAAATAAAAGGGGCATCCAACTTCTATTCATTCAGTGTGATTAAAGCAAAACAAGCAGTTTGATGTAAAAGCTTAGATTTTTGCAAAATAGATTATTTTATTATCAAAGTCAAAAATATATTTATAATCTTTTAAATTTAATTTAATTTTCGCTTTAAGTTCTTAAAGTGTATTTTATGTCAATTTATACTTTTCAGTTGCATTCTATTTATACCGTTAATATTTTATTTCAAGTTTAGCAAAAATTATTTTAACCAAAAGCTTCTAATCACGATAAATTATACCAAATGTTGTAATAATTATTATTTATATTAATAATTTAAAAAATATTTATCAAATCGTATGAATTGTCTATATTTATTACAACAATTTAAATAGATGTATAATCTTAAAAATAAGATAATAAAAATATATCTACATAATAGTTGACTTTGACTTCCTTCATGTGTAACGTAGTTTGGACAATCAACTTGTTACACGTTCAAATTAAATCTTAATATTATGTGAGAATTATTTGAGAAAAAATTTAAACTTAAAATATCACAGGCATGATTTTATATATCTTCAAAATTAATGGTGCAATTCAAATGTAATTTAAAAAACTTAATCAAAAAAAATTTAACTTAAATGACTTAATGTGTATTTTTACAATTATTAAAACACATGAATCAAAATCAACAAAAAGGAAAAAGATATACACCTTATAGTGAATAATAAATAAGGAAAGAAGATAAAGACTAAATAAAGGGAGAAGATGGAGATGAAATTGTGGAAGAAGATGAAAAATAAATTGGAGGAAACAATCGTTAAGTTTAGGGTTATGGATGAAAAATAAAATAGATGGTAACAAAAATATATGTTTTTGATTTTGTGATTTTTATTATTTTTTTTTTTGTGTTACTTTTGTTTTTTGTCTCTGTTAGTGAGCCAATTAAAATGACTAACCGTCTATTTAAAGTGAAAGATTAAATACATTTTGATGAATCAAAAATTAATTTGAGTTTTCGACTGAGTCATAGTCTAAAATTTATAAATTTATTTATGAATGTTTTAAGTTGAAAAAATAAATTATAAATTTTTGAAATGTTTAATGAGACATGTATAATTTTTCTCATAAGTTCCTATAATAATCTATTATAGGTTTGTGAAACACTAAATGTGAAGGTCTCCCTGGAAATTCAAACTTGAGTTTATCATGTTGTACGAGTGTAAAATTTTCCGCTATATCTTATTATGTTGCTAATGACACATTTATAATTCTTTTTATTATTTTAGATACCCATTTAAAAATAATCTACAATAATTAATTGGTTGAATTTTATTGGTTGATAAATTTCAGTTAACCACAAATTATTTAAAAAAAATTGAAATAAAATTTTAAGTGAAATAATTTTTTTTCCAGACTTTACGTAACTTTCTACGAATTATGGATGTAAGATAAATAACCTCATTTGCTCTGAGAACCTAAGATTTATAAAAAAAAACACTCCTTAAAGCAACTCCAACCGGTAGTCCATTACCCTTATTCAAAGGAATTATTAATTTGTTTTCCATATTTAACTAGTAGAGTCCGTCACTTGAACGTTGTTTCGCAGATCATACTTTTTTAATATATATTAAAAATATTATACCTAATTTTTATTTTATAATTTGATATCTTTTATTCTTATTTTACATTCACTTTTGTTCTCATAACTTTTTTCTTTGAGTTATTTTGACAATACTTTTTGACTCACATTTTCATCTTATTTTTGCATTCACTATATTTTTTCATATTATATTAATTAAAATATTTAAAGAATATTTTAAATTGTAATAAATTATATGTAAATAAAATATAAAAGTTGTAATATCTGATTTAGAGTTGTAAGAGTATCCGTTCTTCACAATTGCAACACTAAAATAGAAAAGGAAAGGAATTACTTTCCCACATATTTCCTAAACCTACAAAATAACGCAAGTCCTAAATCCACTTAATTCAACTTGAATATTTATAGCCCAGCCCAAAAACCAGTCCAGCCCAAAAGAAGCCCAGAAAAAAAATAAAAAAAAAATCTGAAAGCAACACAGCAGTGAACATTTAGGGTTAGGGTTTCTCACTCTTTCATCTCTCTCAAAGCAACACACGGCAGTGAAAATTTCACTCAAAATGGGAGGAGCTTTCGACGTCGGTGCCGTTCCTTTCAACCCCGATGGATGGGGCCCAATGGAATCAACCACCGTCAACAACAACAACAACGTTCCCTTTGCCCCTTTCTCCCGTTCCGACAAACTAGGTCGAATCGCTGATTGGACTCGTAACTTCAACAACGCTACCCGATCCAAAAACCCAGCCGATTCCGCCTTCGATTTCACCCTCGATGATTCCTTCCCTGCCTCCGCAGATGACGACGCCACCTTCCGTCTCGTCGACGGTAAACCACCACCGCGTCCCAAATTCGGCCCCAAATGGAGATTCCAACAACAAAGACAGCTTCCTCAGCGTCGCGACGAAGAAGTCGAAGCGAAGAAACGCGAAGCTGAAAAGGAAAGAGCACGCCGCGATCGTCTGTATCATCAGAACCGTTCAAACAACAATCGACGTGAAGCTGCTGTTTACAAATCGTCGGTTGATATTCAACCGGAGTGGAACATGCACGATCAGATCCCATTTTCGACGTTCTCGAAACTTTCATTCAATGTTCCTGAACCTGAAGATCTTCTCCTTTGTGGTGCTCTTGAGAATTACGATCGTGCATTCGATCGAATCACTCCTAAGAACGAACGCCGTCTAGAGAGGTTTAAGAATCGTAACTTCTTCAAGGTTACAACCACTGATGACCCTGTTATTCGTAGGCTTGCTAATGAGGATAAAGCAACGGTTTTTGCAACCGATACTATCCTTTCGACTCTTATGTGTGCTCCTAGGTCTGTTTACTCATGGGACATTGTTGTTCAGCGTGTTGGGAACAAACTTTTCTTTGATAAGCGTGATGGGTCACAGTTGGATTTGCTTTCTGTTCATGAGACTTCGCAGGAGCCTTTGCCTGAAGCTAAAGATGATATTAACTCTGCTCATTCTTTGAGTGTTGAAGCTGCTTATATCAATCAGAATTTCTCTCAGCAAGTTTTGATTAGGGATGGGAATAAGGTTACTTTTGATGAGGCTAACCCTTTTGCTAACGAGGGTGAAGAGGTTGCTTCTGTTGCTTATAGGTATAGGAGGTGGAAGCTTGATGATGACATGTATCTTGTTGCTAGGTGTGAGGTGCATAGTGTTGTTGAGCTGAATAAGCAAAGGTCATTCCTTACTTTGAATGCTCTGAATGAGTTTGATCCTAAGTATTCCGGTGTTGATTGGAGGCAGAAGTTGGAGACCCAAAGGGGTGCTGTTTTGGCTACCGAGCTTAAGAACAATGCTAACAAGTTAGCTAAGTGGACTGCACAGGCTCTTTTGGCGAGTGCCGATATGATGAAGTTGGGTTATGTGTCTCGGATTCATCCTCGTGACCATTTTAATCATGTTATATTGGCTGTGGTTGGATATAAACCTAAGGACTTTGCTGCACAAATTAATTTGAACACTACCAATATGTGGGGGATTGTGAAGTCTATCGTGGACTTGTGTATGAAATTGAATGAGGGGAAATATGTTCTTGTGAAAGATCCATCTAAGCCACAGGTTAGGATTTATGAGGTTCCAGCTGATGCATTTGAGAATGACTATGTGGAGGAGCCACTTCCGGAAGACGAACAAGTTCAACCTACGACAGAGGGTGCAGAGGGTGCTGAAGGTGGAGAGGAAACTGCTACAACAAATGATGTAGAAGATAAGCAGATTGATGCTCAATCTTAAAAGGTAATTGCTCCAATCCTAGGGTCATGCTCTATTTGGTTTTGCTAATGTAATATGCTTTTCATGGCTTTTGTTTGTGTTATGAAAATGTTTATGGGATGCTTAATATTTTCTGATTCTTTCATACTGATTTCATTTTTGTTCTTTCTATTGAGCTTCGTCAATGTTGTTACTCTTATTTTTGCATTCATGGTCTTACAATTGGCCTCCTTTATAATTTTGAGTTTACGGGATCATAAAAGTTCTGTAAATTGTGGCGGAAAATTTCAAACAAAATGGGGGATGCAGTTTCGGTCGAGGACACTGCAAAAACATTTATTTTGTTGCTGCATCTAGGGTTGTTTGTTGCAAGTCTGAACTGTTTCTTCCTAATTCCCCTTATCATAATACTTGTACCAAATGTATATTTTTTTTCATTTTCCAAGTATGCATCGGTTGATGTTTTACTGGGTTAGTTGTATGCTTGTGTTCAAATATTTCGAAGCACTTCTAAGGTATTAAAGAATGGGCAATCACATTGATGATTTGATGAGAAGTTGGAAATGGCTATCTGAGGATGCAATTGTCAGTTGTTATTAAAAATTTTGAAGTCCAAAAGTTCCAAAATGAAATTCTTTAGCTGTGGCTTCTTTGCGAATTTGGTGCTAGAAGCTGTCTATACATAGGCAGTATTGCAATTAGCACGACGTTATAAACTGGGCTATTTTATTTATCCTTGAAAACTTCAATAACAACACTATGTGATAGGAACCCAAATCAAGGTGAAATAGATATATTGTATTATTGATTGAAAATAAGGAGAATGTATTACAACAGGATCTCTCCTGTAAACTGTAACTCCAGAGCAATGCTCCTCAGAGGAATTTGAAATGATCTCTCCACAAACCACTTATGCTTCTCACTGCATAATACAGATGTTTACCCCCTCTAACTGCCCTATAAGCATTTCTCCCCTAACTTCTGTACTCATCCCCTATTGGGCTTAGGCCCAAACCTAGCATCCAAACACAATGCTCAGGATGATGAACGTGTGTGCCTATCCATCTGTTTGTTTGCTACTTGCGTACTTCATAAATAGGATTTCAGCTTCATTTTCAGATATCACATACAATACTTTTAATTTCCAATGCCTTGGCTCTATTTTTGCTGATCTTCACCCTATATACATCATAATTCTAGTCTCTTTTGGCTCTATTCTTGGTTTTTTGGAACATCCTGATAGTAATTTAAATTGAATGACATCATGCTGAATGTTATGCAATGCAACATTTTTTATGACTTGGGGAATGTTTTATTTGAGAGCTTTAGAAAATTCTCAAATATCAGGTCCAATGTTGGCAAGGGCTGAATAAATCTTTAGTGAATTTTATTTCCCTGCTTTGATGACTGCAATAATTTCAGAGAACTTGAGACTTTTCTCTGTTAGAATTATATTGTCTTATGCCCTGATTTCATTGGTGTTAGTTGGAATCTTACTTACATCTCCAATATGCAATTCCATCTCCGATCTGAAATTAGTATTGAAGTTATTGTATTACTTTTGTTTGAACATTTTTTACTTTTGTGTGAATGCAGGTCGTGTTTATGAGGGAGTTAATTAATTAACGGCTGTTGGTTTGGAAACAGAGCTGCACTCTGAAGCATTTATACTTCTCCACTGCTATTTGTCGTCCAAAATTTTGCAATTTAATTTGCCTTGTGACATTTATCTAGATTTTTACTTTTTTCATAAGAATACTTGAGTTTTTGGGATGTTACAGCAGTTTATGGTCTATAAACCTTGGCATATTTATATTGAACCATGACGTTTCAAGACTGTATCTTCCATGTGAGTTGATAATTCTAGAATTGTGCTAAGGATTATTTGCGAAGTCTTGAACAGTTTAGTATTAGCAATGCTGTCACGTGGTTGACTTGTGTTCTTGTTGCCTCAGAATAGTCTCGATATCCAATAGCCCTACAGAAAATATGACAATAGCCCAAAAGCCTTATAAGTCGATGAGTGCAAGTTACCAATAGCCCAAAATCCTAGTTTGTAGTCGGTCTCGAATTTTACAATATAGTAGTAATTTGGAACGCTAATAAAAATGCCCATTTTATGCGTTATGTTATCTTTCATTCACAACCTTTCCAAACGTATTAGAAAAAAGGCTACTATTGTAGTTGTTTCTAATCAAAGAATAATTTTCACTTTGTGAGGTATACCATTGGAGGCGCACTCAGTTTTGATATATTGTGTAGAGAATAATTCCCATTTTGTGCGTTATGTTGTGTAGAATATTGGCAAATCCAGTGCTTCTTTTGATAGTTGAACTGAACACTTAAATTAGAAAGTCAATGAAGCCAGTGAGGAATAGTGGAGAATATTTTTGGTACATCCACTGTTGAATTGGACCAACCAATGTTTTTAGGGATGACCCTAATAGGAACTTTTTTTTTCCATAAAGGACTTTTCACGGCTTACTCCCATTGTTTAAAGGTGATTACTATGGTGAGAAAGTGTCCCGTGTGGTACAATAACAGATCAATGGTTGAAAATTGTTCAAACAAAAATATGTGACAAGGGAATACAATACACTTTGACTCATCGTAGGACATACAATACACTTAGAAGTGCCCGTATACAAAGAAAAATAGTTGCAACGTTATCAAAGTAATTTTTTGTGGCTCTTTGAGACTAGGGAAGGTTGTTGGATTCCCCAAAATAAGTATCGACAACCGGAAATACTATATTTTATGTGCTTACCGTTGAACGTGCGACAGTTAAGTTCCAACTCGAAATTCTCGTGTATTGACAGTTCGCAATGGACAACGTCAAGTACAAATTCAATACGCAATGCTAACCATTTCATGCTGCACTCTCTTCAATGGATTAATAAAATATGTTTCCTTTTGTTTTAAATTCCTAAGATAATATATTTATTTTAGATTCTGATGTTGAAATGCAAGGGTAACGTAGGTTTTGCTTCTTGTTTTCAACCTACTGTACAATTCATAGTCCCAATAAAAGTTTATGGATCCCAAATATCATCCTCATGCTGCATACTTATGGGACTCTTAGATTTATTGAGATAATTTTTTTAAATAAAAAAATCTAAAGAAAGGCAAAATTGTTTACTTACATTATTGAAGAAAAAATTTAAAATATATATACATAATTTAAAAACAGTATACTTAACAAATAAATTTGGTCTAATTAATTGGATTGGGCTAGTAGCCAATAAACAAAAAAAAAGTTAATTATGTAATAGTTTACATAATTGGGATGTCATACATATGTTGTAGCCATTTTGATAATTTTTTTTTAAGTGTACCTCAAAAATGGTATAAGATCTCTGTCTCAAAATGGTATAACCCTAAATTCTAAACGCGAAATAAAAACTTTAAAAATATTATCATAGATCAACCCTACATAGACCACGGATTTATTTGAGTTTGCTCGATATGAATGATTTTTAATTAATACTGAAAATAGAAAAAAAATATTGAAATTGGCATAAATTTGTAACTTCATAAATTAATGAGAAATGGATTGTTTAACTTTGATAGTTGATAACTTTGGTAACTTTAGTGTATTTAGAGGAGAAATTAGTTATTAAAATAAATAAATAAAAATTATTTGAATGACAGATAATAATTAATTATGAGAGAGATAGGAACAAAGTTAACAAAAGTAGAGGATTGAAAGATAGACAATCTCAACCCAAACTTTTGCTGCTACCCCAAGACCTTAATATGAGTATTTTTTAGTCGAAAATTGTGGAGAAAAAAAGGTTAAAACAGTTTTAATTTTCAGAATGCGGGGTTTTGTCAATATATTATTTAAAATAAAATCGTTGTATAAAAGATTTATGCTGATATGGTGATTGAGGTGTGAACGTTATAAAGTAAAATAATATAAAAGATACATGATTTGATTTTCATCCCCTAGTAACAATAATAGCATACATTGATTGTTAAAAAAAAATTGCAAAATGTGTTGTGTGGCTACTTGTTGTAATGTCCAAATCCAATAGTCGAGTCTCTCTCTATAAGATGCTAATGCTAGTTAAATGTTGCACTTATAGATGGTGGTCCCTTTTTTCACTCTGACCATTTTACAGCATATGTTCCCTTTTTAGGTTTATGTACAATGGGGAATTTGGTTCATCCTTTCTTTCACTTTTTGTTGATCTTCTTCCGTTGCTTACGATTCTAAAATATTCGAAATCAAGTATTCTTTGTATCAAATATAAACAATAATAATATTTAAAAAATTGATATAACTAATTTAAAGTATATGTTAATAAAGACATTAATAAGGTTGACTTCTAAAAAGTACGTGTATTTGCAAATATTCTCCACCTAGTTTTTAATGAGTATAATCTTTTTGTGTAAAATAAAAAACGAGTATAATCTCTATATTTTTTTAGTCTATGAAAATATGGATTCAAAATAAGAATAAAATGAGATGTCTGTTTTTATATACTAATTTTATCTTTAATCAAGGTAAAATTTAAATAGTCTCCGATAAACATCTTAAAAAAGTGAATAAATTAAAAGAAAATCACCCTCATGCATAAATTTGAATGAAAATATCACATAACTTACAATTTTTCTTTTAATTTTATAAGAAATAATAAATTCTATCATAATTAATTCATGTTAATGTGATGTTTAAATTCAAATTTGATACAAAATATTAAATTTAATAATATTAAATTGAGTTATGACTTAAAAATCATAATTTATAATTTTTAATAAAGATTAAATTCTATAATAATTTATTATTGACATGAGAATGATATATATATATATTTTTTATTCAGGTACAAAATATTGAAATAATAAATGTATGCATAGTTTAAGGTGTATTAATGTTTTTACTATAAGAAGTAAGAATGAACCATATGAGGTTTGAAATTAAGGAATAGGATGCATCGAAAACTAACCTAGTTAGACATTAATTTCCTAAATTGTTGACATTAGTCCGTTAATGAAGATAAATATGAGTCCTCCCAAAGAAGGCAATTAAGGATGAATAAACGAAGTCAAATTGAGGATGGGTTGCTTTTGCTCCTTTTCGACGCTTTTTCTACTTTTTGAGTCATTGCATTAGCCCCACATCTATAGCCATATCCCCACCAATGTTGGTCCAAAATTCTGAATATCACCCCAATGGCTAGTTACTACCCCTTGGGACCCTTTATTCATCCAACCCCTATGCTCCTTCTCAAACTCCTCCTTCATCCAATGCAAGTCGCGTGTCTTTACTTCTTGGAACTTTATATACTCCTAATTCGTCCAATGTTAAAATAAAAAATAATAATCAAAGATAAATAATATTATGTATTATCTTTTAATTAAAATTACTATTTTATCGTATGATTATAATTATTTAGAATTTTAATCTAATTTTTTGTGAAAAGATGTATCGTACTACATAGTACTTATTGGTATTATTATCTCATTAATGAATTTATTAATTAAATTAAATTTTACTTTTTATTATTTATACTTGAGTAAATCATTAAATTTTACTTTTTGTAACACAATTTTAAATAGGTTATTGAGATTATAAATATCATTAAATATTTATCTGAGTTGTGTGTCAAATAGTATTTATATTTAAAGTTCGTTTATTAATGTTTTTGTTATATTTAAATATCAAAACGAGAGAAGATGATTAAATATAGAAATGTAATTAATAGTAAATAATTAAATATATAAATCACATAGTAATTTATGTATTTGATAGAAGGACAAATGTGAACAAGATTTCACTAGGTCTTATTATACTTTTTAATATTACAATCTTAAAGGGAAATTTTTTTTAATATAAATAATAAATTTTACTATAATTAATTCATGTAAATGTGATATTTTTAAATATTTCTATGAGTTGTTTGTTAAATAGTATTTATGTTTAAAGTTCGTTTATTAACGTTGTTGTTATATTTAAATATTAAAATGAGAGAAAATGATTAAATATAGAAATATAATTAATAGTA
>JBBPBS010001075.1:12672263-12687835 GCA_037974835.1 Cicer judaicum | reverse complement strand
AAAAAAAAAAAAAAAAAAAAGCCTATGTACCGGAAAACTTATGTGTATAAGTTTTCCGAAAAAGCGTCTGTACCGGAATACTTTGGAATTAAGTTTTCCGTTACAGACCATTTTTCTTCTGTACCGGAAAACTCGTTTTTAACATTTCTGAAATTTTTGTCTGTACCGAAAATCTTTCTCCAAGTATTCTGGTAGCTACCGGAAAACTTAAGCCTACTGAAAAACTTTTTTACGGCTGGGGTAAATGAAAAAATGGTGAAATTTTTTTTTACCTTTACTGTATTTCAAATAGTTAAAAACCACTTGAGGGTAATTTTGGTATTTTTGAAAAATTATGGGGGTACAAGGCTAAAGGTGGGGGTACAAAGGAAAACTTTCAAACTCAAATTCCGCTTCAGATTGAGCCGAAAGACTATAATTTTCTGTCAAACCTGTACTAACCCAAGGATAAGTGGGTTGGTTTGAAGTTTGGGTTATGAGACGTAAAGTATTTATAAAAAAAAAATTATTCTTTGAAAATAACATATTAACAATTTTATTTCTAGGTTTCGTAGAATTGAAATCATTATTCAAATATTTCAGGTGTAACCCAAATTATAAAAAATCTAAACTAAAAACTGAGTTAGGTTGAGTTATAAATATAAGGATTAAAATTAATAGATAGAATTTATTGGCGAGTGTATCATGTATTTTATAACTATATAATTTAGGGATGTTTATAGTTTGGGTAAATTTAACCAATTCGTTAAAACTCACTCGGATCGACTCCGAAAATTGTTTGGATTGAGTGATCTTGGTTTTCAAAACAAGAAAACCAGTCACTTAAATTGGATATTGGATAAAATTAGATCCGATCCAGGTAAAATCGAACGATCCAGTTTTCTCAATTTTTTGCGGTTGTAATTGTTACTTCATTTTTAAAACCTTAGATTTTAGAAGGTTTGACCCATCAATCGACTATTTTTTAATTTTATTTTAACATTTGCAGTTTGATTATTTTGATACTTACAAATATTTTATGTTATTTTAGACTACTACAATTTTGGTTATCATCAGCAAATATTTTATGATGAATTTTATAACTTTAATCCTTATTGTATGTATATATATTCGAAGTTAGAACAATAACATGATTTAGGAGAAAAAATATTATAAGATAGTTTTTTTTTTTTGGCTAAGAATATAATTTTAGAAAAGATTTGAAAAAAAAAAAAGAATATGGGCAAACCCAGATCCAATCCAACCGAAATTGAAAATAAGTGGTTTGACTAAAACCGATCCAATGGTATAAATGTCAATTTATTTTTCATACCTAAATCAAGATCCGCTACACGGTTTGAATATTAATTTTAACAAAATCAGCTCAAATCTTTCCATATACAACCCTAATCTAACCACTTTTTTTGTTGTTGGAGATTTCTTTTATCTTAATTTATTTAAAGTGTGATTAATTTAACATGGGGCTCAGCAAAAACATCTCATTCAACCAAACCCAAATCATACGAATGACCAAATTTGATATATTGTAATAAGTATTTGTGCCATATGGATTTACAAATATGGATATATTTGAGTGGTAGGATAGAAGTGAGAAAATATTGACTCACTGTTGCTCAAATGCTTTAACAAATATAGATCAAAAAAATCATTGCATATATGCTAGAATAGCTTAATGCTTATTTGATATTTTCTAGAAAAGGATATTTGTAAAAAAAAATTACATAGAAACTCTAATTTGTCAAATGGGTTGTTCGATGAAAATTTATTTAAACATTGTTAAAAATATTAAAAACTTAATATGTGTTTTTTAAATAAAATAAATTTGAAAATAAAATGAATGAGAAGTTAATGAAAATGAATAATCTAACAAAAAAAAAATCAAAAGTTCATCACTAAAACTAACTCGCATGCATGATCCATAGATCTGCGATGATTGAAACTCGTTTAATTAATATCAATGCCAAAATCGATCGGGATTAGGAACTCACACACCCGACCCATACTCAACTTTCTTACTACTCATGCTGATTTTCTTATTACATAATAATACTCAATTAAAAGAGAAACTTTAAAACAAACAAATACACAGTTAAAAGATTATGTATAAATATTTTATCCTAGAAATACAAATAAATCAAAACTAAATTCTTACCACTAAAACTTCTAATTGTGAAACAAGACAAATAAATGGAAGGGTCGTTTATATCATCATGAGAGGGGAAAATAACTCTAGAAATGTTTAGATAAATAAATTTAAATTATTCAATATTAATTATCTTTTTCCTCAATATACGTACATACATATATTCATAGAGGCAGAAGAAGAGAAAAAATCACAGAGGAATATATAACATGTTAGATTAATAGATAGACAAAGAAATGGAACAAGTTGCATGTACCAAAATAAAATAAAATAGAGCAAGTTTCTCCCACCTTAAATTATTAATATTTCGTGGAATCCTTATTGTAACGGAAGAAAATTTCCAGAAGCAATAAGTTTATTGAAGAATTCCAATACAAAGTTGTATATATGTATGTATGTATTGAGTTGATTAATTTAACTAGTGTCTCTTGCACAATGTGTAATGACACTACAACCACGACGATATGGATTAGCCTTACCCCTCTTATGACAATTGTAATAGGAACGTCCACGCTTACCACATGGGACTTGGTTGGCTTTAAGGGCACCATAACTAATGTACCTTCGACGTCCAGCAAGTAACCTATGACTTGCTTCAGAACTCATCAAAAATTCATTCTCATCTTCAATTAGACCATTTTCATCATTTCTCATAAGTGGTGAAAAATCATCAATTTTTGATGCTTCGGTTACTATTGCCAATGCCAATATCAAGGCTAAGATGAGAAAAACAAGCCCCCTTTTTGATTCCATTTTTTTAGATGGGCTTGGAATGGAATGGAATGGAATGAAATGAAAAGAAAAGAGAATTAATCTTTTAAATTGTCTTTTTTTCCTTAGGAAGGGAAAAGTTGGATTTTGGTGGAAAAAAGTTGGCAAAATTGATTAGTTTAATTTAGTTGTGATAAAAAAAAAAGGGAGAGTTTAGAAATAGAAGTTGTGTTTGTTTTTTTAGTTGTCATTTGTTATTTAACGTGAGTTTTGGAAGTGTTTTTTTGTTTTCTTTCTTTTATGGTTTTGGTGACTCTAAGCTATGTTTAGAATATGGAGCAATTGCGTTAATGTCGCACGTCCAAGTAAAAGCAAGAAAATGTAGCGTCTATAAATTACAGCCAATATTACATCGAAATGTGGTGTTGTGGATCTAAACTCAAATCTAAACATAGACTAAAATTGATGACGGAGAATGTGGGTGTATTTGCTAAAAATTGAAAGCTACTTTTTTTTTCTTCCTAACTGTCCATAATTGAATTTATAACTTTAGTGCTAAAATTGAACTTAGCTTCAAAAGCTTCTGTGATTCCTATATTTGTGCAAAATTTTAAGAATTTTCACGTAGAATTGCTCCATTGTGGTTAGTCAACACATGTGCATGTAACTAATTTTCCTGTTTTATATTTATGGGCAATATTGCCCACACCCCTACTATTGCTATCGATACACTCCACACTTATCCCTCATGGAAATATATTATCTATATACAAAATAATATTAGAAAATTGTTGCGTAAACATAGTTTTTATGATAATTATAGATTATATTTTTTAGATTTTTGAGCAAACGGCCATCAGGGTAAGTTAGATTGACGCATATTTTATTTATTTTTTTAACTAAATTTCAATATTTTTTCAGACATTTTTAACGTGAAAAATTCAGAATTCTAGATTTTTTTTATATTTTTGAAAAGTCCAGGATTGGTTTTTTCCGGATATTTATAGATAAAAGTGAGGGATAAAAAAGTATAAATTATACTCACATTTTACTTAAATTACTATTTTACTTTTTTTTAAAACAATTTTTTTTTCTTATTACATACATAAATGTATTTTATAAAATTCAAATTTTGTATCCTAAATTTTTCAAAACACGATAAGAATGGTTAATTCTCAAATCCCCACATTCTCAGCAATAATATTATAAACGTCGAAACAAATACACTCTAAAAATTTGGTTTTTGCAAAAGTGAATATATTAATTATTACATACGTTTTAATCTATTTTAATATAATAAAACTTCAGTATTTGTTAACATCATTAACATATTTTTAATCAATAATATCAATAGAAAAACCCTGAAATTGATTTGGTGCGTGTGAAGAAAGATGGGAATCGGGTTGCAAATGTGTTAGCTAGGTGGGCAGTTTCAGAGCTCAATGGTTAGTGGGTTCATATACCCATTTGTAAGAATTTTCTATCATGTACCCTGCATCTTAACTTTCCAATGGTTAGTGGGTTCATATACCCATTTGTAAAAATTAACACCTATTTTTTCATCTTCTTTTTGAAATTTTACAAAATTCTCTCTTACATTTATTAAAATATTCAAAATAGAAAAGTAAATATAATTCAAAAATCAAAAATATTCGAAATAAAATTTTTTTAGAAATTGTTGAAACTTTTAATGTTTTGAAATTAAAATTTTTTAAATTATTCAAACTTTCAAAGTTATATAGTATTCGAAATAAAGTTTTTTCAGAAATTGTTGAAACTTTCGAACATGGTAGAAAATTTTGAAATGGAAGTTTCAAACTTTCGAACATTTAGAAATTTTTGAAATGAAAATTTTAAATTTTTTTAAACTTTCGAAGATTTCGAAATTTTTAAAATTAAACATTCATAGAAATTTCAAAACTTTAAGATTGTTATATACTTTCGAAATTAACAATTTACTAAAGGTTTGACATGGATATTAACACTTTTAATTTTGATAAAAACTTTCTATATATATAAACTTTTTATTTATATTTTTTTTATTTATATAAACTTTCTATTTTTTTAATTAATAAACTTTTCATATTTTTAATTTTGAAAGTTTCAAAAATTTACTATTTCGAACATTTCAATCTTTCGAATATTTTGAAAAAAACTGGAATTAACATTTCAAAATTTTAATGTCGTTTTAAAGGTTCAAAAAATTTAAAAATAATTATTTTAAAATTATTTAAAATTTAAAATTAAGAAAAATTATTTACTTTTTATATTTAAAAAGTATATAAACTTTTGAAAGGTAAGATAATTTCTGTAAAATTTAAAAAATGAGGTGAAAAAATAAGTGTTTAATTTTTTTTGAAGGATTTATAAATAATAAAAAAGAAAAAAAAATATAATTTTAAATGAGATAGAAGACAAAAAGCTAAAATCTGAGAGTGCATTGTAGAAACCTCCATCTATAATTGTAAATCATTTGTTGATGGACTTGGGTCGAGTTTAATAATAGTTTTGTTTTTCTTTAAAAAAAAAATGGAACCTTAAAGAATAAAGAAACCAAATCAGTTTGCTTTTAAAGAAACCATTACTTTAGCATGGAACCTAGGATTCCCCTCTAGTGGTAGAAACCATGCCAAATGCGAATCACTCAAGTCAAAAGGCTCAAAAGGAAAAAAAAATATATACTTGTTCAAATATAAAATTTTGGTATTGAAAAAATAAGTTTGAATTTTTTAAGAATTGAATACAACATTTAAAAATTGAAGTTTCTACATTTAATTTTTTAATATATGTTTTTAATGCACTTGTTAACATTAGCTTAAAAGAAAATAAAAAATAGTACTGTTTAATAAAAATTAAAATTAAAAAGAAAAATTAAAAAGGGTTAATTATGTTATACATCATGCATGCTATAGCTTAAAGGTACCTAATCCTTGCATGTTTGCCTTGATGGAAATTTTACAATAACACCAAAATCATAGATACAACTTATACAAATTAGTGTTGTGATACATTGCTTTCAGAGAAGAGTAGAGTGTGAGATATGAATTTTAGTTCACATTTTTTATAAAAATTCATGTTGTATGTTCTAATTAACTTTTTTTGGACAGTATAATATTGTTAAAACTTTAAAATATTATTAACTTAATAATTTAATAATTTTATTTTGAATTTGAAGTTATAGATAAATTAATAAAGATTTAAGATAAGTAGTTAAACTAATGATATTTTAAAATCTTATCTGTAAAAAAAAATAACATAAAACATGACACGTGACTTTAAAAAAAAAAACAAGGATTAAAATTTAAAATTGCAGAACTCAAAATAATTATTTAAAGGAACTTGATTTATTTAATTTAGAATAACTAAAAATATACATTTACAATTTCAAATATTCCTCTCTTCTTCCAACATGCATAATATAATATATGTCACTCTAACAAAAGTAAATATTCCTCTCTTCTTCTCCTTTCCAACATATGTCACTCTCTTCTTCATTATATTATTTAATTTATGTCACTCTAACAAAAGTAAATCATTTAATTTTTAATAATATAATGAAGTGAGGCACTTACAATTTCATTTTTTTCAGTTCTTTTAATTTATTTTTTATACTATTAATGAAGAACGGTTTTTAAAATAACTCAAAATATTTTTTTATACAAAATCACCTATATTTCTTTATTAGTCTATTACCACTAGTTAAAATGATATATATTTTAGGACGAGAGTAATACAAAATTGCTTCCCACACCCCTCATATTACTTCCCACACCCTTAAATTTTTTTTGAAATCCAAAATACCAAAAATGTCCTTCCCTTTTTATTCAATTAAAACACTTTTTCTCAACCTTCATCAACCTTCATCTTCACTAACTACCAACTTCAACCTTCTTCATTATTCTTATTTTTCATCATCCTCATCTTCATCATTTTGATGCATTTCATGTTCAATATAGTTCAATCACTTTGAACATCTTCATCATTTTCATCACCATCATCATTAACGTGAATCTAAACAAGCAGGTAACGATTTTGAAGCTGTATTTTTTTTTTCAGATCTGAGTTTCGTACGTGAACTCATTTCACGTACCTTCACATGAACTGAGTTCACGTAGCTAATAAGATAATGAGTTTTTACAATTTACGTGAATTAGGTTCACGTAGGCATACGTGAACTAGGATTGCGTATGGTTATGGAGTTTGATTGATTTTATAGAATACGTGAAATGAGATTACGTAGGCATACGTGAACTCAATTCACGTAGCATACAAGTGAATTGAATTCACGTGAACATACGTGAACTCAGTTCACGTAAAGAATGAAAAATTTGTCAATTTGTACGTGAACTGAATTTGAATTCAGTTCACGTAGGGTGACTGAATTTGAATTCACGTAAGTGATACGTGAACTGAGTTCACGTAGGCATTCTCAGTTCACGTACGCTTTCTAAGTTCACGTAGGCTATTTTCAACATGCAATTTTTCATTTTTTTTATTGTGTTTAACAATGGTTATATTATATTAATGTAATTTATTGGATGCAGTTAAATGGATGAAGGGGGACACAACAGTGATGAAATGTATGAAGGTTTGGAAGGTTTGGAACATGATGTGTTTGAAGAAATGTATGATGATTTGGACCGTGATTTTGAAGAAATGTGTGATGATGTGGAACCTAATTTTGACCCTATGAATGACGGAGTTGAACCTGTTATGATTGATTTGACTGATGTGTTTACAACCGGCGTGATGTTTGATACACGAGATGAATTATTGAAATGGGCTAGAAAGGTTGGAAGGGAAAATGGAATTGTTGTTGTGATTTTTATATCTGAAAATGCAATCGCACGACCAAGAACAAAGACAAAATTAATTCTTGGTTGTGAAAGAAGTGGTAAATATAGACCATGGAAGAATCCAAATATTACGAAGAGTACTTGGACTAGAAAATGTGATTGTCCATTTAGATTGAGAGGAACACGATCAAGTGTTGGTGATCGATGGTATTTGATGTCATATGCGGTCTCCATAACCACCAGTTGGCTAAAAAATTGACCGGTCACTCTTTCTTAGGCCGATTGAGGGATCACAATGTTGAAAGTTTGACGACAATAAAACAAAAGTTTACAATGCACGTCAAGCATATCGTTCATCACTTAGAGGTAATAGAACAAAAATGCAACATCTTTTGACATTGATGGAACGCGACAAATACGTGTATCGATATAGGAAAGTAGAAGGTTCAGATGAGTTAAGGGACATCTTTTGGGTCCATCCAGACGCTATCACTCTTGTAAATAATTTTCACATAATATTGATTATGGATAGCACTTACAAGACTTGTAGATATAGAATGCCATTACTTGAGATTATTGGTGTTACATCTACTGAAATGACATTTTGTGTGGGATTTGCATATCTACAATCTGAGCGTATTGATAACTTCATATGGGCACTACAAATGGTGAAAGAACATATTACAAGTGGTGAAGTTGAAGTCATCGTTACTGATAGAGACCTTGCTTTGATGAACGCGGTTGAAAATGTTTTTCCAAAAGCAGTGAATTTATTATGCTTGTTTCATATATGCAAGAATGTGAAAGCCAAGTGCAAGACGACCGTGTTTCCAAAAAAGAAGCAAGTGCAAATAATGGAGACATGGGAGGCTCTTATTTACAGTTATGATGAGACTCAGTATTACACGAAGTTGGCTATATTTGAAGGAATTTGTAGTAGTTGTTCTATTTTTTATGATTATGTACACGAGCAGTGGTTAATTCCTCACAAGGAAAGGTTTGTTGAGGCGTGGACAAATAGAGTTATGCATTTTGGGAACACCACAACACAAAGGGTTGAGTCGGCGCATTGGAATTTGAAAAGGATATTACAAGATAGTATTGGTGATCTATGTAGTGTTTGAGAAACCATCAATAGTATGATTGCATTACAACACAATGAGATAATTGCATCATTTGAAAAGAGCATAATTCAAAAGGTGCATTGATATAGTAACAGATTATACGCGAATTTGCGTGGTGTTGTGCCAAAAAAATGCAATTGATCACATTGCGGCAGAGTATGACCGCGTCAAGTATGTAGGTATTGATCAGACTGAGTGTCGTTGCACAATTAGGACAACTCATGGTCTACCTTGTGCATGTGAAATAGCCAGGTATAGTATGATCCCACGTTCCATTCCATTGACTGCTATTCATGTTTGGTGGAGTAAACTAACTTTTCATGTTGATGCATCGAGTAAACCTTCAGAGTTATCTGTGAAACATGAAATAGATGTCATAGTGAAAAAGTTTGAAGAACTTGATGTACCTGGCAAAATTTCACTTAAAGGTAAATTACGAGAGATCGTGTTTCCATCGAAAACGTCGATGTTTCCACCGGTTTCCAAGGTTAAAACAAAAGGTGCACCAAAAAAAGTAAAAAGTAAGGTATCAAATAGAGATAAATCAACGAAGCGTGATCCATCTTGGTGGGAGTATGTGGATGCAAGTATTCGATGTAGTGGCACAAATGCATGTAGCACTATTGATACCAGTAAATTAGAAAACATGGCACCTCGACCATGAGTCCAAAAGGTCACACCTCGACCATCAGTCCAAAAGGTCACACCTCGACCATCAGTCCAAAAGGTCACACCTCGACCATCAGTCCAAAAGCTCACACCTCGACCATGAATTAGTAAAGTTCAACAACCAAGAGTTCTCATCTTCAAAGATTGGTTGCCAGTTGAAATTCATAATTTTATAGATGACATTATTGATGTCGGTAATGATGGTAATTATGGATATCGTGCTGTCGCAGCTTTACTTGGAATTGGTGAGAACTATTTGGGATTCATCCGTCAACAGTGTATCAATGAGCTTCAAGAGTTCATGTCTCATTACGAGATACTATTTGGTGGAAAAAATTATGTTCGACAACTTATACACAATGTGTATGTTGAACAAGTTGCAACGAAGGATAAATGGATGACACTTCCAGAAATGGGATATGTGATTGTTTCAAAGTTTAACGTGATTGTCATCGCATTATCACTTCACCAATCACAAACATATTTTCCACTTCGAAGTCCACCAACATCAGATCATCGTGTCATTGTTATTGCATTTGTTAATAACTGTCATTTTGTACAAGTATAAATTGATAATTAATAATCTATAATTTTTTCGACCATCGATGATTCATAATTGATTTATAATTTAATTTAATTTAACAGGTTTACTTAAAGTCAGATTCTCCTATACCACCAACAAGTAATTTGTGGAAAAGATATTGCAACGAAGAAGCACGACAATGGGAGAATATTTACAGGGATCGCATTCAACATTGGTTGTAGATATTTCCAGAAACTATAAATGAAGTTATTGTAAACTGAATGAACGTGTAATTTCCAAGCATACAATGTATGTGCATTATTTGAATGAACGTGTAATTTTCAAACATACAATGAACGTGTAATTTCTAAACATTAGATAATTGATTGAAACAATTGTTTGAGAACAATTGTCTTTTTGAAATCTAAATAGATATCGCAAAAATTAAAATATCCATAACCCATACCAAAATATCCAATATCCATAATCCACAAAATTATTCAAAATATCCATATCCATACCAAAATAGATATCAAATACAAAATACAAAATATCCATAATCCACACCAAAATATCCAATATCCATAATCCACAAAATATCCATATCCATACCAAAATAGATATCAAATAGATCGAAAATACAAAATCTAAATCCTAAGTCTGTCTATGTCTCCTACGATATAACACTACATTAGTCCAATCTCTAGCACCACCACCACTCTGAGATCGCAATAACAAAATTATTTCATTGACGATTGGCATGCCATCAGGTAATACCAATTGTTGACCCAGAAGATCATCTGCAAGTTGTATTGCCCGACGCTGCATTAAAAAGCACATTAATTAATTAAATGATTAATAATATTAATAGATGTATAACTTAAAGTTTCATGAATTTATCGTGATATTTGGAGCATGATCATCGGCAGGTTCTGCATCTGAAGGAGCTACATAGACTGGTTCTCTGCGAATGATATATGGATGAGAAATTCGACGAAACCAGTCCATATAGTCATTAGCGCAGTCTGCAGGTCTGTGTACAACTGTTCCAACGTCAACTACATGAACATCATATTGCGTAAACATAATGTCTATTTCCTCTGGTGTGGTCGTCTGGCCTACTATCTCCAAAGGTGAACCAGGGATGGTTTGGACATGTCCATATTGACGCAATACCCTATCTGGTAAGTGAGCATACATCTTGGGCCCCCAGCATATCCATCATCTAAATAGTGAAACAACCTCAAATGGTCGCTTCAGTCTATGCTCTCTATAGGGTGTCCAACATATGTCGTCAACATCTATCTCATCTAGTGCTTTCCTAAATGGAATAACCAAACCTTTATCCCGTTTTGGTTTCCATCTAAGTGCTCTCGGGTATTCCTCATCATAACTCTGAGATAGTCGACAATAATTCGCACACAATGTTGGAAAATGCTCATACACCCACGCCTGCACATATGTAATAACATATTCATAAATTAGTAAATAAAAAAACCACAAATAGATGAAATCAATCAAACAACGAAAGCAACTGCAAATAACTGTAATAGTGTCAGATATCCGGATATTGTCCTAGTCTGATGCATGCTCGCTTCTCAAAGATTATCGCACAGGTAAGCAAGCGTAGCAGCACCCCATGCATATCCCCCATATTAGTCGAGATCTGTAAAGTATTCTAGGTAGGCAACACTCACTGCGAAAGCACTTTTGTCGCTGAACAAGGTACAACCCACCAAAAATAAAAGAAATACTCTCACAGTCATCTACCAATGCTGATCAGCACATCGCTGATGATATACGTCGAGCAACCAACTATACCGAACAGTGGTTGTGCGCGTCATGTTAAACTCAGCATATGCATCAGCCAGACTAACCCCAATTAGCTCACCCAATAATTCCGCAGCTTCATCCTTACTAAATATACTACGCTAAAAAACGCACCGGTGACGGGTATATGCAGCAGCGAAGACACATCGTCCAAAGTAATGGTCATCTCCCCAATTGGAAGATGAAAGCTGTTAGTGTCGCGATGCCATCTCTCGACAAAGGCAGAAATTAGATCTTTGTGGATCATCTCGTAGCTGCATTTTAGCAATGGATATAAATCGGAATTTCTGACAAGTTCCTCAACCTCTTCATTTTCAATGACAACTTCTTTTAATTTTTTTTCATTGCTAAAAACCCTTAACTCTCCGCGATCATGAAATAAATTACCAATATAAATGTAAGTTGAAACACATTAACCAAAATTAAATATTTAATTTCATTAAAATAAATAGTTAACTTCATTACAATATTTACTTACAACGCCGTCCCATAGTCGTGTCGCAACATGATCCCCATATGTCCTTAAGACAGATCTGTCAATCGGACCCCGTGATATCCGTCAACTGCTTCAGTTTGGGCCTCATCACGATGTGTCTCATCAGCCTGGGCCTCATCAGCATGGGCATCATCATTCGCTTGCCCCTGTTCTGCTTGTTGCCTCTGCAATCTTTATTGGTACCGCATTTCAAGCCGAGCACGGTGAGCCCGTGCAGAAGCGGTTGGTCTAACACGTCGACTTTCAGGCCCTTCTATAACATTACCGTCTCCATCAGTAAACATTGTTCGCACCATTTCTGCATAATAAACAATAAGATTCAAAAAACATAATAAACATGAACCAGTGCAATGACAAAACCAAACATTATGATGCATCACATATCAATTCATGCCTACGTGATCTGAATTCCTGCCTACGTGAATTGAGTTCACGTACGTGAACTCCAGGAATAGTCTACGTGAACTGAGTTCACGTACGTGAACTTCATGCCATTGAATCCTTCCTACGTGAACTTCATGACCCCTCTACGTGAACTCAGTTCACGTACGTGAACTTTATGACCCTCCTACGTGAATTCAGTTCACGTACGTGAACTTCATTTTCATAAATCCTTCCTACGTGAACTCAGTTCACGTCCACATACGTGAATTGAGTTCACGTAATGCATCTCAGTTCACGTACACCATCAAGTTCAGAACACGTGAACTGAAAATCCTTAAACCCATAAAACAATCATCAACCCATAATGTTTAAAGGATGATGAAGCTTAACCCATTAAACCCAGAAAACAGAAAACAATCATCAACCCATTAAACTCAGAAAACAGAATTTCTTGAAGAAGGTTAACCCGAAAACCAAAAACAACAATGTCTTACTCGAGATGATGTTGAATGTGTTGAAGATGATGTTCAATATGATGTTGAATGTCTTGAAGATGTGTTGAAGGTTGAAGAAGGTTTAGTGAATGTTGAAGGTTAGGTTTAGTGAAGATGAAGATTGGTTTGAATAGAGTGAAGGGGGTATTTTTAGTATTTTGGGTTTCAAAAAAAATTTAAGGGTGTAGGAAGAAATATGAGGGGTGTGGGAAGCAAATTTGAGAGTCATATTCTATTTTACAGCCAAATAAGTAAAAAAAAAAAAAAAAAAAAAAAAAATCTTCTTTGGCGACTTGATAGTTATTTCATTTGGATACAAAGTAAAAAATGATTATATACCTATGGTGAAATTTGGTGAAATTTCCCTATGTCCATAAATAAATTTCCCGTAGCATTGGTGGAATGTGACAAACCCATTTAACACTCATATATTTAATACTATCATGATGGATTTATAACACACCAGAACATTATATGCCCAATAACTTAGAAGTCATATTCTTCATTATACTACATCATATGAAAGTGAAAGGTGGTTGTAGCTTAATATTATTTAATAAGAATATCATATTTTAGTTACTTATTATTCAAATAAAAGACATCATAACTAAGCTATGTGGATGAGTAAAAAAACTAAGCACTGTGAATGAGTCCAAGAAAAACAAAGTTTTGTGAATTTAACGGTAACTTTCAATTACCTAAGAAATAAAGATCGCGTCATGCTTGAGAAATTGGTTAACATTGTGAGTTGTGAGAATAGAGTGCTTACACATCATTTTCTTTAGAACTATTAAAATAGGTATACTCCAAATCAAAGATAATAAATTTCAACCACGTGGTACATCCTCGTTTAAACACTTGTACTAAGTTGTACCCTCCCACGAAATCAATGATATAGAAACATCACATCAGATTAATCCTCATTAGAAATTTTTTGACACTCTTATTAAATTTTAATTCAAATGAAAAATGATTGAACTTTATCATTTAAATTTGAAATAGAAATTTGATAGTTGTTTAAAAATTTATAATAATAATAATAATAATAATAATAATAATTATATTATTTTGTCTATATAGAAAAAATTATTAAGCTAGCCATTCGTGAAAATTAATAAATCGGTTGAAGTTGGAAATTGATATGGTTTATTTATATAATAAATGGCGAGTAATCTTGTCAAAAAATGTGAATGGTTCCGTTTTATAAATTTAATTATTAAAAATCGAGTTAAACAAAATTCAATTAAAATTTTAAGATAATATTAAAAAATATTTAATTTTTTTTTGGATTAATACTGTTAAATCATCTTTGTCGAAATATTTGACTCAAGTTTTAAATGTTCTACCTCTTTAGATATGTGTTAAAGTTTTTAATTAAATAAAATATGATTTACAAATATATTTATTACATATAAATATATTTTTTGCAAGTTTGTATAATTTTTATGTTCCAAGTCGTTTTTAAAAGTGTTTCGTTCAATCAGAACCCAAATTTTAATATCATTCTAACAATTAAGCCTACCAAATTATCACATTCAAACCTCCCTGATTTTCTTTTTGGTAGAGTTCAATCTTCCTGATTTAAGCAGTGTGCAAAAAAATTCCTTCCAATAACACTAATATTCAACCACAATAAAATTTGCATTATAGAAGATGGTGGTGATGCATGAGATAATATCAATTAATTAACAAGGAAATTAATAGAAGCAGTATTAATTTATAGCTTCATTAGTTCTTCAGCAGAGATCCTTATCTCTATTATGAGCACTAGCTGTTGGATGGAGACCAGACAAGTGGGACCCTATAACATGTTCATGAAGACACAAACTTTGACTTTTGGCTTCAAATAGATATCAAATTATAATTAACCAAACAACAACTACATAGGTCCCACAGGCGTGTCTCTATCCATTTCGATATATAAAAACACAAATTACTAAAATATTTAAAGAAATACAATTAAATTTTATTCTAATATAAATTCAATATGGTTTTTATATCTATCTCACCTTGATGGGGTGAAAATAATTCACGTGTATCACTTGGAGTACTCATGATATTAAGTTTTGTATTTGTGTTAACAATATTTTTTTTTCAAATTAAATGTACTAATATATATCAATTTTGATATATTTTCAATTAGAATGTTATGTAATATAATTTTTTTTAAATATGATATAAAATATTAAAATAAAATATAAATTTATTAAAATATTAACTTGTTAATTTGTTTATAAACATATTCAAGTATTGTAGGTTTTCGTCCATAATATTATAAGTAGTTTTAAAACAAACTTTCAAATCTATGCAACTTTACAAAATGTTATGTAAAAGATAAAATTTTAAAATGAATATGTAATAGATAATAAGTTAATATGAAATTTAATATTTTTAAAATAGAT